>JAQPPZ010000688.1:0-600000 GCA_028583015.1 Wollemia nobilis | reverse complement strand
GTATAAACAAAACAAAGAAAATCATCTGTATCTATATCATCAAAAATGCCTATAGGCTACAATGAACCGGTCCTCTGACCCCGCAACAAAATCCAAAAGCTCAAAAACCCCCAAGCCTAGGGCATCGGCCACCATGATCATGCAAGATCGGTGTGACAGGAACTACCCCCCATGGTGTGGGTCCTATGGGACCCCTCAAGGTCGCTGATGCTAGCCCTCACATCATGCCTACTACCACCTACATCATCCAATCGCCTATGACGATATGATGCTAACTGCTCAGTATCATTGCCCCTCATTCGATGCAAAGATCCACCTCAAAAGGGCGCAGGGACCCGCCCATCGAGGTGACTAATCTCTACCTCCAGCTCTAACCGATACCGCATCGAGTCCATTTATCACTAATGATACATAGCCAAAGTATTGTTACACTATGCTAGCTATGTCCGTAGGAGATCCCTCTCCCACACAACATCGGTATCCCCATCCTATCGGCGGTACATAGCCCATGCATTCTCCTGCTCTACTAGCTGCATTCACAAGAGATATCTCTCTTGCAATGCATCCTTGAGCTCCTCATCTCACCTCCGTAGCAGCCTCGCCAATCATGCATTCTTAGCATGCACCCCTGCCTCCATGTTCTCTGAAACTACCTTAGGCATTGACATCTCTGGAACAATAGCCTGCTCTGGCTCCCACTGCTCCAGGACGTCCTATGTCTCTGGCTGATCCGATAATCCACACCCGAATCTTCAACCTCCACCATGTCCGCATCATCTAGTGGAACCCCCAGCCCTCTCCTAGTGCCTCTGCACCCTCATCACCTATTGCTGCCACATCTGCACCGCCTAGCGACCCCTCGTCTCACCATTATCGTAGAGTCCACCATTGGTCATACTCAGTGGTAACCCTAATGTCGTCCACGTCAGGCACGTCAATGACTGTATCTGGATCCTCACCCAGTGGCGCAATGGCTGGCTGGTCTAGAGTCCTCTCGTCCCCCCGATGTCGATAGATCACATGATCCCCAAGAAACCCCTGGTGCACCCTAAACTATCGTGTAACTCGGCTATAATGGAAGAAATCCTGCTCGGCCCCATGCCACCCAATCAACCACCACCCACTACGAACCCATCGAAGCCACTCTCTAGCCTTAGGCCAGGATGGACGGTCTCGATAGGGGTTCCAGAACACCTCCCTTGGAGTAAGCCAAGAAAATGCGTCAGCATAGTTCCCCATGACTCCTGCCCACCGTTGACTCTGTCCCTACTCCTCCAACCACTACCACAATGCCCCATACCTGATCTCTCGATCTACCATCTTCGTTTGAGTCATCCATGGCAACCCAACCAGCCTCTCCACTGCTATGTGTTGCCAAGCCCAGCATTGCAATAAGTACCTACATCCAATCCCCTTTCACCTCTGATAGCGGACCTCGTAAAACTCATCATAGAGCTATGCTAGCAGCATATATCCCCATATCATGATCATAAGAGCATCCGTCGGACACTCCATCGACCCAAAAACCACCTCCAAAAGGTTCCATGGGAACCTCACACCTGAAGAATTAGGTAGCAGCATGTTGGAGATGAGGCCCATCAGTATAGTGTGCCTCACTCCTAACACACCCATCTCAAGCCACCATCGAACCAAAATGTTGCCAATCAAGAAGTTGCCCTCTACCCTCTCCACTGGGTTGTCCACACCCACCTCCTCCCCATGTCCGAAGCAGCGTGTTAGTACTGTTGTTCGCTACTCCCGTAGCATCGTCCTGATTGGCAGTCCGTCTATCAAAATCCACAGGATCTGATAGACATCCTCTAAGGTCACAGTCATATCCCCTATTAGTAGATGGAAGGTGTTGGTCTGGGGCTCCCATAAGTTGATCAGGGCTATCAGATAGGCCCGATCCCTGACCATAGGCTCTAATCGAGTCACCTGCTTGAGCCCAAGGGAATCAAGCCATTCCCAGTCTACCAAAGTCAGCACCTCTATGCTTCAATGAAAATCATGGGCACACGATACCGGCTCTTCACAACCTGCAAAAGCAAACAAAACAAAAACATTAAAAACCATGAAAAATTGTATAGCAAAAACATGAATATACAGCAACAATGTACAGCTCAAAATAGACAAATAACGAGCGACAAAAATTCTCACAAAAAATTAATTTGTCAGTTCTAGGGTTTTTAACTCTAACTGATAAATTAAAAACTAACAAAAAAAATAAAATCACAAAAATTAATTTGTCAGTCCTAGGGTTTTTAACTCTAACTGATAAATTAAAAACAAACAGAAAAAAATCACAAAAATTAATTTTTCAGTTCTAGGGTTTTTAACTCTAACTAATAAATTAAAAACTAACAAAAAAAATCAAATAAAAAAAACATAATTTGTCAGTCCTAGGGTTTTTAACTCTCAACACTGATAAATTAAAAACAAACAGAAAAAAATCACAAAATTAATTTGTCAGTTCTAGGGTTTTTAACTCTAACTGCTAAATTCAAAACATACAAAAAAAAATCCAACAACTCATTTGTCAGTTCTAGGGTTTTTAACTCTAACTGATACATTAAAATCAAACACATAATTTTTCAGTCCTAGGGTTTTTAACTCTCAACACTGATAAATTAAAAACGAACAAAAAAAATTGTTTGTTAGTCCTAGGATTTTAATTCTACAGGTCAACTGATTAAATTACCAAACACCAAAACCTAGCCACAAACATAACTATGGTTGAGCTACATTTTTTTTTATGCTCAGTTTTACCCTATGTTTCTAACCTAAGTTTTGAACTTTGTTAAATTCGGGTTAAGCGAAGGTTTTAAGTTCCATTCTAAACTAAGTTTTTCAGCTAAGTTTTAAACTCAAATTTTTCTCTTTGTTTAACTAGGGTTCAACTAAGTTTTCAGCTAAGTTTTAATATATTTGGGTTTCATTTTTAATTTGAAAAAAAAAATACAAAAGATAAAAAACAAAACAACTTGCGGTTTTACAAACTGTAACAAACAAACAATAACAAGGAGGATCACTCCTTGGTCTCTCTTCGGCTTTGCCATTGGATGACCCAGTCCGTGAACTCATGATGGCAAGAAAAATTCGACAGTGCTTCACTTTGCAAAATTGACGTCCTCCTCTTCAGAGCTCCAAATGCCAGGAAAAAAAAATGCAAATGAGCCCAAAACCCAGTTTTGGCCCTTAAATAGGCTTTTTGAGCCTGTAATCGTTCCTCCCTGGGATGAGCACTCTGGTTAGAACTCGTACCACCCTGGGACGATTACTAAACTGGTATGCGTCCCACCCAGGGACGAATATAGAGCAAAAAATTCAAAAACATCAAAAACTGCACAAAATGTACCAAAAACAAGCCATAAAACTATCCAATGAGAGTGCTTTTGCACTTGTCATTCGGGGCATGCAAAATAGGCGTCGGGGTCACAAATACTCACTATCCTATTCCCTAAGAAGGCTACCATATCCAGACCACTCCACGAGAATACGGATTTTCGAGAATTTCATCCCCAAACAACGTCCCCAAAACGGGTCACAACCCACCCAAAAATAGCAATAACATTGCCAAACGAAGGCGCCTTTGCGTCTGACATTCTTGGCATCCAAAAGAGATGTTGGGGTCACAAATTGTCATTACCCTACTCCCTAAGAAGGCTACCATGGTCGGACCGCTCCACAGGAGGATGTATTTTTTCCAATTTTAGCTCCAAAATGCGTCACCAAAAGGGTTAAAAACCCACCAAAAACAGGTCAGAATGTTCAGAAACTGCTTACGCATTCAACGATAAACATCTGAAGGTCCCTTTACACAAGTCATCTTGGGTCAAGTGACTCGTCGCTTTTCTCATGTCGGTCATTCCCTCATCGATTCGTCGCTTGAGGGGGTAGTCACACTTAGTCACCAATAAACAAAAGCACACCCAATCAAGGAAACGACACGCATTAAAATAATCATTGACAAAGACAATCATGCTCCTGCTTGGGGCAGAAAAAAAGTAATAATCACAAGCTGATCAAACACTTGGCATTCATGAATCATGAACTCAAGGTTCCCACAGACAAAAGGTTGCACCCTTTGCCTATTCATGACTGATCAATGACCAAGCTCAAGTAACACCTCACTGAACAAGGTTAACACTTGAATTTAGTTCCTTAGCTTTCAGAAGTAAGGATTTAAGAATGCGTGCCCTTTCCATACTTGGGGCATCAAGAGTTGGTTAGGTTACTTAGAAACTCTAATCATTAGTGCTTTGGTTATCTATTTTTTCTCAGCGTTGTGCCTTGCACAGCGCATCCCAAAAATGGGCATCTGTAGACACCAAAACAACACCAATACAATTATGTGACAACAAGTGTTGGTTGCATTGACACACACAGCCCCCAGGGTAGCCCCCAAAGGTTAAATAGTGGTCCTAACCATTCCCAAAAGTAGTTTAGAAGGTCAAAGGTCAATTTAGCACCTTTTTGGCACCTTGCTCTCTACTCGTCCCACCCAGGGATGAATACAAACTAGAATTTGTCCCACCCAGGGACGAATATCAGCATTCGCCCCAAGGTGAGGCGAATATAGGGTTTGACTGAAAAAAAAGTCAAACCTCGAGAGGTCTTCCAGTTAACTGCAGCTTCAAGCCATGCAATTGTGAGGAACAACTTCAAATCAAGGAGAGAGACTTCAATCATGCATGTCTTTGATTTTAAAGACCTCATGCGAGGAGACTCTAAATCAAGGAATAATATTTTTCCCAAAATAGGACACGCAACTCTAGTTGCGCCCTCGCATGCGCAATTCAAACAGAGAGACCCAAGGTCTATAAATTGGTGAGTTTTCTCACCCAAAGGATATAGATAGAAGGAGCATTTGAGCAATGAAGTACTGCCAATTTACATACCTACTTGCGATTTGTGCCTTCCACATCCTTAATCTCTCATTCGAAAGTGAGGTTATTGGGTGATTATTGGAAGCACGAATCTGGACCCAAAACCCAATTTTTGGCCACAATATTCCACAAAATTTTCCAACAACACCCCATAAGAAGTTTTGGACCCATCCCAAGTGGATTGGTGCCGGAACAGAGTCCTAAATGGTGGGTGTCTTGCCCTCGGGTGCCCCCCAAACTACTGCAGTTCTAAACGCCCCACCCTGAAGCGAATAAAAATATGTGGCAAATTTCTTTGATTTTTCTTTTGCATCTTATTCTAGATTATACACATAGGCTGTAGTTTAAATTTCACTTCATTTTGACAAGTTTTGGTTATGCTTTTATTATTTCTCGCTTTTACTAACATGTAGATATCGCCATCATATTTTGGGTGATACAGGCTAAATTGGATAAATCTGACCATCTGGGTCATCCCAAAATACTCCCAATTAGCTAACCCCAACTTTGTAGATCATTTGGAGCTTTCTAGACAGGACATTGAAGAGGGTGCTTTCTGACAAATTATTGCAGGTTTATTCGTCCCACCCCGGAGCGAATACAAATCTGTGCTACTAGTATTTTCTATTTTCTTGAACACAGGTCTTTGACATCAAAGGATCAGGAAGGAGTCAACAATCATATATACAAGTGGTGGTGACATTTTGGTCCACCTATCTTACATGTGGGCATGCGGAAGAAGGATTGCTATCCATGGATGTGATAAGAAACATAGTTGACGCTCCTATCCCCTAAAAAGGAAGGAGACGTATTGTAACACACTTTAAAAAGCATATCAATAAAGAGGGCCAAATTCTATATTGCTTTTATCTTGTGTCGATTCATCTATGTCCTTTCTTTTTATGCATTTTTCAATATATAGGCTTTTAGCGTTAAGTTTGGTTTTAAAAGCATCGTACTTGGCATTTTTTTTTTCCATATCCTTGTGATTTCAGGTATTATTATTGCTTTTGAGATAAGAACAAAAGAGGAACCTAATATCTAGGAGGAAGCAACCTTCAAATATACTAAGAAGACAAATGATAAGAAGTCAGATTTAAGAAATGAGTCATCTAGTGATGAAGAAGTAAATTATGGAAAAAAGAATAAGGATTCGAGAAGATTTAAAGATGCAAAATATATTAAATGTTTCAATTGTAGAAATTATGGTCACTATGCAACTGATTTTCAAGAAGCTAGAAATAATAATGATGAAGAAAAATAGGATCACAAGAATAGGGAATAAAAAAAAAACAAGTACCAAAAGAAAGGCAAGGATGAACAAGGCAGAAAAGGAAAGAAGTTATTTCAAAGATAAAAGATGAGATACTCTGTAGACAAAGCAAGTAAGTACTCAAGTGATAGTGATAATAGTTTCTTAGATAATTATAAATATGAATTTATATTTCTGATAGAAGAAAAAAGAAGAAATTAAAAAAAGGTCACCAATAATTCTCAAGTGTTTTAGATGTGGTAATTTTGGACATCTTAAAGATATTTGTACAAAGAATTGTCTTAGTTTCAGTGATGATGAATATGAAGATAAACTTTAAGGACCATAAGAGAATATTCTAATGGTACTAGAAGGAGGAGATGATCCTATAGAATATAAGTTAGAATAGAATAAATATATTTTCAAAGGCAAACAAATAGAGGAATAATCAGAAAAAGGAGAAGTTGATCTTGAGGGAGAGCTTATTTATGCTTTTAACACATTAAAGAAGGTAAGAAAGCAAAACTCCCAACTTAAGCTTCATTTTTAGGAATGTGATGAAGAAAGAGGAAAGCTTATAGAGGATCTAAACAAGTCAATAGCTAATACAAGGAAGTTCAAGGATAAGTTAGAAGCAAAGGTCTTAGAATGTGAGAGATTAGAACAAGAAGTAGATCTACTAAGGGAAGAAGTATAAAAGTCTAAGGATAAGCTACACAAGTTTGGAAAGGGATCAAAGATCGTAGATAAGATGATCAAGGTACAAAGACAATCAATAAAAAAAATAGGTATCAATTTTGAATAGGCTCAAAAGAAACAAGAAGAAGAGTCAACCTCAAACTCTAAAGAAGAAGAAAATTTAGAAAAACATAGTGTGAGAGAAAGTGAGACTTCTGAGGATGAGTTGGATAATATAAATTTCAACAAGGAAAATAATAATGCACAAAATAGGAACTGATGGAACAAGAATCAACATAGGGTAAAAGAGACTAAGAGACCAATGAGGTCAATGCAAGGAAATTTCAATGGATGATGTTTCTCATGTCATAAATTTGGGCACAAAGCTTCACAGTGCGGCACACATGGAATATAGGATTATGGGAACTTCAAGAATAGATAGTTATTTCATGGGTATTGCTAATTATGTAATCAGTTTGGTCATAAGGCAATGAATTTTAGGGTTCATGATAGGAACAAATGGAACTCCACTAGGAGAAATCCCATGATATTTGAACCTTCAAGGAATAATAATATTAAGTGTTACAAGTGCAATAATGATGGACATACAAAAAAGTGGTGTAGAGCAGACATTCTAGAACCAAGCATGAACGGGGACAAGAACAAAAACAAGAATATGGACATGAACAAAAATAGGAACACGGATATAAACAGGAATAGGAACACCAAAAGGGACCAGAAGGATCAAGAGAAGAAGATAATGTACAAAGATAAAGATCAGTGCTTGGTAGGAGTAGAAATACTCCCACCCCAAATTTTACCACCTCAAGAGGAGGTGGGGGAGGGGCTAAGCTAAGATTTTCATTCTTAGTCCCAAGACCCAAAGGTGACCCTTTGCCATTGATGTCAAAGAGGAGGGGTTAAGGAAATGGTAAAAAATAATTGTGTTGCCATAAATGACAAAGGGAGAGATTATTGGACATTTTGAGGAGTGTTATTCGTTATTTATGTCAAAAGCATTGTTGTGTTATTTTCATCATCTTTGAGGACATTAAGTGTCTCCTTAAAAAGTAAGAAGGTCTTGAAAGGCAATAGGTTATAATATTTATTTTTAAATATTATATACTCAGGAGGGTTCAAATAATAAATAACCAAGGAAGGAGAAGCAAAGTAAAATTAAATAATAATATATTACTATTATTATTTTGGATCAAAAATCGAGTTTAAAAAGGATTAAGGATCAATTTGAAAGACCCACAAGAGGATTTAATTTAAATTAAAATTTTAATTTAAATAATAATGGATGCTAAGGTTAAGTTAAATATTTATTTAATATTTAAATTAACTTTAAATATTTGAATTCAAATAAAATTTGAATAATCGTCAATGTGGGAACAAGCTAAGGGTTGCATATAAATAATGCCAAATTTGGCATTTGGAAGATCGTCCATGTGATTTGTATTTTGGCTCGTGCAAAAGAGAAGTGTAATTTTTGCATGTGCATTTGAGAAAGGGAAAGGAAAAGGGTAATAGCCTCTAAAAAATATTCAAAGACCCTCACAGCTGAGTTGGCAGCCAAGGGCTACGTAAGACACCATTGAGATGCCTAGTGCAAGTTTGAATCCCACGTACACTATTTTGGTTGAAGGAGACTCGCATTTTGATTTTGTGCCATTCGAGGGAGAAGGTCAAAGGTACACTCATGCCTTTTGGCTCTTTTGGAGCCACGTATCCCAATTGATGGGTGCGAGCACTATAGAAGTGCTTGGGGGAGAACCAACTATGGTTTGAATCCCACCAAGGCCTTTTCGGAAGCACTATTGAGGTATGTACATTGTGAGCTTTGATTTGGCTTGTGAACAATAAAAAGGGAAAATAATTTTTGTTTCCAAGGGTTTAAGTTGATTATTTTTTTTGCATAATTAATTTTATTATAAGTTATTTAGGGGAGTTAAAAGGGAATGTAAAACTTTGATATCTGGATTGAATTTTTAAGTGTTAAGGAGTTATAAGAGAGTAAGGAAAGTTTATTTTTGAGATTGAAGGATGCTGGATATTATTTTAAAAGTTGGATATTATAAGGTGTATTTGGATATTATTTTTGTATTGAAGAGATATTTTTTTGAAGTGTTATAGTGATAATTCTTGTCATCTAACCTTTGTTCTTGGCAAGGAAAGTGGTTATAATTACGACAGATTTTGAAGTCTATTCTTAAAAAAATAAAAGGTATGGGCATATTCTTCCTTAGTTGAAATAATTAATTGGTTGAGATTTTTTGAAAATAATATTGGAGTGAAAAGGATTTGGTTAAGTTTTCCTTTGTGAGTTTGTTGAGTTGATGAGTTTTCTGAAATAGAAGTGAATGCTATAAACTTTGTTTGATTAGCATTGTTGGAGATTGTGAGTGAGCTAGTGCATGCTTCATGCTTGTGTGGCTTAATATAATTTGAGGTTGAGTGAATAACTTGAACTAGGGTTTGCAAATATCATGAGTATAATTGTTATGTGAGATTGTTTGATAAGCATTGTTATTGAAGTGATTGATTGAGTGAAGAACTTGACCTAAGGTTTGCAAATATCATGAGTATCATTGTTATATGATATTTTTTGATAAGCATTGTTGTTGAAATGATTGATTGAGTGAAGAACTTGAGCTAGGGTTTACAAATATCATGAGTAGTAGTGTTATGTGAGATTGGTTGATAAGCATTGTTGGAAATAGTTGAGTAAGTATTCATAAGTTTGGACTATGGTTTGTGAACAAGGATTATTTCATTGAGTGATTGATTGAGTAGAGTTGGTTGAGCCTATTCAAGTGGATGTGTTGAGGTGATAGCTCAAGTTCCATGAAAAAAATTATTCTATATTATGAATTTATTTGATAAAGTGATTGAGTGTTTGAGTGTGAAACATATTGAGTCTCTAATAATTCTCTGTATGTTTCTATGGTAAAAAGAGAGATTGAAACTGATTGAATGTTTATGAGTGTGAAACATATTGAGTATAACAATTCTCTATATGTTTCTATGGTAAAAATATAGATTGAAAATAATTAAGCATTGTTGTGAATGTGAAGAATATTGAGTCTCTAAGAATTCTCTAGAGTCTATATGTTTCTATGAGATTGGACAAGTTCCAATGAGGACTTGTTGAGAAGATTGGATAAGTTCTAGTGAGGACTTGTTGAGAATATTGGACAAGTTATAGTGAGGACTTGTTGAGCATATTGGACAAGTTCTAGTGAGGACTTTTTGAGCATATTGGACAAGTTCTAGTGAGGACTTGTTGAGCAGATTGGAAAAGTTCTAGTGAGGACTTGTTGAGCATATTTGGATAAGTTCTAGTGAGGAATTTTTGAGGATATTTGGATAAGTTCTACTGAGGACTTGTTGAGCATATTTGGATAAGTTCTAGTGAGGACTTGTATATATATTAGTGTGAGCTTTTGTGGAAGCTTACAAGGAAGATTTGATACAAGTATTTGAGAATACTTGTGAGTAGATTTTATTGATTGATTTGTTCAAACCTTGAGTTAAGTTTTGGGGTAGATCGAGTAGAGTTGATTTGTGAATAATTCAAGCTTTGTGTTAAGTCTTTAGGATAGAGATTGATGATATATTTGTGCTAGACCGAAGGACTATGTTTAGTGTATATTTGAGGACAAATATTGAGCATAGATTTGTACTAGACCGAAGGACTATGTTTAGTGTATATTTGAGGATAAAATTTGGTGCAAAATTGAGGACAGGTTTATGCCAGACCAGAGATAGAGTTTAAGTAGATTTATGCTATATCGAAGGACTATGTTTAGTGCGGATTTGAGATAGAGCTAAGAGTAAGCTTTGGAGGTGATGAGTATAGAGGATGATAGTCTCTAGTGAATAGAGATCCATCAGCTAGGGTAGTGAGGACAAGTCTTCTAAGTGAGGATAGGAGTACTCAGTGGATAGAGATCCATTAGCCACTGTAGTGGGGACAAAAATTCTTCTAGAAGTTCACCAACTAGAGTAGAGGAGAAATGAGTTCTCCTATGGATAGAGATCAACAAACTTGATTAGGGGATTAGTGTATTCTTTGGATAGAGGTCCATAAATATTGTAATAGGGAAAGGATTCCCAAGAGATTGATTAAGAAAATTTTAGTAAAATATTTTCTTTTTGGAGTAGTCCACATTGGGTGAACCACATTAAATTGGTGTCTCTATTGTGTGTGGTGATTTATGCATTGCTTTGATTACTATTGTTAATATTACTATTTATACATTTCATAATATTTATTGGAAAAGAAAAGTAAAATTTGATCTTATACTATTCACCCCCCCTCTTAGTATAAAATTGTGTTCTTAAAAAATCTATGAAACCCCTAGTTAACTATTGCCCAAGATGTAGAAATAAGAATGCTTTGCAATATTTTCCCTTCAACAAAACTTTAATTTTAGCTATATGTAGCATATATTCAAAGGAACATTTTACTGATAAATGCCATCTATTACCTCAACTCAAAAATGTTTTGGAAACCCTAATTGAAGAACTCAATTTTCTTGGGTAGAAATAGGGGAAAAAATTTTAGAATATCAATATGCCCCTTGTTTCCCCATAAATTGAGGATAAAATCCATGGAATATGCCATGGGGTTATTCAGAGCCACCCCAATAATCTTGGAATCATCCTCCTTGGACATCTCATCAATATTATTCACAATCTATATGGAATAATCCATCATGGAATTAGGTTAATCCACCTTGGATGCAAAACCAGTCCTATGGACAAATATGAGGATAGTAGTATCCATCATATCAAGGGTAGCATGGAAACCAAGGTAAAACTTAAAACTTTATGCTTGATCCTAATAAAAAGTTTTAAGGATGATCCAACCAACAACAACAAACACAACCACAATAGGTGAACCAACCTCTATTTCTAGCCCAATATGTGGCAAACCCAAATAATACAAGATAGGTAGCCCCTATCTATGTAGATGAAGCTGAAGAGAATATTGTAGTTCATGTTCTTGATTGCAATAATATCCAAATACATTTAGGAAAAATATTGCATGAACATGCTCCACCCACCATTGAAGAAATTAGTGGAAAACAAGAACCTTCCAATCCAGAACAATTGAAATCAACCCTGGAAAAGGAAGAAGAAAAAAGAAAAAATATGCATGTAAATAATGTACCTTCCTTAAGGGTAGTACCATACCCTGAGAGGCTCAACAATGATGTAAATACCCTTGACCAAGAATTAGTCACAGATCTTAAGAAGTTGACCATATCACTTCCTTTGTTGCAAGTAATAAAGGACGTACCCTTGATCAATAAAACAGTTTAGGAGTTATGTATAAATAAACCTGGTAGAAAGAAGAAGTATTTTCTTGATATTGTGCAAGTAAGAGGAAAGTTTCCTGACTTGCTATATGGGAAACTTGTTTCACCCAAGTATAGTGACCCAGGAAGTAAATTTGTTACTATCACTATTGGGTCAATGCAAGTCTCTAATATCTTGATTGATTTAGGTATTGTAATTAATGTTATGACAAAGTATACAATGCATAAATTTTAGCTCTATAACCTGAATTCCACATCTACAATTTTAGATATGGATTATAGATCAGTTGCCAAACCAAAGGTAATAATAGAATATATCCATGTAGAAGTCTCTTCTTTGGAGTATCAACCAATGGCTATCCCATCATCTTGGGAATACCTTGGCTTGCAACTACAACTACCTTTATCGATTGTAGATAAGAAGAAATGATAATATCAAATGGTATTGACCTCAAGAAGATTTCTCGTTGCCCGCCTGCCAAGCCTTCAAACAAATTTTTAGGACAATTATGGTTTCTTGAATCTTATGAGGAGCAATAAAAGACTATTTCTACACTAGCTACCTTAGTAGTGAAGAAACACATAGAGGAGATTGACTTATAGAAAAGAGATATTTTTGAATATGAGACCATTATAATTAATGCTTTGCAGGAGAAAGGACTTGAAGATGAACCAATTGTTGTTCATCAGCTGATATGGAATGATAAGAACCAAAATTTTGAAAGTCTACCATTCATTCCATTGTAGGAAAGTTCTTTTACATTACCACATGGATGACATCATCATCTTGTCTCCTCTTTTCACTATCTCATGCGAGATCTGATTCCTTAGATAATTACTCTAAAAAATGAGATAAGAGTATTTCACTCCCTTGAGCCACACCACTATCCATTATAAACCTTAGTGAAAAATTATGAAGAATTAAATTCTATCCTCCTAGGGACAAAACAAATTGAAATTTAGTCAAGGGAAATTTTGAATATTAATAGTTGGTTGACTATTGAAGAAGAAGCAAAACTATTTGCTATTTTGTAGAAACATGTTCATGCCTTTGCATGGAATTAGAAGGATATTTCATAAATTCATCTTAATGTATGCACTCATAATATATATTGAAGATGTTAAACCTATGAGACAACCCCAAAGAAGACTGAATCCTACCTTAAGATATATTTTCAAAGAGGAAATTGAAAAACTCTTAGAGGTTGGGTTCATTTATCTAATTTTTGATAGCCAATGGGTTTCTCCATTGGTTATCATGCTAAATAAAAATGAAAAATTGAGTGTGTGTATATTACAGGGAATTAAAAAAGTCACACACAAGGACCACTTCCCATTACCATTTTTAGACCAAGTGTTAGATACTCTCACTGGAAAGAAATGTTTTTGTTTTCTTGATCATTTCAGCAGGTACAACCAGATTCAGGTTACACCGGAAGAACAAGAGAAAACTACTTTTACATACCCTTGGAGAATATTTTCTTACATGGTTTTACCCTTTTGTTTATGTAGTCTCCAACAACTTTTTAGTGAGCTATTTTGGCATTTTTTTCTGATTTAATCAATGAAAGTGTAGAAATATACATGGATGATTTTACAGTTTGTAGATAAACATTTTTTTAACACACTAGAA
Source organism: Wollemia nobilis (assembly GCA_028583015.1). Classification (NCBI taxonomy): domain Eukaryota; kingdom Viridiplantae; phylum Streptophyta; class Pinopsida; order Araucariales; family Araucariaceae; genus Wollemia; species Wollemia nobilis. The sequence goes on along the minus strand of JAQPPZ010000688.1, from coordinate 586,221 downwards.
CATCTTGATAAGGTCTTAACACATTTTGAAACATACCATTTATCCTTAAATCCTAAAAAATGATTTATGATGATGAAGGAAGGGATTGTTCTTGGTCATCACATCTCTTCTTACAGGATCAAGTTTGACTCCAAGAAGGTTGATATTATCAATAAACTTTTCCCTTCAGAGACTCAAACGGATGTTAGGGGTTTCTTAGGACATATTGGTTTTTATCGTAGGTTTATTTCAAATTTTAGTACAATAGCCAGTCCAATATTTGCAGTATTGACTAAGGATTCTGAATTTACCTAGACTGTAAAGTGCCAAGAGTATTTTAAGGCTTTGAAGAAAAAACTGACAACCCTACTTAATTTAAGAGGTCTTGATTGGAAGCTACCATTTCATATCTAAACTGATGCTTCCAATACTCCAATTGGAGTAGCATTAGGACAACATGAAAATGGATAACACTATTCCATCTATTACAATAGAAAAAATCTAACATGAGCAAAAAATAACTACGCCATTACTAAAAAAAATCTTGGTAGTAGTGTATTCTATTAATAAATTTAGATACTATATCACAGGGTATCTAGTATTCATTCATATAGACCATGCAACCATTAAATACTTGATGAATAAATCCATGGTTAGTGGAAGGATTAGTTGTTGGTTACTATCATTGTAGGAATTTAACATCACCATAGTCAATAATCCAAGGAAGGCTAATGTAGTTGCATAATTTTTATGAAGGCTACAAAACACAAGGGAAGAGGAGTTAGTTGAGGATGCTTTTCCTAATGAAAAACTATTTCCTATATATGTTCAATCACCATGGTTTGACTTCAATCGTAAATAAAATAAACACTTAATAAAGCAAAGCTCATATTTCAAATGGATAAAAGGTACACTTTTTAAATGCAATCCTAACCATGTTTTACGTATATGCATCTGAAAGGATGATGTGTATGATATCCTTCGTGCTTGCCACAATGAACCATTAGAAGGATATTATTTACTGAAAAGCATAGTTCAAAAAATACTAGGTGGAGGATATTATTCGTCATCTCTTCACAAGGATGTGAAAAAGTACATAATACATTGTGATGCATGTCAAATCATGGGAAAACCCACCCACACAAATGAAATATCGCTATAGTCTCAAGTGGTTTTTGAACCATTTGAGAGGTGGAGATTGGATTTTTTGGGACCTATTGACCCACCATCTCAAGGAAAGGTACATAACTTGGTGTGCATTTATTGCATGACTAAATGGGTAGAGTTGTGTGCTTTTAACTATTCTCATGAAGAGAAGGTTGTTGATTTCCTATATACTTAATTTTTTTAGATATTTGGAGCTCCAGGATCTATTACTATATATAATGGGCCCTAATTTGCATCAAAAGTCATTAAGGCTTTTACTAAACTCTATGAAATTAAACATAAAAAATCATCACCTTATCACCCGTAGGCAAATGGTTAGGTTGAAGTGAAAAATAGGGAATTAGAAAGGATACTGACCAAAATAGTAGCCTCCCATACAAAAAATTGGTTGGATAAACTACCTGAAGAAGTTTGGGATTTCAACACTATATGGAAACCCACCATAAGTTTCACATCTTATGAACTATTTTATGGTAATACTCCTCTTTTACCTATTGAGTTTGAGCTACTAGAACTTCGTGCAACTTTAGAAATTGGTATTGACTTGTCATAGGCACTGATGAATAAGATTATATATTTAAATGCATTAGATAAAAATTGGTTGTATGTATTGCATCAAACTGAGGTGATTCAATAGTAAAAAAAGTTATGACATGACAGTCACATTCAAAAGTGAAAATTTTAGCAAAGGGATTAGGATTTATTGTTTGATTATCACTATGAAGATTATTTTGGGAAGCTTCAAACTAGATGTCTTGGACCATAGCTGAATGAAGAAGTTTTTAGAAATGGGGTAGTTCATATTTCTCCCATTGATGATTCACAAAGGAAGTTAGTGGTAAATGGACATTACCTTCGGGTATACCATTCACCACTAACCAAAGAAAATTTATTGCAACAAATTGATAAATTGGGCATATGCATGATGGAAGAGATTCCCTCTTCGATCATAGATTCATCAAATTTATAATAATGGAGGGTTTAAAAAAAGAAAAAAAGGAAAAAAAGAATAATCCTGATTGTGAACTTCCTTCATGGGCACAATTTTAGGGAAATTGTGAAATTCCTTCATGGGAACAACCAAGACAAATAAAAATTAAAAAATAAATGAAAAAGAGAGAAATGAAAAAAAAAGGATAAAAATAAATGAAAAAGAGAGAAAAATAAAAAATTTAGCAAGTGAAAATATTCTTGGAGGCACTACTAAATTGGCTTGCATAAAAACTATTTTTTATATATGTTTGCCTTAAATTGACCTACCTATTTCTATCCCACCATTGTATAAAACTCACTAGCTACACATGTTTTATTTTTAGAAAAATCAGCTAATGATTAGAAAAAACAATAATCTACAAGGTGCATGATAACTGTTTAGATCCGCATGTACATGTTTTTTGCATTTTGATCATTGTAGATATTTAGTATGTAGTGTATGAGAATCAATAGTTATTATAAATACGTCTCTAAGGTTTAGAAAAAACTAAAATAGACACCCTTTCCAAGGGAGGAGCAAGAAGTATTTCCTGTTGCTCTAGAATTGCAGGTCTGGTGAGATAGAAAAGAAAAATGAATGAAAAATTGTTGTCTCATGAAATCAGGTACACTTTTGATTGCATCTATGTACATGGATTTCATAGAGCTCTAAAATAAAGACACTATTCAGTTAATTTTATGACAAAAAAAATGAGGAGCTTGAAAATGAGAAATTGTCGACAAAGATTACAAAGGCTTTAGAATGAGATAGAGCTTTGAAATGAAGATGGGTAGATTTGAATTTCAATTCGAGCAGCAAATTTTAAAATTCAAAAATACCACATGGCGTGCGCATGTAGGATGATCAAGGAAGCAATTTACTTTTTTATCTAATGCACCATCCGAAGCAGCCATGAGGTCGAGGTACAATTTCAAAGATCACATGCCTACATCAAGCCAAGTAATGATAAAAATATATTTTCAACATAAAATGTGTACCTAGGTTTTATTTCCAATCTTGTGCCATGACATCAAAGTGCCTCGACAAATGAGGGTATGGAAACTGAAATAGTTTTGCATCCATATTTCATAGAATTGTTGAGTTATCAATAATCACTCAATATAATAATAAATAAAAATAAAGTAATCAACACCTGATATGGCCCATCATTCGAGATGCACATTTGGTTTTAAAAATGTGGAAAAGTGATAAATCTTCATCCACCACATGTCTCGTTGGGACATGTTGAAGATCTCTTGTAATCTACACCATATTATAAAGCTGATACATGCGCTACTAAAAATTCATGCCATGCCTTGTAATCACTATGTATTTAATGAAACTGTAAATATTTATCATAGTAGATTTTATAGGTGTAGGATTTGAACCATACAAAAAAAAACTCGTAGAGTAGGAGTTGTAGATGAATTTTTGGTTGCAGAAGTTGAAGGTGCATGTAGAGATAATTACAAAATATGGGATGAAAAAATAAGACTAAACCATAAAATGCAAAATGCCTTTGTGCATATCTTGAGGTAATACAATTTTTTTAAGATGGAGGGCTAATGTCATTTCTTAATAAGTTCAATGGATATTTTGAGGTCCTGGCAATAGATTTTGAACACTATAAAAAAAAACTACGCTAGCATCAATGACATAACAATAGAGTTAACACTTGAAACCTTGATTCATGATTACTAAATTACCCCTATAAGGTTTAATGATTTTACAAACTAGAAAAAATGCACTGTTCGAAGTAGTTAATTAGTTCTCAGAAGAAGGGGATGTTAAACCTATAATGCAAATGAACAACAATATCTGCAAGGGGGTGAAGAGAGCAAGTTTTCAAAGACTGTGGGATGAAGTGGAGATCTAGGAATTCAATATATAACCTATGGGGGGCAATATGTAGTCTTTTATGGCCACCATTTATGAATTTTGAACCATTTAAAGTATGGTTTCCAACAACCCGAAGTCAGGGTAAATTTTCCCTTATACCTTCACCAAGAGTTGCAAAATATGATGAAGTGCTATAGAGAAGGAAAGGGGGTCCCTGAACAACATGGATTAATTAAACTTATTTACAAACACCACTTTAGGGGGGATCCTCAAAGTTTGGACAAATTTTTCTCTTTCTGGAACAAAATAATTCATAGAGAAGAAAAAGAGGGGAATGCAGAGGAAGAGAATGTTGAGGATGGGGATGAAGCCCCTGAAAATAATGATAAGGAAGGATATGCCCCCGAGGTAGAAACCCCTTCTTCTCCTTAGGTTCCATCATCTGATTTTTCCAATTCAAACCTCTGAAAAACTAGTAGCTTCAGATGTTGTAGATGATAGAATATAGGGAGAGGTAATACCATCCTCATCAGAAGTAGATTCTGCTTCTCAATTATAAAAACCTATAGAAAATTAGGGTAAAAGGAAGAAGTATACACCAGGTTTAAGGAGGTCTTCTAGATTTCATAAGAACGAGTTGGCAAAGGAAGTAATTAAGGAAGAAACAATGGATATTGAAACATTTCCCTCAGCACCTCCTCCACAAAGAAGTCTAAGGAAAACACAACAACATTTTGTTGTTGCAAAAGGATGTAGCCCTAATTCCTTTGTTGGAGATAAAAAAAAACAAACAATGTCTTTAAAGGATAATACTGAATAAGTAGTGGAAATTCCATAGGATAAGTTGGCTCAAGATCCAATGGACCAGGCATAAGAATCATTTGCATATATAGAGAGACCCAATTCACCATTGGTGGATAACTTGCCTACATATTATTTTGAGTTTGAGGAAGAACATAGAGAAAATGTACATGAGCAATTAAGAGCTACAAAAAGTTTCATCAAAACATAGATGACATGGATTGAATAAAGGGAGGACACCATAGAAGAAAAAGATAAACAAATTGTTCAATTACAATAGGAGGTGGAAATATTAAAAAGTAGGATGGCACATTATGAAGCACAACCTACAATATATGATGTTGGAGAAGACATTGTAGAGATTTTGTTGAGATTAGTAGAGGAGAATAAAGAAGAATAAACACCAAAAGATAATCCACAACCCTCTCCCTAAATTGTAGAACCTACCCTAGAACAACAATCTAAGGTAAGTGTGGAATCGTTAGCAATGAGGGCAGGAGAAGAAGAAATGAATGTAAGTCAGAAACCTCAATAGGGTGGAAACACTATAGCACTGGATGAGAGTCAATTTTCTCAGGATAATTTAGAAATGGAGGATTATTCTAACCCTAAAACTGAAGCTCTGAAGCAATATGAAGAATCTCTAGAACAAATCAAAAGTCCAACTTAATGCCAATGTGATAGCCCACAATAGCAGGGAGGGAAAACACCACCAAAGAAAAAGGCCATAGACATTTAGGAGGCTAAAAAAAAAGTACACATATGTATCAAGCCCCTAAACATATTTTTACATTAGTTTTGCATAAAGTTCAAACATCATAAATTGGGGTGCAAGTTGATTTACTACCAAAGAACCCACTAATAATAGGGCATCCACATATAGTTCCATTAGTGAAGTGCAATGAGGATATTGTGAAATGGGTATTGCGGTGTCATAAGTTAGAAGGCCAGGTCACATCTTTGAAACCATTAGAGTAGTAGATTGAGGTAAAAACTATAAAAGTTAATAATTTGTAGGAAAACGTATAGTATCTCTATTATATTGTAGAATACCTAGTACAAAGTAGGAGATTTGTCAGATTGTACAACCCAATTCTAAAGTAGAAATACCTTTGTTGGTAGGTAATGTGTATTCACTCTAACATTTTCTATGACTTAACCATTGTTGAAGAATTTTTAGATGCTTACTTGCATAGCCTAGAAGAAAAAAATAATTTGATATGTGAACTATTCCTGCACAAGATTTTCATGGTAGAGGATGTGGAATTCCTACCTCATATTTTCACAGGGGATGTACAACTGAGGTCTTTTGTGTCCACTCTACAAAATTAGATATACTAGGACCAAGAGAAGAGGCATAATAAGGAGGTTGAGTTAAAAGCTAAGCTTATGTTAAGGCATATCCCACCAAACCACAAGATCTCAAAAAATCAATATTTTAATATGATAAATAACCCTAAAATTAGGTTTACTTATAAGAACAATATCAAGGATTGTATGACTAGTTTTCATAATTTTTATGCAGGAAACTTCATAAATGCTTTGCAAGCTTTTAATCTGATATTAGCATATTTACCAATTTCTCTACAGAAGAGAGAACCAATGTCACCCACCAATTTTTTGTGGTCAAGAAGGAGAGCAGGGGTAGTAATACAAACCATCCTAGTACTTAAACATTAATGGATAGGTTTAAGGTTCAGGCCACCTACCATTATAACTCATGTACCATTTTTCTTTGACACTGACCCTCAACCAGATGAGCAATTTTAGAACTAGCTCACATAGCTAGAACATAGTAGAGGGTACTACATTGGATATGTATCATTTTGGAAAAGTTGGTACAAATAGCTAGATTTTTGTGCCTCTGTATCCTACCAAAATGCATAAGGGCATGAATTAGGTCAGGTTGGGGAGAATGATGAGGCCAAAAATTACCTCATTATTGACATATTTTGGGTTTACACAAACTGCCATAAAAACCTTATGAGATGATATTTTATGTTAATTAGATGATTTAAATGCATTATATATTGATTTTTGCATGATTAAACTATATAGGAACATAGTACTCTATTTTGATTATTTTTCTACACTATTGCATTGTTTTTGTGTGATTATTTAGTGAATAAAATGCATAATTAAAATAGCAATATGATGTATCTTGATGCTTATCACTCCATAAATTTGTTTAAATACTTTTACCACCTTATAAATGGTTTGAAATGAGAAGTAGCGCTAAACATATAAGACTATGCAAAAAACTGGAAATTACATGAAACAACTCATACAAGTTCCAACCATCTGTCACTTTATAGGATGGCTTAGAATTTGTCAACATGAACAAGCAACAATAGGGGATATGTCCTATCTAATTGAACCAACTTCAACATCCATTTATGTTGCATCTGATCATAAATAGTATTCTTGCTACCGAATATTCCAAAGATCTCTAGAATAACAGGGGAGGTCACTTCTTTCAGCCCAAACAAGGAATATTGCACCAAATTCATCTAAGAAAAAGTATCTAGAGATGATAATAGGTGTAATAGACTATTTCCAACCTATACCATCTCATCCCCACCATTGTGAATGCACTGAGGAGCCAATAAATGCCTACTACAGTAATTCGTGTCCTGATTTAGACTAAGTCAATTGCAGTCTTTGTAACCAACCACTGTTAAACAACAAGGTAGTTTATATTGTGAACAAGGCATATGTAATAGGATAGTATAAATAACATATTTTTGTCATTGGTTGATCTGGTAGAAAATGAATAGAAGCAAATAAGAAATTGTAATAATATTTGATAGTAATTTGTAGCCAATAGTAGAATGTTTTCCTATAGTAGTGTAACATGATTTGAGAGTGAATAAAATTGTAACTTTTTGTCATATTTTTACCTATGAGTGAGTGTGAGTTTTAAGTAGCTAAAATGTACTTCTCACCTTCTTCTAGATCAAAATACAAGGGCCACTTTCAATCCTGGAAGAAGTACTAATTAATGACAGGTTTTCCGATATTCTTACTGCAACAATTTTACTAGAATGCTTGTCAATTATTGCTTATTGTTGTAGAATAGACTAACCTCTACTTTTGATTTAATATAATATTTTTATGCTTTCAAAGTGTGAATTGAGTAGAATATGTGGTCAACTGATGTATAGAATAGATTTGTAGTTTCCTTATTTTTCCTATGTATGCAATTTGATAAGTTTTCAGCAACTTTATTTTGTTGTCAGTCCCTGCAAAATAAATCTAACAATATTTTTTAGTAGGACAATAACATTTATTTTAGCATGAATGCTTCATTTCAAGAACCCTTTCAATTTAGTAGTTTCAATTCTATAAAATTTTAATTTCTGATATTTCCTTTCTTCCAATTATAGTTAGATTTCACTTTCAAATATTAGAAGTAGTTTTTAATTCTTGAAATTAAGTAGCTTCAATTCATGCACATTAGGATTAGAATTAACCTCAAAAAACCCCCAAAAATATTTGTTTCACAAATAAATCCTACTATCTAGATGAACTGATCTTCAATCTGCTTGAACCTTCTTTCGTATATAGCCTTGGACACGACCTTGGATTGACAAACATAAAATTAAATTATGAATTGACGACACTCATAAATAATTCACTCTCAAGAACTATGGAGATCACAATTATGAACTTAAGTTCAATTACATTAAAAATAATTATTATTATATGCGAAACCATCTTGATATCTATACAAATTTTTCTCCTACATGACACCATCCAACCTCTCACTCATGTGATGATGTTGTGCATCCACTCATAAATTAATAAAATCATAACAGACCATTTTTTACATTTCTATTGTAGTATGATATGTCACTAGAAGTGTGACAAGGCATTTTATCATACTATTTATTGGTATGTTGTGTTATAAAAATTAAATATCATGATGTCAATGTTTTTATTAGGTATCCATGTAATGCCTTATAAGAAATATCATGGGACAATTACCATGCATAGTGATAGGAGAAAAATAGTTTTAGTTTTTTAATATATTATTATAATTAGAAATTTTATAGATATCATTAAAGTTCATATTTTATGGTTTTGTACATAGTCAAAGGATTCTATAGTTAGAAAAATATAAATGTCAAGCCAAGTAGCTATAAAAAAAATGTTTATTGATTTATTCAAAAAATTCATAACATTAAATTTTTATACCAAAAATTGACCATCTTATTAGTTATCCCTTATTGAAATTGATCCATTATTAGCTTCATAGGTCCTTCTACTACAACTAGAAAATCCATCCTATTTATTTGTCATAATATGAATTCCATACTATAACCCTAAATCAACTATTTTAAAATTGGATTAAATGTTATATATATATATATATATATATATATATATATATATATATATATATATATATATATATATATATAATAGTTTCTAATAAATATATGTTATTGTGTTTTATGAATTATATTGTTGTCATGATACATATAACCTAATCATATTATAATATTTCATACATACAATATAGTTATTTCTATTATGTCAAGAATCAAAACAACATAAATATTTTTATATACTAAATTGTTTCTTATTTTTCCTAGAATATACAATCAAAATCATCCTTTATATTTGCTTGAATGATCATTTACAATGTGCAAGATAGGTTAAGTTTCACTAAAAACTCACTAATATTAAATATTCCATTCAAATAATAAATGTGTTGTCTATATTGGATAACATTTCATGTTTTATCTAGAGTGCAACCTAGTGCAATCCCCTAGGGTGTCAATGTATCAAAAACTAAAACAATTATCCTTTTTAATAGGGTCCCATATGACTATATTTTACCTTTAATTTAATGGATTTAACTATATTATATGATTTAACTAAGCAAAAATGAACACTTCCATCAAATTGGGTGTAAAAATAATAATTACTATAAATAGAAAATCAAAATTTTATCCCAACAACAAATTCAACTAAATTGTCTTATAATTTATAGTTGACCTTACTGAATTTGATGAAATAAGGAGAAGGCACTTAGGTTATTTTCCTTTTAATTGTCCATATAGAAATATATACTATTTTTCCATCTAAAATTATCTTGCAATATATTGTAAGGAAGAATAAATCACTCAAGCATCATTTTCATCCATTTACAAGATGAAATCACTCTTTTTATACCCTAGATTAGATCATATGCTATGAGAGATCCCCTAAATTGAGTTTAATGGTTTGGTTCCTCATAAAAAAATAATGTTAGAAAGAAACATAGGAGATGAAGCTCTAAATAACATCCAAGCATCAAAGGATACATATCTTCATAAGTTTTATACTCTCTATCTAATTCTCATTTTTTGTACTTTGAATTGTATTATTCCTTGCACTTGGTTAATTGATTGTTATTAATATAATTCTAGTATATAACTCTTGATTCTATATTTATTGTAATAAATCTTCACTAAAATATTCACATGTTATATCTTGACTTGGAATCACCCTATCTTTACATTATAATTCATATTTTTATATTCGTCTATTTCTTGACATGAGCTTGGTCCCTTAACTTACATTATGTTATATTTTTCTTATAATTTGATACTCCTTTTATAATTTTCACTTAGATATTTGATATGGACACCAACATGGGTGATCCTTTTAGGAATCCCTTTGTGTCTGACCATTTTTTTAGTTCTCAAATATATTTCAATATCCATCACGAGACCTATATAGTCTAATAAAGGAAATAATTCATGTCTAAGCATACTAATGAATATTATCAAAAATATGAAAATAACATGGATTTCACTTACAAAATTAAGCAAAGTTTCCATAGTAGTCAAAACCAATATAAAGGAGAAGTGGCATTCCCTCCTCTATTAAATTTTTTAGAACTTACCAATAATGATGTTGAAGAATTAATTAAAATAGAACTTTAACATAGAAAGGATTCCAATGAAAAATTAGAAACAACCTTTCATTATTTACATGAATAATACCATATAGACATAGGTAAAATAAAACAACAAGAATAGCATTTTATTTCCATGAACATTCCTTTCATTAAACAAATAACTTGATACAAAGAGTACCTAGCTTGACAACAAGTGACACATGCACTTAGATCTTATTTTTAATGTAATATTATAATATTATAGACATGAACATAAATCATTCAATCAAAATTAAAATATCAAAGGTCAAGCTAGTAGCAACTCTCAACCAAGAGATCAAGTAAAGTTTCAAATATAAAATAAAATGGAAATATCAAAAGTTGTGAAAGCAATGATGAAGTTAAATCTTATCTATCTCAATTTTCAAAATGAAGAAGGAAAAAAGTACTACATAATCTACAAGGTAAAAATACATAAAAATTTAAAGTAAACTAGTATCTCTAAGGATATGAGTCGATAATTTTCAATGTGCATTGTGGTTAGGGTTTGTTTGCAGGAGCTTCATAGTGGGTAGATCTGAGTTTCAAAGAGTTTAAAATATTATTGATGGAGAAATTCCTTCAAAATCTTGTTGGTATTTTTCAACATGCATTATGGTTAGGGTTTGTTCACAACAGATTTATAGTGGCAGATCTGAGTTTTGAAGAGTTTAAAATTTTATCGGTGGAGGAATTCCTTATAAATCCAATCAATAATTTTCAACGTGTGTTGTGGTTAGGGTTTGTTCATAGGAGCTTAACAGTGGGTAGGTATTAGTTTTAGAGAGTTTAAAATTTTACCAGTGAATTAATTTCTTCGATATCCAATCAATTATTTTCAATGTGTGCTACAGTTAGGGCTTGTTCATAAGAGATTGATAGTGGGCATATATGAGTTTTAAAGAGTTTAAAATTTTACCTATGGAGGAATTTATTTAAAATATAATTATTAATTTTCAATGTGAATTGTGATTAGGTTTTGGTCATAGGATCTTGGTAGTGGGAATATTTGAGTTTCAATGATTTAAAATTTTTTACCAGTAGATAAATTCCTTCAAATTATGGTTGGTAAATTTCAACATGCATTATGGCTAGGGTTTGTTTGTAGGAGCTTTATAGTGGATAGATCTGAGTTTCAACCAACATAAACTTATTTTTGGGTTTTTCGGTGACCTCTTCGAGTGAAGAGTTTAAAATTTTATCAAGAAAGGAATTCCTTCAAAATCTAATTGGTAGTTTTCAATAAGCGTTGTGGCTAGGGTTTGTTTGCAGGATCTTGATAGTGTATAAATCTATGTTTTGACTAAAATAAACCAAGTTTTGGAACCATACATGTTTTCATTTTGGTTTTTCGATGACCTCTCATAGTGAAGAGTTTAAAATTTTACCAGAAGAGGTATTCCTTCAAAATCTAGTTGGTAACAAAATCCAGTCGATGAAGTTTTATAAGAACACTAATATCACAAGAGTAAGCACATCTCTAATATTTCGACAAGGTGATATTTAGGGTTACAATAAATATTTGCATATTTTTTTCTAATTTGGAGAGAAGTGCTTGGAAAATTAAAAGGGTTTCAATATAGTGAGAAAAGATTTTTTTGATGATCGACGATGGGAATGGCGTTGGTGACTGAAGCAACAAGTGATGGTGATGTAACTATTGATGGTGACTATGGTAGTGGAGGTAGATCTGTGACATAAAATATTATCTAGGTAATCATGGGCTCTAGTGTGCATGTTGAGATCAAACCTATGATCCCTAATGGAGGTGGTGGTCCCTCAAAGCAAGGTGCAGGGAGAGATTTAACTTCAGTTGTTGACACATTACAAGGTCAAAATGGATCCAAGCATATTTCCTCCTCCTACTTATTTGTAACCCTTTTTAAAAATATAGTTTCTTCTGGGTATCCCCCTCATCCCAAGGTCAATATATACCCTTTTCAATGTACCCTCTTAATTCCATTAGAGATTTTTTCCTCCCTCATGAACAATGATTCTCATTCTCTTGTAGGAAAATATTTAGGGCCTCATAATGACATGGATTCAATCCATAAATGGGCCATTATCCATTGGAGCCCTCAAGGACCCTTTCCCAAGGGGTTGTTTCTCATTTGTTTGAATAACCCCATTGATTCAAGTAGAATCCTATCAGGTGTACCATGGTTCTAAGGTCAAAGAGGGATTTTTATTAGGAAATAGAGAGTGGATTTTGATCCAAATACTCAGAATATTAATTTAGCTCTAACCTAGGTTCTCCTTTCGGGTCTTCCTCTCCATTTTTGGTATGAGGAAATTTTATGGGGGATTACCCAGGATATTGGTGAGTTCATCGATCTTGATCCACCTACAAAAACCAAGACTCACATGGTCCATGCCTACATGTGCATCAAAGATAACCTCGATTTATCTATTCCTTCTTCCATTGAGCTAATTTTATATGAGATATCTAGGACTCAGATCATAGAATATGAGAACAAGCCAACCTTTTGTTCCAAGTGCTCCAAGCAAGGTCACCTCAACTCTCTGTGTCAGATTTCTAAGGTTTCAAATGTGCTTTCCACCAAAAAACCTTTAGAAAAATGTTATGGTAGCAACAACATTCCCAAAATTGATCTAAATATTATTTTTTTGTGGGCTCCAGGTCCCCTCCTAGTACTGAAGTTGTTTTAAATAAGGATATTCTTTCTGTAGGTCCATCAAGGGATGCTTTGAATGATCTAGTCAAATATTTATCATTTATTACTCAAAGTTTGTTGGGGGATCCTCTGAATGCTTCATCATCTATAGGTCAAGCTCTCGAAGATGTTCCTCAAGTTGATATCTCTTCCACCTTTAAAATAATCACTTCGAATTTTGTTTCAATTCCTTTTACTTCTTTTTCCATTCTTGATGTTCCTCCTTCTATTGAGAATGTTGCTCCTCAAAGCCCTCCTCATAGATATCTCCTTCCCCTTAAGGCCTTCTCAACCCTTATCCATGTAAAAATATTCCTAGCAATATTTTTTCACGATCCCCAATTCACCAAAAATAAGAAAGGCTCCACGCTAATGTCGATTCAAAGAAGAAATGAAGTCATACTTCCTCTTAGCTCATCAAAAATAAAGAAATTTTTAAGGACATTACCAATGGAACTCAACTCACTTTGAGTCTCTCATCAAAGAAAAACCTTCTTTTAGTTCCACTTGAAAATGATACTCGATCCAAATTCTCCTCTTCAAAAGGAAGAGGAAAAAGGTATTCTTCAAAAATATCCAAATGAAGATCCTCTCATGGAATGTGAGAGGCCTAAATGGACACAAAAAATAAATTTTTGGTTATGTCCATGAGGAAAGACCTTAAACCGACTATTCCTCTTGCAAGAATCCAAACTGGATACCCAAAATGCTTCAAGTATTTCTAAATACATATGGAAAAACTGTGAATTCCTCATAAGCCCTACCAATGGAACCTATATAGGTTTGTTATGTTTGTGGGATCCAAATAAATTTGAAGTAAGACTCATGTCTATGGAATAAAATTACACTTGTTCTTCAGTAAGAACTATAATTGAAAATGTGTTTTATCAAATATTTATGCTCCAAAATCCCCATCTAGGAGATTTCATATCTAGAACAATATTAGTCAGATGAAAGAGATTTTTTTTGAAAGAGGTTTGTATGGTGGTTGGAGATTTTAATTCTCCCTTATTCCCTACTAATAAAAATGGAGGCTCTAAAATAATAATTAATTCCTATGAGGATTTTATTTTAATTTATGGATGAGAATGAACTCATGGATATCTAGCTCAAAGGTCTAAAATTAACCTAGATAAATCATAGAAAGGGTGATCAACTTATTCAAATAAGGCTTGATAGATTCATAATATCCATTAACAACATCTACTCCTTTGGAGGTGTTGTCCTTCATTCCTACCATGAATATATTTTGATCACAACTCTCTTCTCCTTGATTTTTTGTTCTAGGTATCCCCATTCAAATCCCCTTTAAAATTTGAGACTATGTGGATTCAGGATCTAGATCTTAAGGCACTCATTAAAAATTTGTGGTCTTGCATTTTTCTAGATCCCTAGCCTCTTAGGTAAGCAATAAGCTCTATTTTTTAAAAGCATAGCTCAAGAAGTGGAAAAAAGATATTTTTGACAATATTTTTTCTAGAAAATGAAATATCCAATCCCAAGTCACAAACATTGAGCTTCTTGACCAACAAGGAGAATTAGAAACAAATATTCTTGAGGTTGAAAGGAAGCTTCTATCTAGATACCACAATATTCTTAAAAGTGAAGATTGTTTTTGAAAGTAGAAGTTTCGATTTACCTAGATAAAAGAGGGAGACTCTAATACTAATTTTTTATATACCACCATGATGAGGCACATGGGATCTAATAAGATCAGGGAACTCACTAGAGCTGATGGGACTGTTATTTTAAAAATTATAGATATCAGAGATGAGGCAGTGGTTTTCTTTGAATATCTTCTTGGACCCATTTTTGAGTGCAATACATAAACATAAAAGACCCTCTTGAATAATATCCTTATGTTGGTATCCCAGGATCATAATAGTTTTTTTCTTAAACCATTTTTCATTGAGGAAATATGTAATTTAGGTTTTTCAATGCAAGGTGGGAAGGCTCTAGGCTCGAATGGTTTTTACCCAATTTTATTTCAAAAATATTGGGATATTTTGGGGCCTGACATCATTTCAACCATACAAGAAATATAGTAGACTAATAATATCTCTAAAGATGTAAAATCCATTTTTCTAGCCCTCATCCCTATGTCCAATAATACCAAATCCTTATCTAATTTCTGATCAATCAATTTGAGCAATATTTTTTATAAAAACGTCACCAAAGTGATTACCACGATATTGAAAACTATCATCCATTTAATCATCAATTCTTATTAGTTTAGTTTTTTTCTAGGGAGGCTAATTATTGATAGCATAATTACAATCCATGAGCTTATACATTCTATTTCTAAAAGTGGTAAATCTGGTCTTTTCCTCAAATTGCACATGAAAAGGCTTTTGATAGAGTGTCTTGGAGTTTCCTCTTCTCTGTCTTGTCTAGATTTTATTTTCATATTGATTGGATCAACCTAGTCAAGGCATGCATCTCAAAATATAACTTTTCTATATTATTTAATGGCTTTAGTTCTAGTTATTTCAAGAGTACCAGAGGTTTGAGATAGGGTGACCCTTTATCCACTTTTCTATTTATTATTGTGGCAAAATGCCTAGGGATAACTCTATGTTCTTCCTATTCCAAAGGATAAATATTTGGCATTAAACCTCCTTTTTATCTTATGCCCATATCCCACCAAAAATTTTTGGATGATGCATTTTGGCCATTATTACCTCTGTTCCCCAAGCTAAAATCATCATGTCCCTCCTCTCCATTGAGTCTGTTGCTAGCCAAAAAGTCAACTTATCCAAAAGTAAATTGTACTTTCTTAATACACTCACTAGATGGTAAACCAACATAGCTAATATCCATGGTTGTACCATTGCTGACATTCTTGCTACCTACCTTGCTTTTCCACTTTTTGTTGGTTCTACCAAAAAATCTCTTTGCTTTCCACTCATTGAGATAACTCATACAAAATTAGTAGGATGGAAAGGAGGTCTCCTTAGTCAAGAGGGAAAGGCCATATTAGTCAAAGCTACTCTTCAGAGCATCCCTATTTTCTTTTTGTCCATATTTCACATTTTGGTTGATGTTTGTAACAAGATTGAACAACTCCAAAGGAATTTTCTATGGTCAATATCAAAATAGAAATGTATATTACATTTGGTTCATATAAGTTGTCTTCTCCATGGCCAATTATAATTTTGTACATGAATATGGTTTCCCTATAAATTCTACAATTCCCTTTTGGAAACTATGGGAGCTGATTTACACAATATTTATCTTGAATCCCTTAAAACCAACTCTTTAGGCCAACTAATTAACAATAATAATATTAATCTCATTTCCAAGCATGGGGACCCTAAAGACATCTATAACTAAGGATCAATCACTTTTTTCAATGTGTCCTATAATATCATTTGCAAATCTCTTGCTCTTAGGTTGAGGAACCTTCTTCCTTTCATCAAGTTAGAGAAAATTTGATTTTTCAAAGGTAGATACATCCTAGAAAACATCATTGTTACATGGAAAGGAATAAAATGGGTGAGGAAGTCTAAAAAAAATCCATATTCCTAAAAAATGATATTGTAAAGGCATATGAAAAGAACAAATGTCCTTTCATTTTGGCAACACTACAGACATTATATTATGGAAAAAACTTCCTATGCATTATGCAAATGGTATTAATAGACACCTCTACCCATATTAATATCAATGGATAACAATAATCCTCTTTTATATTACATATATTAATTTGTCAAGTATACCCTCTTACCCTAGTATTATATGTTTTGGTATGAGAAGGTCCTGGTTATCTTCTTATAGATGATATCACAAAGGGTTGGATAAAAGTGATAAATCTATCAAATACCTATCAATTTATAGTTAATGGGGATTTTACAAATGACTCTTTTATCACTCTCATTGAATAGAAGGATAAAATTTATCATGACTTGAAGTATTCAAAAACTTTTTCTCTAGTCATTAGCTCTAGTATCCAATCACAAAAATACCTAGTGCTCGAGATAGTCCTTCCTACAAAATCCCTCCTAGTTCAATTAGTATGACTTGAAGTGGATTCAACATGGAGAAGTATTATGATTCCTAGGGATATCTTTCAATTTTTAGTTCTCCTCCTCCACCCTATGACAATACATCCTTGATAGAGTAGAAAAATATTGTATAAATGAATTTCCAATTCACTCTTATTGATAGGGAAATTTCAATTTCACTCCAATATTCTAGCTACTTGTGGACCTGAAAAATTGACACATCAAAAATATATGTAGAGGAAAACTGCCCTACCATGTACAATTCTTGATTGGATCCACTAGGAGTTGAGGTGACCATGGGGGTGTGTTATATTATCTACACTTGATGGACAAAAAGGAAAGGGTTCACTAGGAATGGTTTTAGGACTCACTAGAAGTTTGGGGTGGAAATATTTTGATGTATCAATTAAACATTTAACTATTGTTTTACCTTTCTAAACTAAGTTATGAGAGTGAAAGAACCATACAAGACACACAAGATGCAATAGGACAAGAACTAACTCTAGTATGATTTTTTTGATTCAATGATACCTAACTCTAGGATTGCAAAATAAAGTCTTTGATAAAGGGTCCAAGGGAATGCAAAAACAAGATTAAAAACTTAGAGGTATTAATGGTAGTTTTACCTTTTTTTGCATTCAAATTTGTGGTGTTCATGCTAACATCCCTTTTTGCATTTCCCCTCTATCCAAACCTAGCCACCCCTTTTTTGTATTCATTGCTTTCACCCATATGTGTCTACATATTTCTTTGAAACATTTATTTTTCCATAAATGCATCATAGAGGTGGGGAAATTTAGATATGGAAAATTAACCCATTGGAATGAGCCAATTCTTCCTTAGACCCTTAGCTAACCATCCAAGATTGCCAAGTATAAATTTGAGGTCCTTTTGCCTTCTCCCTTTCCCTTATTTTCTTAGCTCTACCATATTTGTGCCCGATCCATATGAGGCATTAATTTAACTTGCTATATTCACACCCTATAATGGTAGAGCATGAATTTGTCTTGCCAAATTCATGCCTTGTAATGGTGGGGCATCAATTTGGCATTCTAGGGAATTTTCTCACTAAAACCCCTCCCCTCATCAACCTATTTTGGGTTTGGTCATTGCCCATGGTAAAATTTTATTTTCTCACCCAAATTTACATCTAGACCTATTATAAATAGAGGATTTGATTCTCTATTTTACTCTAACTAATTATTTTGAGAATCTAATTGTTGAATCACTCATTTTTTATGCTAACAAGTGCTCATCTGATCCAAATCATTGATTTGTTGTTTTATTCTTTGGTGTTTATTGCCCTTGGGGATTTAGTGGAGGAGTCTTGATGATTCGAGACATAATTTTTCTTGGAGTGATTTTTCCACCTCTTTATTACTCCCTACTTTCTCCATTAGCTCATCAGGTTCTATGTTTATATCATTTGCTTTGTAAGTCTATTTTTTGTTGTTTTGGGACCCAACAAGGGCATTTGAACCAAATTCATCCCTCGCCTATATATGGCATGAATTTCGTAAGAAAAATTTATGATATCTATTTATATGGAATAAATTTGGTAAATTAGGGTTTCGAGGTAATATTTTGAACATCAAAATCCTAATTTGAACTTTACTTCTTAACATTCTATTGTGACCATCTTTTTAGTATATGATTTTTTTGTTACATATATATTTTGCTCTATTTGTGCATGTTCTAAAGGTCAAAGATATTTATAATTTTGAATGGTGAACTAAAAGGACCAAGGGAACTTTAATGCTATGCCCACAAACTCATTCAAATAGTGGCATAAGTAAGCCCCCAAATATTGATCAAAGTTTCTAGTGTTTGTGAAGTTATTTTATATGTTTGAAGTTGTTTGGATGTTTTGGATGCAAGTTAAAGCTTGGATCAATCGTCAAACTAAATACATTCCCTAATAGATATTTAGGTTTTTTGGTGTTTGGTGTTTGATTTTTATGATTTCTATCCAAAATCTAGGTTACAAATAAAGGAAAAATATTTGAGTGAATTTCTAGGTATTTGAAAGAACAAAAGCATATAGTGTGCATCTAGGGTTTTTATCTTGTTTGTGCATTCCCTTGGACCCTTGCTAAAAAATATTATTTTGCAATCCTAGGGTTAGGTATCATCAAATCAAATAATCATACTAGGGTTAGTTCTTGTCCTCTTGCATCTTGTGTGTCTTGCATTATTATTTCATTCTCATAGCTTATTTTAGAAAGGCCAAACAATAGGTGTATGCTTAAATGACACATCAAAAAATTTCCACCCCAAACATAGAGCAAGTACTAAAACTATTCCTAGTTAACCCATTTCTCTCCCACATTGTGTAGATAATATTACACACCCCCACGATCACCTCGACTACTAGTGTGTCTTGTAGAGTGGAAAAATTTGGCACACCTAGAAGAGGTAAATGAGATGCATCTATTGTTCTACTTGATCTAAGCACTACGAAAGTGACACTTCAAGCAAGCATAAAATGATAAGTATATGAAATAAATGGGTGGGTATCCTTATATTAATAAAAATATAAAATATGTGGTTACAAAATTTCCCCTTGAGGGATCTTAATTGATAACTCATTACAATACTCAAAGGATCAAATCCTTTCAGAAATCCAAGGTGCACTTGTAGTGTCTTCCTCGCACTCACAATTGAAGAGCGGGATTTCGATGTCATCACAAAGTGTTATATCATTGTTCTAACTTGATGCTCCTTCCTCATGCATTGTGATACTTGAATATACATAAAGGAAACTAAAATCGATTAATAACATGTGCGGATTAAGATGAAACCAGGAAGGTGCATGCATCAATGAGCTTGAAAGAGGAAAAGTGCAATAGATTATTCAAAATTTCTCCAAATTCTACCAAAATTTAGATTCATGCATATTATATGCTCTATAAATTATCTAATTAAAAATAATAAGGAAATTATTCTCATATTTTTGGCCATCCTGGGGTGAGCCATTCAAGCCTACAAAACACAAAAATCATGATAACAGAAGCAAAACAACTCCAAATTGCACCAAATTTTAACAAAGAGTATATAATATAATATAAAATCTATCTATACAAAAATAGTAGAGAAATTGTACTCCAATTTGTGGCCATCCTATGGTGAGCCATTTAGGACTGTCATAATTTGGGGGCCATCCTAGGGTGGGACGACCACCAAATATGGTGGTTTTTACCACCAATTCCTCTAGGATTGGGTCTAAATTACCCTTAGGGGTATTGTCATAAAATTTTAGGACCTTATTCACTCAAATGATTTGGTTTTTTAAATAGATTGCACGTTTTGGAATCACTTGAAAACCTCCTTCACTCGATGGAGATCTTAAGGGAAAACACACAATAGATTGGGGATAAATCTCGGTAGCACTTCGTGGTAAAATATTGCAAATACTCCTCTTTGAAATTGGGTGGAATAGATCCACTTTATAGCCCAAGAAGGAATATGGTCAAATGGGTATGCGAGGCCATTCGAGGTAGGTTTCACCATTTGTCCAAAGCTTGCCATGCATTGGAGGGGGAAGGAATATCCATTTTAGGCCTCCAATTTGCAACTTGGCATGAGATTTATGCACCCTCATACTGACATGCTTGAATGGGTAGGATAAATGGTAGTTTCTTGGTGCCATTTGTCCCTCCTTTGAATTTTTGAGGGTCTAAGGCCATGGTCATCCCACCTAGGGATGACTACTGGTGGCCATCCCTAGGTGGGACGACCATGCCTACATGGCCCAAAACTTCCCAAAAGTGGGGTAGAACTTCTCAAAAGTGGCTAGGACCACTATTTAACCTCTGAGGGTTGCCCAAGGGGGCCATATGGTGTCAATTAGAACATGTCTTGGTAGTCTAATCGGATTGACATGATTTTAGTGTCTATAGATGCCCCTTTTGGGATGCATTGTGTGCAGCACAACGCAGAGAAAAAATAGATGACTAAAATGTAAAATGATTAAGGTTATTCAGTAACCTAACCAAATTTAGATGCCCAAATCATGGAAATAGCATGCGTTCTTGAATCCTTGCTTCTAATGAGCTAAGGAACTTGATTCAAGTACAACCTCTCATGTAAGGCTTAGTTGATCTTGGATATTTTTCAGTCATGAAGAGGCAAAGCATGTGTTCCTTCATGGTTCTATAATACCAATAATTTATTTAATTGAAATTTTTTCTTGTTTTCTACCAAAGCAAGGGCGTGATTGTCTTTGTCAATGATTCATTGGACAAACGCAATTTGCATGATTGAGTGTTTGATTATTTATTTTTATTATTAATTTGTTAATTATGACTACCCCTCAGGCGAAGAGTCGATGAGGGAATGACCAGTGATAAAAGTGATGAGTCGCTTGACCCATATGACTTGGTTGGGTTTCCTTCAGTTTTACCCATTGTAAAATTTATCAATTTTGACATGTTTTTGGTGGTTTTTAGGCCCTTTTCTTTGCTTTTTTTTTATTTTTGTGGTGTTTTAATTGCTTTTGAATTTTTTATTTTTGATGAGATTTCATAGAATAAATGAAATGAATACCTCGTCAATTCTAGATGCCACAATCATGGAAAGGGTGTGCATCTCATAATAATTAGCTTTGATAAGCTAAGGAACTTGATTTTGGTAATCTTTGAGATATTGGCAAACAAGATTATGTCTAGTCCTAGCCTTGTCATCAATTAGGAGATAATATTAAGAAGACAATATTAAGTCAAATCCTAGCCTTGAAGACAATTAGGATACAAGGCTTAAGTCAAATCCTAGCCTTGATGGTGATTAGGATACAAGGCTTAAGTCAAATCCTAGCCTTGATGGTGATTAGGAGATAAGCTTAAGTCAAATCCTAGCCTTTATGGTGATTAGGAGATAAGGTTTAGTGGTTTGCTGAATTTGCTTTTGATATTTTTCTTATTTGTCCCAAGCAAGGAGGGTGCATGATTGTCTTCGATAATGATTCGTAAGACGAATGTGATAAACTTGATTAAGTTATCAATTTTTTATTTGGATTATACATGTTATTATGACCAATGTGCTTAGTGGATGCCATTGGGGCATTTTGGGTGACCAAAGGGTTTATGGATACCTTTGGGGCTTTTTGGGTGACTAAAGGGTTTATGGATACCTTTGGGGTTTTTGGGTGACCAAAGGGTTTATGGATACCTTTGGGGATTTTTGGGTGACCAAAGAGTTTATGGATACCTTTGGGATTTTTGGGTGACCAAAGGGTTTATGGATACCTTTGGGGATTTTTGGGTGACCAAAGGGTTTATGGATACCTTTGGGGCTTTTGGGTGACCAAAGGGTTTATGGATACCTTTGGGGCTTTTTGAGGTTGATTTCTTAATTGTTTGAGTGCTGATTAGGGGAGGTATGGTACCAATAATGCCCTAGTTGATGTTTAAAAAATATTTGTGTGATTTACAATTGTGCGATTTTGGACCATTAGATGCATTATGTGTTATGATTTATGGATTCATTAATGGATGCAATACCTATTGATGATGCCAATATGCTATATGTATGCGATGTACTGATGACATGCACTAGCTAGATGATAAATGTATGATTAGATGGTGTGATCTAGATGTGTAGATGCTCTACTATGTATGCATATATGGATGCAATGGTGAATGTTAAATACATGTTTAATTTGTTTCAATTGTTTATGCACTTAAGTTATGTTGGTATGATATGGTGAATGCAATGTATGTAATGCATTATTTACATGATGATGATCTAATGTAAATGAACTTGTATGCTTTAATCACTTAAAACATAAGGAATGCAATTAATATGTGTTTTGACAAACTGATGGATGACACCATAGAATGTATGAAAATCATGAATGAAAATGATAACTCTTATCATAAGAATTAATCATTTAAGCATCCATATGTGAAATGATATGATTGTGAGATGTGTAGGCTTTCTCTATAAGCTTCTATAAATTAAAATATATGCATAAAATAGTTAGTGGCCGTCTAAATATCATTGTTGATATTTATCTGGTATCTATCCTATTTCATGAACACCACTTAATAAATAAAAGTTCATAAAGAAAAATGTGTATGATTGATGTAATGATTTGTTGCTATTAGGGAATTTTTGAGGTTTTCTATGAGACTCAAACACCCTAGTTGATTAATCAAAAGTTGTATAATGACTATACAAGACTCTTGAAAGATAAAATCTTTTGTTATGAAGACCAAGATATTCATTATCCATGTGTATGCAAATTAATATATTAGATGAGACATAAGACTACCTCATTTCTAGGCATGATTCATTCAGCCCATTGTTGTAATGAGGATCACCATATGTTCATCATGATCCTAAGTTTGGACTTAGTTGGATTAGACCACTAGGCGATACAAGCCACCTAAAGCTAGCTCACTTTTTAAATTTCTTAGAACTATCCCAATGCCAAGCGGGATTCATTCAGCCCATTTTTGTATTGGGGATCACTCGATGGTTTCAGAATACTGACCATTCTAGGGATTCAAGATCTTCACCCCCTTATTTTCTTCACATTGATGTGGGATACTTGGTCATGCTTAGTGATGAAAATCACTATTTATTTTGTATTTTATTTTATTTGAGCAAGGGATTTGTTTAGTGATGAAAATCACTATTTATTTTGCTTTTGATTTTTTCTTTTTGGGATTTTTCTTATTTTTATGAAAGTAAGGGATTTCTTTGGGTAGGGGGGAGCTTGTTCTTTTGTCAATGACCAACATCCTAGACCATCCACATCACAAGGTGAGCACATAAAAACCTTTCGCTTAAGGTGACCAAGACGACTTTTTAATTTTCATCTTTCCTTGTTGAGACTAGGATTGTTAATGTTTAAATTGTGATGGGATTTTGAAAGATACAAGGTACTATCAAAACTAGACCTCATTTCCAAAAGTGAAGATAGCTTTCTACAAAATATGAGAAGATCACTAGGTATGGCTAAATGATTGAAAAACCCTAGTATATACCTCATAGCAATAGGAAGGGTTGTGTTGAAAAACACAATTACTCAAAGGGGTGATGGATGATGATGATGAATAAATGCATGATTGAGATACAAACATGGTGCCATTTGTAAGATTGTAAACACATCCTATCCTAATGCAAGTACAATGGATGAAAATACCTAAATGTAATACAATTAAATGAATGCATATGATGCAATACAAAATGTAAATATTTTTGTATTTTTGATGTTTTAAATTGTTTTTGAAATTTTGATGTTTTTGAATTTTTTTGAATTTTTTATGTTTTCCATTGTTTTTGAAATTTTGATTTTTTTAATTGTTTTTGAAATTTTGATATTTTATGATTTTTGTTTGTTTTTATATTTTTAAGGGGAAGGTATGCTACCTTAGGTACCCCTAGTGTGTGTGCCAGTCAATGAAAGTGAGGGAGGTGCGATACCTTTGGAGGTCTCACTTTGCTTCATTGATCATGATGTGGATGATGGGGAAGTTGTGACACCTTGAAGACCCCCAATGTGCATTGTGTTTGATGCATTATGATTGGCTTGGCTAGGGGGAGTAGTAGAAATTGACCCCCTATTGTGATGTGTAATTTTATACAATGCCAATGTCCTATTGAGATGAGATGAGTGAAGGTGAAACATTGGATGATGCCACAGGTTGCATAGATCGATTTTGATATTCTTGTTTCTCTGTTACAACATTGATCATTCCCAAAAACTCTTGGGGAGGTAGATTAATGTGCACCTGATTAGGTTGTTCGACTTGATTGATAGGTGTTATGTTTGCTTCGTGTGTAGGAAAGGGGTCTTGGAAGACTCCTATATAAATTTCTTGCCTCTCGATCATATCTTGAATTAAATATCTAAAGGGATGACATGTATGGATGTCATGACCCCTTTGTCTATGGTAAACACAATATATGTTTTGCCTGTGCACCTTGGATCTATGCTTATTAGGTTTCAATGGATGGATCTCAGGAAGCATGATTTCTTGTGCCTCATACAATCGATTGAAGATCGATGCTAAGGGCTCTGAAAAATGAGTATATTGTCATGGTGGTCGATGCGGTTGGCCTTGTCTTTGCTTTTGTTGCGTATGATTTTTGGCCAATGGAGGTTGAGCCTGGTAATTAGGTTGCACTGGTAATTGTGGTGGTGGAGCCTAGTTTGAGGGTTCAGGGATACTCAAAACCACTTGATTGATTGGGGCCACATTTTGTTGCATGTTACCACCTTTAATATTCTTGTTTGGCCATTCCCCTTTGTGGAGTTGAACATCACCCTCCTGGACCTTGATGTCCTCAATGATCTTGGCCTATGCTAAGGCCTCCTCGAATGTTTGATATTGTTGTAATTGTAAGAGAAGCAAAATCTGCTTCGAACAACTTCTAGTAAAAATTTGGGTGAGTTCCGTTATGGGTAGGGTGAAATGTAGTTTTGAAATCACCTTCCTCCATCTATTGCCATACTCCATAACTGGCTCATCATCAAGTTGATGAAGGCTAGACAAGTCAGTCAAGTTTATCATTTCCTTAGCACTAGAGGCAAAACATCCCAAAAATGCATCGACCAATTGCTCAAAGGTGTTTATTCTATGATGTGGCATATGATTATACCATTCCAAAGCATCCCCAACTAAAGTTGTAAGGAATATTCTCAACATCAAGGGGTCATTGTCTTGAAAACTAAAGCACATATGGATGAAGCTTATCACGTGCTCTCGTGCATCATCATCATCTTTGAAATTTTCAAGTTTAGGCATCTTGAAATTTTATGGGTATGTCAGTGATGACATTGATGGATGAAAAGGCTGATTGCTAAGCTACTTTAGTGTAGCTTTTTGATAAACCAAACTTTGATCTTATTTTTTGAATGAATTTATTCAATCTGCTAGCGCTTTGTATGGCCCTAACAAAATGATATGATCATCCTGTTGTCACCCTTGATTAGATAGAGGAGGTCAATTTTGATGTTGAGGTGGATGATAAGTATAATCATTAGGTACCTCATCATAACTAGATTTAGGGTAAGCATCTATTTGATCTTGATGTTCCCATTGGGACTCTTCATATGATTCCTCATCCTCTTGATCTTGGTACTATTGAGGAGTATGAGGTTCTTGATGATAACCAAATAATAGCCTTTGATGTTGAATGCAATTTTGGCATGTCCGAGGGGGAATATTTTGAGACTATATTAGGCACCTTCCATGTTGTTGCATCCTATAGGTGCTAGGTGTAAGCACCACTTCATGTAATACATTTTTCAATTACTCTTGTTGTATATTTTGTTGTTAGTGTATCCTTCATTGATATAACCTTTGTAGGTGTGCTTATTGTGAGTCCACCCATTGTTTATTTAATTGTTGTTGATCCATATGTTGTTTTCTATTAATATTTGGCCTAAGTGCTTGATGAGTATGATATTGTTGCTCAGTTGCATGGGGTTTGTGTGCCCTCATATTTGAAATATGGATGGATTTATCATGTCTTTCCCCTTTAGTAGGATCTATTGATTTTTTTCCATGCTTCCTAAAGGTTTCATTGACCTGATACTCTAGTTTATGAATCATCTTTTTATAGTCCGATGATGTAGAATGATAATTTCATCGCACCAAGTACTCTTAACGAGGAGTAGGAGGATGACTTGGGTCTTCCTCCTTATCTATAAGTAAAGACTCATATTTAGGTTTAGATGTAAGCTTTGTATATGCAAGCTACATAGAAGCATGATATGTGCACGTTGAGTTCTCTCTGTGAGGAGTATGGGGGTGACTTACTTGATCAAATGGGGTGGTTTGCTCATCTAGGCTAGGCCATGGTGTACTCTCATGTTCATATTCCTATTGATGTATAGAGCAATTTGGGGTGTGAATCTATGATATTGACCTACTAGACCCCTTAGTGGGTAGATTATTCACTATATAGAACTCTATCAGGGTATCCAAGTCAAGAAGTTTTCCTAGAGGACCTATGGGTGCTTCCTTAGTAGGGATATCTCGAAGGTTTACCCCCTTGGGGATGGTATTATTGTTATGATAAAACATGGGATGCCATTCATGGATGGGCATGTCCTCTGGACTTATTTGGAGATATTTTTTGGTTATGGAGCTTGATTCTCTCTCTGAATTGGAGGTCTTTTTTTCCATCGTATTTGGACCAAATCCATAAAAGGGGGTCCCTTGGCCATAGTAGAAAATTTTGACTTCCAAAAAGGTTATGGGTGTTATATACCAGAATGATCATTATGATGAGCTGATCACAATGGGCTAGGGCTCCAAAAAATGACTTCCTAGTCAAAATTTGTATTTTTGGAATATTTGGCCAATCGGGGCTCATGGAGAAATGCCCAATTTTAGGAATTTTGGGAAAATGTGGAGCTAGGCCTCAAAAATTTTGTGAGGGGTGCACAAGGAGCTAACTAAGACAACAAAACAAATTTGGTAGTTTTTGGGGTTGTCTAGGGCTTTTTATGACTGTTTTAGTGTAGTTTTTCCCTATTTTTGGCTTTAAAATCACTCAAAAATAGAGTAATCATAAAACCAACATAACTTTTTTGTTATAGCTCTAATTTGCATGATTTTTGATTCACTGGATGCAAAATAAAAAAGTAGCAATTTTTTTAGGGTTTGGTCCTAGATGGTAGGATCTTATATTGATTACCTAAACAATAAAGAAACACACAAAGTAGACAACATGATTATCTCTTTTAAATTTTAGAAACACACAATCAAATGATCAAAGAAGCACACAAGAAAACAATGTGATTATCTCCTTTAAGTTTTAGATGTGAATCCCTAAGCTATTTGGTGTGTTTATATTTGTTGTTTTGCAAAGATACTTCTTCTCATGTGTTTTTCTATTGTTGGATGATATTATTATGTTAAAAGGATTTCACTTTTCCCCCCGGGGGGGGGCGGGGGGGGCCCCCCTTTTCCCCCGTTTTTCTTTTTGGGAGAATAAGTTTTCCCGCCTATGTGTTTCTGGTCTCCTTGGCTAAAATAGGGTTCGTATCAATCATGTGAGCCAATGGATGGAGATGAAGCCCACCATCATTGGTCTCTATTAGTGGTTGGGGATGAAGTCCAACTCACTAATGTTCAAAATATTACATGGTGTGTGTGGTTCCTTTTATACTTAAAGAAAGTAAAACAAGATAGCACTCAATGAACCTTCACTAAATGCAAAAAAGAATATTTCACTTTTAGAAGTATTGCATGAGTAATGGAACCTACAAAATGTATATCCTATATGGCAACCTAACCATTAGGTAGGTTCCAAGCAAGAAAACCATACAAATGCATTTCTACTTAGTTATTTTTTTTTTTTAATCTTTCTTCTCTTTTTTATTCTTGCGATTAAATAAAAGTTAGATCTACCTTTCAAGCAAACAAAGGAAGCAAGAAAAACCAAATTTAAGTTTTTTTGAATAGTAAAAATGCAAAGTAAAGGTGTAGTTACTTACCTTGAAAGCCTAAGATGTTGTTGTTTCTAGAAATTTGAGTTGCAAACCCTCTATTTTGTGGCCATCCTAGGGTGGAAGGATTCTAAATTTAGGGGCTATCCCTGGGTGGGATGACTGTTGTGGCCATACCTAGGTGTTCCAATTAGGAAATTAGGGGTCGTTTCAAGCCAAAATGACCAATACCTGCAACATTTCAAAAGCAAAAATAGGGTCAAAACTTAGCTAAATCAAATGGGACAGGGGTCCCACCATGATCACCACTTTAGAGTAGAAAAATAGCGCACCTAGCAAGGGTAAATGAGATGCATCTATTATTCTACTTGATCTAAGCACTACGAAAGCGACACTCCAAGCAAGCATAAAATGACAAGTATATGAAAGAAATGGGTGGGTCTCCTTATATTAATATAAATGTCAAATATACGATTACAAAAGGTCCCCTCGAGGGCTCTCAATTGATACACTCATTACAATACTCAAAGGATCAAATCCTTTCAGAAATCCAAGGTGCGCTTGCAGTGTCTTCCTCGCACTCACAATTGAAGAGTGTTTTTTGATGTCGTCGCAATGTGTTATATCACTGTTCTAACTTGCTGCTCCTTCCTCATGCGCTATGATACTTGGATCTACACACAAGAAACTGAAATTGATTAATAGCATGTACGTATTAAGATGAAATCATGAAGGTGCATGCATCAATGAGCTTGAAAGAGGAAAAGTGCAATAGATTATTCAAAATTGCTCCAAATGCTACCAAAACTTAGATTCATGCATATTATGTGCTCTTTAAATGATCTAATTAAAAATAGTAAGGAAATTATGCTCATATTTGTGGTCATCCCAGGGTGAGCCATTCAGGCCTACAAAACACAAAAAGCATGATAACAGAAGCAAAACAACTCCAAATTGCACCAAATTTGAACAAAAAGCATATAATCTACTCTAGAATTGATCTATGCAAAAATAGTAGAGAAATTGTACTCCAATTTGTGGCCATACCAGGGTGAGCCATTTAGGACTGTCACAATTTGGGGGCCATCCTGGGGTGGGACGACCACCAAATCTGGTGGTTTTTACCACCAATTCCTCTGGGATTGGGTCTAAAATACTCCTAGGGATATTGTCATCAAATTTTGGGACCTAATTCACTCGAATGGGTCGGTTTTGTAAATAGATTGCACATTTTGGAATCACTTGAAAACCTCCTTCGCTCGATGGAGATCTCAAGGGAAAACACATAGTAGGTTGGGGATAAATCTCGGTAGCACTTCATGGTGAAATATTGCAAAGACTCCTCCCTGAAATTGGGTGGAATTGATCCACTTTATAGCCCAAGAGGGCATATGGTCAAATGGGCATGCGAGGCCATGCGAGGCAGGTGTCGCCATTTGTCCAAAGCTTGCCATGCGTTGGAGGGGGAAGGAATCTCCATTTTGGGCCTCCAATTTGCAACTTGGCATGAGATTTATGCACCCTCATACTGGCATGCTTGAATGGGTGGGATAAATGGTAGTTTTTGGGTGCCATTTGTCCCTCCTTTGACTTTTTGAGGGTCCAAGGCCATGGTCATCCCACCCAGGGATGGCTGCTGGTGGCCGTCCCTGGGTGGGATGACCATGAACTGTGGTCATCCTAGGGTGGGACGACCATGCCTACATGGCCCAAAACTTCCCAAAAGTGGGGTAGAACCTCCCAAAAGTGGTTAGGACCACTATGTAACCTCTGAGGGTTGCCCAAAGGGGGCCATATGGTGTCGATTAGAACATGTGTCTTGGTCGTCTAATCGGATTGACATGATTTTAGTGTCTACATATCCATTTGAGAATCGTACACAATGGGGTAATTTTTTCCCTCTACATATTTGGTGAACCTGATGTGAAAACATGTCTTAATGGCCAAGATAGAAAGCCTCTTCCTTTGTGTTTTCTTGAAGACTTTAAATAAGACCACTAATTTTATTTATTTAGGTCATAATGATTTAAAAATATCTTAAAAAACTCCTTGTGTGTCTTTCCTTAGTTTTATACTCTATCCTTTTGTTTCTTCTAATGTATTCATTTGTTAGGAGTCATCGAATGCATTTGTAATATGATCAAATTCCTTAATAAGATGATCAAGTTGATAGAGAGAATCCTAACCTTGATGTAGAAGAGCAAGAATATGTTGAAATTGATACTAATTATGATCCCTATGAGGGGCCTAATAGAGGCTTCACATTTACATTAGTTGATTATTTATGGGGTTTCATAAAATACCATTGGGAGACTTTGACTAGAGTTATGGATGATGAATCCCAAATAAAAATAAGTGATATACCTCCTCCTCCTACCATATCTCCTACAAATGCTCATAAAAACCCCTTTATTTAATATTTACATCTTGGTAATCCTTTACATAAACCAACATATGCTACTACTATGACCACTATAGACACCAAAATCTAGCCACTTGCAAGTCATCTATACCTTCCTGTCAGCCACGTGTCGGTCATCCACCTTCTTGCCATTATTTGGCCCAAATCCACACTTTCCCGCCATTATTTGGCCCAATTTCACCTTTCCCGCCATTTTTCATCCCCAAATTTATTTAAATTAATATTTATATATATATTTTTTAATATTTTAATATATATATTTAAATAATAGTTTAAGTGATTTAATCTCATCCGTCCATCCATCTTAATCCATTTCACAACCTAGATTTATTCTCTACCCTTAGATCCACTTTAATCTTAGCCACACGTTCAAAGTGTCGTTAAAACCCTAAAGTGTGCCCTAAGAGTGGATTATAAATAGAGCCACCTTGATGGCTCAAACCCTACTTCTATCTTGGATCTTTTCTATCTTCTTAACTTCTTCTATCCCTTCATCTATCTCGGCTATCTCGGATTCTAATTCTTCTGCTACCCTTTCGCCACATCTATCGTCGTCCTTTTTCGCCGCTTTCGTCGCCGCTTTCCCCGCCATTCCTTCTGTAGCATTCTACAGAATCTCCCATTCCTATCGCAAGTGCCCACGGGCATTTACCCCTTGTCGCGAGTGCCCACGGGCGTTTATTAAGTGCCCGCGGGCGTTTATCCACAGCCACAGACACAGACCGGCGTCTGTAACCCAGATCCAGAAGCACGCGGGTGTTCAGTGAGTGCACCAGGGTGCCTTCCGCAGCCGATTTGACAGCCACATTACTTCCAGGTGTCGCCTGGTCTAGCTGCGTTAACAGAGAACAGGTATAAATTAGTTTAAAGCAAGTAACTTCTTTTCTTTTATTAATCTGTTGTTGAATTCCTGCATTCTATTTTTCTAGGGTTTTAGATTGTTTCTGAGGGCTCACATAGTGGAGCCCTCTTATTAATTTCTAACTCCTTGATAGTGTTAATGTGTGTAGGTTTTTAACGGCAGATCTGGTTTATTGATGGCAACTGTTTAAGCTGGAGTGGTCCAAGCAAGGGATATAACGAAGCCCACTCGTTCTGTTGAGATTGAAGATACATTCTTCGGAGACACCACCATTTGTGCTAGCTAGGGTTTCGGAGAACCCTAGCACGAATTGTAATCTTGTATCACAAATAAAGGGTTACAGGCCCAGTTGTATTCAAAAAGGAGTTTTTAAACTCCATCGATTAATAGAAATCGTTTGTTTTGTGCAACTATTTTGTACTCTGTTATTGTGATTTTATTTTTTTTTGTTTGGCATGTATTTTTAATATACAAATGGTGATCACGGTGGGAACCCCTAGGGTTTCATATTTTTAATACTTTCTTTACTAATTTGTTCCTGTTTTCTGTTTTATTTTGCAGGTTCCAAAAATCGCAAAATTCACTGTTCCAACAAACTAGGGTTTCTGAGTTTGCAAAAAATGTAGCAGACGCAGAGGGGCGTCTGGAAGTCCAATACAAAATGCAGAGGTGCGTTTCAGCTTGTCCAGACTCCCATGGGCATTTGAAGTTAGTTTTACAGAAAAGCGTAGGCTTCCAAAACATCCCCACCACCAACATGGCCACTTATCTTAGTGAATTTCAGGCAGGTTCGCCTGCAGGATTTTCACGTCCTTCTACCATATACCACATGGCCATGCCCATGGAGGAAGAAAATTCCTCTCATATTGTCCACATTGATATGGCCCAAGTGCAAACTCACTTAAGAGATGGCACTGGCTATGTCCTTGAGCAAATCCAAGATTCCCCTATGCAAGATTCTATTTTTTAGTAGGATATTGCATCAAACCTACCCGCTGGTTTCACTCAGGTCTACACTAGCCCCATATTTGAGGCTAATGTTGTATCTGATCAGCCGACTTCATTTCCAACATCTTCCCATATGCTCAATTGTCCTCCTTTGGAGACAAATGTAGTGTCTTCCCGACCACCTTCTCCTCCATGTACCCGGGTGTACACCAATTCTATTTATGAAGTTGGTGGAAACTCTTCTAGCCATAACCAATTTCAACCCTCTTCTTCCCAAACCATTTATGGTTTCACCCTACCTGGGACACAGTCTACTGTTCCTTCCTAGGTATCGCCTACTTCAGCCACCTTCATTGCTCTCATTGCGATCCCCTGTGACTACCATGGCAGCCTGCCCTCCCAACTTCATCGCCCCTGCTATGCAGTCTTCTGTGACTACCATGGCAGCCTACCCTCCACCTTCATACAATCATCCCACCTCCCTTGGGTTAGATATTAATAAGGTTAAGGAGTATCTCGAAAAATTGATTTTGCAACAATAGCAACAAAATGCTCAACCACCTGTCGTAGTAAATCCTACACCCCAACCAATTTCTACCCAGCCAGCTTTTATTAGCTCAGGCCCCACCTGGGTACCCCAATCTTCGGTGGTGTCCATTCCTACCCCACCTTTCTCCCAACCTAGTCTAGTTCATCATCTACCCCAATCACCTTCTTTTCGGTATCATCCATACCAACAACCTGTCCATTCCACACCGCCTAATTCAGGCAATTTCATCCCATCTCATCAATTTTCCACTCTTCCATTACATCATCATAATCATCAAACGAGTCAAAATTTTAATGAAGATCCACGACTCCATGCTATGCAACAACAAATTGACAACCTTATGCTTAACGTGCCTGGATCATTTAGTCAGAAATCTACGTTGAGGTCATTGATCAATCAACCAATTCATCCTTCGGTACCTTCACCACCATATCTTACTGATTTCACATTATCAAAGTTTGAAAAATTTTGAGGAACTGAGGATCCTCACGAACATGTGAGCTCATTCATGCATGCTTGCTTTAGAATCCAAAATAATGATGCTCTTATGCTCACAACTTTTCCTCAGACATTAGGAGGAGATCTTTGTACGATGGTATAATCATTTAGCTCACCATAGCATTTATGCTTACGAGCAATTGATTAATCTATTTTTAGAACGATTCTCCCTAAATGTACAAAAGAGAGTTTCATTGTCCGACTTATACAAGCTCAAGCAACATGACGATGAGACAGTTTACGACTTTGGAAACCGTTGGAGGGCTATCATTAATAAACTGCCATTCTCCCTACCAATGGAGGAGTTAACCAAAATGTTTACCCAGAGTTGTCTAAAACCTATCTCTTGGTTACTCCAATTACAACAATACAGGACTTTTGAAGAGGCTTTGGCCCAATAAAGTACCATAGAAGACATTAAAGTCCAAGAGGGTGTTTTAAAACCCCGTAGAAAAGAATGGCAACAAAAGGGCCAACAACGAAATAATAATTATGGCCAAAACAAACAAGCACAGGCTAATACAGCCTCAAATGTTAACCAAGTTAATCAAGTGGTGGTGAGCCAGCCCGTAATGACTCAACAACAACAAATAATGCAAATTCAACCGCAACCAATAACTTATCATGCGGTACCTGCCCCTCCTCAACCAGCTCAACCAGCTCCCAATACTGGGCCAACCATGGAAACTCGACCTTGGCAAAACAATCGTCCCAAGCGACAGTTCACACCTTTAGATGAACCATATGCGGTCATATTCAACAAGTTATATAGCATAAATCAATTAACGTTACCTGAGTTTAAACCTTTAGACCCATCTAGAAGGGGGAAGTATTACAAGGAGTACCTATTTTGTCCTTATCATAGGCAAAATGGGCATGATATTAATAATTGTACAGCTTTCAAACATGTGATCCAAGATCTTATTGAGATTGGAGCCATTAAATTGGATAGCCCCTTAGCCCAACAAAATAAAAATCTTGGTATATTTCAAACACCCCTTCCACATCGGGAAGAAGCTCCAACAACTTCAGGGGGAGTAACTCAGGTAACTCCTCCTAATCAAGTCAACCATGTACAACAATACCAAGGTTTTGTGGGTACTATTAACGTAGTAACCCGGGGTCAAAGGGCGAACCAACCAAATCAGGCTGAACCACATCCACCTGTACAAACCCCCACCCACCTCAGGTATAAGTGACCCAACGATGTGCTAGTACTTCTCAACAACCGCTAAATCATTCTACTCAACACCAACGACCCATCATGTCATTGAGTAGCCGGTTAACTACTAGTTTAAAAATGGCTTCTGCCAAGTTATCGATCTATGACCTCATTCAACAATCTCCTCCGCATAGAGAGGCATTAATGGAAATCTTAAAATCAATCGAGCTTCAAACTCAAGATACTAATGCCTTCAACAACTTTGTGGGGAGTATTCAAACATGCATGGAGCCCTCCATCACTTTCTATGATTTTGAAATCAAACCTATGTCAATAGAAAGTATAGATCCTCCACTGCATATCATGGCCAAGATCGATAACAAGCCATTCAAGAGAGTCTTAATTGACATTGGTTCCTCAATAAATATCATTACAACATCGGCGTTGAGTCATCTAAAGTTGTCGCCATCCCTTATCAGCAAGTCAACCTTTACTATTAAAGCATTCAATGATGCTTTATCTTCCACGGTTGGCACAGTTATCTTGCCCATTGAGGTAGGGGCCCGAACTTTGCATACCTTGTTTCACATCTTGGAAGGGACCATGGCATACAATGTATTGCTTGGACGGCCTTGGCTTAGGGAGATGAGATGTGTCCCTTCTATACTACATCAATGTCCCAAGTATGTATATGAGGGACAGGTTCATTGTGTACTTGCTAACACTGAACCCTTCAAACATTGCAACTATGTCTCAAATCCTTATGAGATTGTGTTGCCATCCACTCATATTTTCTTGACCCCATCTACTTCTTCTATACCATCTTCTTCTAACGCTCCCATTCCTGAGGAGCTACCCATCATATCGCAACCATCTTCCTCTTTCACTATTCCATCTCATTCACCACTTTCTTCATCAACTAATCTTCCTTCTTCTTCATCAGTGACCACATGCACATGTGGCCATGACCAATCATCTCTTTCCACGTCATTACCCCCTTCTTCTACACCTTCTTCAACATCACCTATTATTCCTCCATCTTCCCAACCATCAACAACTGATGTTTCACAAGTCAGTGAAGCATCAACCCAACCAAATCCTTCCAATTCTTCTATCCCACATTCTTCTATTCCATCATCTAGTCTTTCTCCCTCCCAAGTTAAGGTCCATCTCATCGATGCGGTATTGGTGAGTATGCCATCCAAGATGTCCACATCACACCGTTCAATGTGCAAACAGTTAAAGATTTTGGTCATCCACATGACCAACATTTATCCATTGGATCGATTTATAACATGGGTTCTATGCCAAATTCCATTAATTTTGTATATGGGGGAATAGAGTCATCTTCTAGTCCTACCACCATACCAAAACCCAAGCATCCAGTCCCTGCCAATATCGAAAGGATGGAGGGTTTTCCCTCTTGCTATTTTCACAGACATAATTGGTAGCAATTTGGCCTAGGTCGATACGAGCAAGGGGTAACTGAACGCATCGATATGCCATACCAGAGACCCACTGAGCGTTTTGGTCTGGGATACCAACCACTTTCATCCCTTTCTTCTTTTGAACGAGCTTTTCAAAGCATTAATCTTAATTCTGAAGAAGAAATCCTCCACCCAGATGAATCCGAAGATGAAGCCTATGAAGAATTTGACGTCATGTCAAATGGTGATGAATCTGAAGAAGAGTTCGCGCCCATTGTTCCCCTCACTGAACAAGACGAGTTTTATCTCCAATTGTTCCCTCTCCAAGAGGCCATCTTTCGCTTGCTTCTTCCACAAGAACGAGGTGAACCACCCCCTCCACCACATCCATAAGCCATAATCCAAACCTGTATTATATGTATATACTAAAATAGTGGTTTTCACCACTACCAAAAACAAACAAAAAATCAAAAAATTCCAAAAAAAAAAAAAATATCAAAATATATAAAAATACTTTATTGCTTTATGTATGTGTGTAATAGTGGTTTTCACCACTACAAAAAAAAAAAAAAAAAAAAAAAAAACTCAAACTAAAAAAAAAAAAAAAAAAAAAAAAGTGAAAAACTATGTTGTTTTGCACTTCAGGTCTTCCGAGGTCTTCACCGGTTTTCCCTTCCATTCTGCCATTCTTTCTTCCATAATTCGACAATGAATTTTGAAGACTTATTCACCCCGCTCCATAATATGATCCGGATAAGCCAATCCTGATCAACCCCAGCCTGATTGACATGGATCAGATTTCATTCCCTCCATCTATTTTAGAGTTCATCCTTTCTGAGGAATTGTTAAGGGCTTCCGTCAACTACATTCCTCCTTCACCTCCACATTCACCTTCATCTTCTAATCCAGAGGTTTTCCAGGCAGACATAGACGAGAGCAAGGCACAGGAGCTTGATGACATTTTAGATGACATAAATCTGATCCCTACTCCTCATCAGCTTGAGGAAGGTTCCCACATGTCTATTGAAGAAACTATCGATGTAGACCTTAGTACAAACCAAGATGGCACCCAAATTATGAAACTGGCTAAAAGTCTATCATCAGAGGAACAAGAGCAAATGATTGCTCTACTTAAGCGGAAGAAGGAGATATTTGCATGGTCTTACAAAGACATGCCAGGCCTAGACCCTAATTTGGTTGTCCATAACCTCACCTTACAAAAAGATGCTAAACCTATCAAACAAAAACTTAGGAAAATGCATCCTACCGTGGCCCTCATAGTTAAATCGGAGATTCAGAAACTTCTGGATGTTAAATTTGTCGTCCCGATTGATTATCCTGAGTTGCTTTCTAACATGGTACCCGTTCGCAAGCCTAACGGGGGGATACATGTTTGCACCGATTTTTGAGATCTAAATAAAGCATGTCCTAAGGATGACTTTCCTCTTCCAAACATTGATACTCTTGTCGACACCTGCGTTGGTCATGAAATGCTTTCGTTCATGGATGGATTTTTAGGATACAATCAGATTCGAATAAACCCTGAGGATCAACACAAAACAACATTTACCACACCTTGGGGAACTTTTTGTTACAGGGTGATGCCCTTTGGCCTTAAGAATGCAGGTGCAACCTATCAACGAGCCATGACTTATATTTTCCATGATTATATGCATAAGATTATCGAAGATTACGTGGATGATTTATTGGCAAAATCTAAAACTCGACAAGAGCATTTTGATGTATTGGAAAAAGTTTTTGATAGACTTCTAGAGCATAAAGTAAGGTTGAACCCTAAGAAATGTGTCTTTGGTGTTACCTCAGGAAAAATCCTAGGTTTTATTATCTCTAAACGAGGTATTGAGGTGGACCCAAACAAGGTCAAAGCCATTATGGAAATGTGTCCCCCAACTAATTTGAAGGAGTTGCGTAGTCTGCAAGGAAAGATTAATTCAATCCGTCACTTTATTGCACAACTTTCTGATAAATGTAGGCCATTTTGCCACCTACTACAAAAGGGGGTACAATTTTCATGGACAGATGAGTGTCAGAAATCCTTTGATGACATCAAGCAATACTTAGCATCTCCACCAGTCTTAGCTCCGCCTCGTTCAGGGGTCCCTTTTAATATTTATATCTCAACAACGGACTTTGCCTTAGGGAAAATGCTTGCACAAAAGAATGAACAAAATTGTGAGCAAGGTGTCTATTATATTAGTCGAACATTGGTAAGCTATGAAACCCGATATGCTTATGTGGAAAAGTTGTGCTTAGCAGTGGTTTTTGCCACTAAGAAACTTCGTCATTATATGCTTAGCCATACAACATATGTCATAGCTAGAGAAAACCCTCTGTGTTATATGATGTCTCGCACTTATAATAACACTCGCACCGCTAAATGGATAATGTTGCTTACCAAATTCAAACTTGAATTCATTAGCCAAAAATCTGTTAAAGGTCAAGTTATAGCCGATCAACTTGCGGAAGCTCCGCTACCTAGTGATCATCCTTTGATTATTGAGCTCCCAGATGATTCGGTATTTGCTATCACTGAACAAGAAGAGGACATCATTCCAGAGGAAGATGTTGACATCATGCTATTCTTTGACGGCTCTAAGTGCGCGAAAGGTCAGGGTGCTGGAGTTGTATTTCATACACCTCAAGGGATTCCCATCCCTTTATCATTCAAATTAGACTTCCAATGCACCAATAATACAGCAGAGTATGAAGCCTTAATTTTAGGTCTTCAATCAGCCATAGCTATGAGCATTAAGTGTATTCAAATATTTGGGGATTCTCAACTCGTGGTTAAACAAATTATAGGAGAATACCAAGCCAAAGAACCTACCATTAAGCTTTATCGTGATGTAGCAATGAAGTTGCTCTCTAAGTTTGATTGGTATGAGATCACTAGTTTGCCTCGTTCGACTAATAGATTTGCGGATGCCATGGCCTCTCTTGGATCATTGATTCCAAAGGACTCCCTTGGAGAGGTACAGCCCCTAATAATTTCCACAATCTCTAAGTCTGCAATTGTTTGTGCTGAGTCTAAAGATGAAAAAGATGTTTGCTTTATCCATTCGGATCCATATGAGCCTTGGTCTAGTGAGATAGTAGCCTTCCTCAAGTTTGTAACACTTCCACCTGATTTGTCTCGAACTGCCCACCGCTGTTTTAAGCAAAAGGCAGCTCGTTTTGTTCTTTTGGGGGATGTGTTGTATAAACGTGGATATGATGGAGTAATCCTCCGTTGTCTAGAAGCAGGTGAAACACATAGAGCTATTGCTGAAGCCCATGATGGTACTTGTGGTGGTCATTTTAGTGGAATGGCCATTGCGAAGCGTATTTTACATATGGGGTATTATTGGCCCACTATGGAACAAGATTGTTGCAAGTATGTTAAACAATGTAAAAAGTGTCAAGAACACGCTAATTTAACCCATATACCATCACAAGCTTTACAGCCCATCCAAAGCCTTTAGCCCTTCTCACAATGGGGTCTCGATTTAATTGGCAAGATTTCACCTGCCTCTTCAGGACAGCATACTTTCATCATTACAGCCATTGAATACTTCATAAAGTGGGTTGAAGCTATTCCTCTAACCAGTACTATAGGTCCTATAATTGTGGAGTTTATACTTCACCATATCATTTGTCGTTTTGGTATTCCTTCTAAAATCATTTCTGATAACGGCAAGTCTTTTAAGAATAAGGATGTTCGAGCTCTTTGCAAAAAGTATAATATCCAACATAGTTTCTCAACTCCTTACTACCCACAAGCCAATGGACAAGTTGAAGCTTCCAATAAGACCATAATTGCTATTCTTAAGAAACTTGTTAAAGAAAATCATAAAGATTGGCATACACAAATCCCCTTGGCATTATGGGCTTACAGAACAAGCATCAGAACTCCCATTGGGGCAATGCCATTTTCTTTGGTCTATGGAGCTGAAGCAATCATGCCTCTTGAGCTCGAGATCCCTTCCTTGTGAATTTCTTTGCAGGAATTTATCGATGATGATACTGCTAGACAAGCATGTCTTGATCAACTCACACTCATAGATGAAAAACGAATCAATGCTTTAGAGCATTTGCGAGTTTATCAAGACCGATTGAAACGTGCTTACAATGCCAAAGTTCATCTAAGAGAATTTCAAGTAGGGGATCTTGTCCTTAAATAGAATCAACAAAACACCAATGCATTGCCGCATCTTCGAGATAAATTTGCGGCTAATTGGTTAGGTCCATATATGGTCACTGAAAGAGTGGGTAATGGAACTTATAGACTTGCCAGTTTAGAGGGAGAGGAAGAACCCGAACCACTTAATATTATACACTTGAGGGCATTTTACGCATAGTTTGAATTTTATATGTACATATATACATGGCTTGTAAAAAAAAAACAAATAAAATAAAAAGAATTTGCATTTCATTGTTAGTTGCATACATCTCATTCAAAAACATTGCATTTCATGTGCATACATCTCATTGAAAACCATAACATTTCATTTTCAGCCATAGTTGCATATCATGTTAGAGACCATTCTATCTTTTGGATATAAAATTTGGTCAAGCAAAAGTCATGTTGCCTTAATCAGGGGCACCTTCATAAAATGCATCAAACCGAATTGTCATTCGTATATCCATTTTCCATTTGCACATATTTACATTGCCAAAATGTTTTCAAGTCACTCAGCCATTTCTAGTGTTTTAAGCAAACTTCAAAATGCATGTTAAAGTCCTCTAGGGCCATATCACCAATTACACTAAATAAAATCTTGAGTATTGGGAAATGATTTCAAAAGCGGTCTTGAACCTATCACATTTTCACATCTTAAAAACATCTTGTGTCAAAGAGAGATAATGCCATCCTGGGGTTGTGCCTCGAAGTGAATAGGGTAATCCTCGTTTGTCCTATCATGCAAACATAGTCCATAAAACAGTGGTTCT
Organism: Wollemia nobilis; assembly: GCA_028583015.1. Taxonomy (NCBI): domain Eukaryota; kingdom Viridiplantae; phylum Streptophyta; class Pinopsida; order Araucariales; family Araucariaceae; genus Wollemia; species Wollemia nobilis. The sequence continues at coordinate 544,628 of JAQPPZ010000688.1, read as the reverse complement.
TACCACTATCACAAGCAATTACAAAATATAAATATAAAAGAGTAGTAAGGATAGGGTAAAATTCTCATCATACTTCGGTTGAGAATCCAATTCCCCAAAGATCTAAGGAAATGAACATTTTTCACACACCACTGATCCCAAATAAGTTGTAAGGATCGTACTACTTGTCCAGTCAGACGGATAGGTAGTCATCCCCAAGGCTTACAAAGGTAAAAAACAACATGGACTATGGAGTTAACATTCACCGGGGCTATAGATGCTTGATTGGCAGTGGAGTATACTCATTTGCGTGGCGACATGTCTCTCCTAAAAAAAGAGACCTCTGAATGCTCATACAGAAAAACTAGCTTTGGGGTCTTCCCCATAATAGGGTTACCTAATTTGTGCAAGATGAGGTTAATGAACACACTTGCACACACATAGGTTTTTGATTTCCTAGAGTCACTACCATGCTTCTGATTTGGTTAATGAACTCACATGCACACACATTTGGTCCTAGTTGAATTAGGCAATATTAGTAAGTTTGTTTGATACCACTAGCATGTTTGAGTATTTGTAAAACAGTCTTCCTCCATATTTTCTTCCATCTCAACCTCCATATCTTCTTCCATATTCATGCCATTCCATACGTCATTCATTCACAAGCTACCAAGTTCGGTGCCCCTGATTAAACAATTATGATAACAGTTGGCTAAATATAACTATCTAAAAATATGAGTGCTTCTTAGTGCATATTTCATTTACTTAGTCTTGCATTAATCATCCATAGATTTACATATCATTTATTTAGTCTTGCATTAATCATCCATAGATTTGTATGTTATATACTTAGTCTCGCATTAATCATCTATAAGTTTGCATACCATTCCATCACATATGCATCAAAAACATTAAAACATATAAAAACATGCATCACAAAAACATAGGCATTCACACAAAAGAGAGTAAAACACCAAATAAATAAAATCCATGTATATATATATATGTATAAAAGTCAAATTGTACAATGAATGCCAAAAGGCTACAATATACAATAGAGAGCCAAGGCTCATAAAGAGTGCATCTAAGCACTAAGCTAACCATCAAAAGAGGACCCCTGTGACCTAGTAGGATCCCTAGACCTAGTGGTGTGCCTAGACTCACTACGCCTAGAGACAGAGGAGGATGGAGGATCAGGCAACACAATGTGATGCCTAAACAATGTGTCCTCTAGAGACTCAATATAACGAGTCCTAGACCTAAGTCTAGATATGTCTATCCCGTGTTGTCACTCTCGCTCTGCTAGCTCTGCCTGGAGTCTCGTCACCCTGTCATCCTAGGGCACCCTAGTCGCTCCATCCAAGTCCGCCTGCATCTGGGCCATACTCTACTCCTGAACAGCTATCAGGGCATCCCGCTCTGCAACCTGTTGCTCCAATCGAGCTATCCTCTCATCTCGAATAGCTAGCATAGCATCACGCTCTGCTATCTGCTGCTATAACTGTGCCAGCTCATCCTCGTGCCCGCTAGGGGGTACCTCCCTAGTCTCTCCTGCGACCTCTCCTAGGCCCTCGCCATCATCCTCCTCATCATCTCCGCTCCTCGATGCCTACCGTGCCATCTTCCCCTTTCACCTTCGACTGTCAAATCAAATGCGGGGACCCTCCCTGTGCTTGGGAACCTCTGTGGTTCCCTCATCCTCTCCAGCTCCAATAGCCACCAATGGTGGCTCCCACCTCGGCTCTGCGGCCATCCATGCTGCATACTCAGCTGTCACCCCGACGTCATCCACGTCGAGGATCTCCATGTCCTCATCATCCTCTATTGCCTCCCTCCATGGCTCGGCACATGGCAAATCCCCCTTTGATCTGTGCCTCCGGTAGTGCACTGGCTCATCGGGGACATCCTGTCTCAATCCGACCTGGCGGAGCACTCGAGACATTTGTATGTACTCCGCCTCGTTGTGGCCCCGACCCACTACCCATATAGCCTGTCACACCCATATCAGATGCTCTCCATCCTTGATCCACCTTGCCTCCCACCAGGGCCTCCAAATGACTTGGGCATCTGTCAAGTCTGCCCATAAACTCCTATACCATTGCCCCGATCTCACGGGGCGGCTCGACTGTCTCTCCTCCGCCACTAGCCATCTCCTACCATAAGCCTGGATCATGTCCCAGTAACCACATGGAAACCCCTCCAGTCGGGCCACTCTGAAGTGCTCCCAGCCCCAGCACTAGAGAACCAAACTATAGCCTAGGCCCTTCCGGCCTTGTCTCCGAACCTCATACAACTCCCAGTACACCTGCACCAATAAAGCGGGCACCCAGGCATACACTACCCTATTAGTGAGCATATCGCTCACTACACCCATCATGTTCCATGGAAACCTGCACCCGATGCTATTCGAGGCCACAATTTTGGCCAATACGAACATCATCAGAGCCTCCACCGCTACCAAATCCTTGGCCGTATACATGGCCAAGTAAGGAATCCCCTCGCTCTCCATCCGGATCTCCCTCCAGTCATCCCCAAACAACTTGGCCATCTTCGTGGCCCTATCTCGTCTAACCTCCACCCACGCCCCCTCCACGGGCACCTTAAGGATGCGGTATACATCCTCAAGCATCACCGTCATCTCTCCAGTCGGGAGCTGGAATGTCCCCTGATCTGGATCCCACCTCTCGGCCAAAGCTGAGAGGTACCCCTCATCTGCCCGAACTACCTCCAACCGAGCTGCCTCCGCTAGCCCTACTACCTCCAATATCTCCCAGTCTGCCTAGGAAAATGACCTCCTCATCCCCGGAATGATAGGGGAGAATCGGTGTCGTGCCTCTAACACCCTAAGCTGCAAAACAACAAAACAAAAATTGGTTACAAATTTTTTCCAAAAAAAAAAAAAACTGCAAAAAAAAAAAAAAAAAAAAAAACAAATAAAAGTACTTGCTTAAATAAAAAAATACCTCAGCTGGCTACACTGGTGCATCCGCTCCCATATCCACCATATCTCCCGCGTGCTTCAATCTCCCACACAACCTTTCACTTCACTTTACTTCATTCCACTCCCTCAGACGCACTTCTCTCAAGCTCGAACGCACAAATGAGCGAAATTCTCGCTGAAACTGTTTAAATAGCTGGTTTTGGTGCCCTGAAACATAGTGGGGTGTTTCATGGTACATTAAAATGCAGTGGGGCATTTCATGATGCATTAAAACACCGGCAGGCATTTTTTCCACCTCCAAATGCATATCGACGTTTGGTGTCAGTATTGAATAAAAGAACAAAACTTACAAAATTGAAGCTTACCTCCTCCAAATTTCATCAAATTGCATCCATCCATTCTTCTTATCATAATAAAACATTTTGTTAAGGTTACAATAGTTTTGAAAACAAATTTTGTCATTTTGCTCAAAAAGTGCATCATTCATCATTGATTTACAAATTGGGTTAAAAACATTCAAAACCTTCACAAAATTAACAACATTCATCAATTCTTCTGATCTATCGTCAATTTCATTCATTCTTATTTCATCATGCATATTTTTGCCAAATTAAATTAAAGTAAACCTCGTATCTAGTGGTATATTCTATCACCTTGGCGATTGCAGCGATTTGCATCCATGCAATTTGGTAAGAGGATTAAACCACCATAAGGACACTTACCATTTATCATCATCAATTATTTCACTGTTTGAAAATTAGAAATCAATTTTGGGTATCCTACTTTTCAAGTGACCTCATACCAAGATTAATTTGCTCAACAGTTGTCATTGATGGCCTAGTTCATGGGGCCTTAAACATGGACAATCTTTAATATTATCATTATTTTGAGTCTTGCTAGAGATTACGGCTACCTAGGTTGATTGGTTCCGACCCAAGGAATTATCCATATAGTCACTAGGAGCATCTCTGAATTTCTGGACTCTTTCATATTGCATCTCTGCATATTAATGGCGCCAACAAGGCAATTTCATCAACAGTATGGATTCACCCACAGGAGTTGGGGCATCCGTTATCAATTTCTAATTTTCCTATAGTGGAATTCATCTTACATGATCATGGAACTTACAATTTGGCAAAAATCCCTTTCTAACCGTTGGGGCAGAAAACGGTTCATCTTTCACATCACTCATATCGTATTCAATCATATTCTTTTTGGTTTGTACACCAACCCCTTTTCTGTTGGGACATAAACAGATGGTTCATACACCAACCCCTTTTTCATCGTTGGGGCAAAAACGGTTCATTTTCTTTCGAATTTCTTCCAATTGGCTCATGAGAACCATTCTCGCTCGCCAATTGAGGGGGTAAGTTGATAAATTTTAAATATTCTTTTATTCTTTGGTCTTCAAAGTTGTGCTTTAGTCTTGAGAGAGAGTTGCGTCTGATCCAGATCTTCAGGTGTCCTAAGTTTTTGTGCTGCATTGTGTCTTCACACAAAGTAGCTCAAAAAGGGGCATCTGTAGACACCAAAATCTAGGTACTTGCAAGTCATCTATACCTTCCTGTCAGCCATGTATCGGTCATCCACCTTCCCGCCATTATTTGGCCCAAATCCACACTTTATCGTCATTATTTGGTCCAATTTCATCTTTCCTGCCATTTTTCATCCCCAAATTTATTTAAATTAATATTTATATATATATATTTTAATATTTTAATATATATATATTTAAATAATAGTTTAAGTGATTTAATCTCATCCGTCCATCCATCTTAATCCATTTCACAACCTAGATTTATTCTCTACCCTTAGATCCACTTTAATCTTAGCCACACGTTCAAAGTGTCGTTAAAACCCTAAAGTGTGCCCTAAGAGTGGATTATAAATAGAGCCACCTTGATGGCTCAAACCCTACTTCTATCCTGGAACTTTTCTATCTTCTTAACTTCTTCTATCCCTTCATCTATCTCGGCTATCTCGGATTCTAATTCTTTTGCTACCCTTTCACCGCATCTATCGTCGTCCTTTTTCACCGCTTCCATCGCCGCTTTCACCGCCATTCCTTTTGCAGCATTCTACAGAATCTCCCATTCCTGTCGCAAGTGCCCGCGGGCGTTTACCCCTTGTCGCAAGTGCCCACGGGCATTTATTAAGTGCCCGCGGGATTTTATCCATAGCCACAGACGCATACCGACGTCTGTAACCCAGATCCAGAAGCACGCGGGCGTTCAACGAGTGCACCAGGGCACCTTCCGTAGCATATTTGACAGCCACATTACTTCCAGGTGTCGCCTGGTCTAGCTGCGTTAACAGAGAACAGGTATAAATTAGTTTAAAGCAAGTAACTTCTTTTCTTTTATTAATCTATTGTTGAATTCCTGCATTCTATTTTTCTAGGGTTTTAGATTGTTTCTGAGGGCTCACACAGTGGAGCCCTCTTATTAATTTCTAACTCCTTGATAGTGTTAATGTGTGCAGGTTTTTAACGACAGATCTGGTTTATTGATGGCAGCTGTTTAAGTCGGAGTGGTCCAAGCAAGGGATATAACGAAGCCCACTTGTTCTGTTGAGATTGAAGATACATTCTTCGGAGACGCCACCATTTGTGTCAGCTAGGGTTTCGGAGAACCCTAGCACGAATTGTAATCTTATATCACAAATAAAGGGTTACAGACCCAGTTGTATTCAAAAAGGAGTTTTTAAACTCCATCGATTAATAGAAATCGTTTGTTTTGTGCAACTATTCTGTACTCTGTTATTGTGATTTTATTTTATTTTTGTTTGGCGTGTATTTTTAATCTACAACCACCAACATTGAAATAATTACACAAGTTCCTCCAACTAGAAGTGTATCTCTCAATTATGTTCAATTTCCTTCGTATTTTGCTAATATCAACATTCATGCTTCTATTCCACCAATTATTAGTTATCCTCAACAATAAGATACCACATATCACAATCCATACTATAATAGCATCAATATCTTCAACATGAGCCAAGTTCCCTTACAAAAACCTACATATACCCCTCCCTAGGGAACCTAGGGGCATTACATAGCAAAAATTTTGATATGTATAATTTAACAAATGTGGTGAAACAAATGATCTCAAGAGTGGATATGATTCAACATCTTAGTTTTGAATAACATAAAATTATACTGATATGGGGAGGTGATGAGTATAAGATAATACTTTTTACTTTTCAATCCAAATGATAACAACAATAATATCAAAGCAATAAATAATGCACACATCATCACACATATGAGATACATGATTTAATATGGTTCACCCAATTTGGGTTATGTCCATGGAGAAAATATTCCTTATAAATTTTCTCAATGACTTTTTTAGGAACCAAATACTTATTATAATGTTTATGGACCTCTATCCAAAGGAGACACCAATCCCCTATGCTCAAAATCATGGATCTCTATCCACAGGAGACCTCTTTATGCACTACTCTAGTTTATGGATTTATTTCTATAATATAACTCTATCCCCTCTGCTCTATTTTATGGATTTCTATCCATAGAATAAATCTATCCCCTCTGCTCCACTCAACTCTGATCAAATATACTCACAATACTACCTCAAACCTACTCACAAGTTTACCTCAAACCTGATCACAAATTTAACTCAAATTTGCTCACAAATATACCTCAAAATTGCTCACAAATATTCCTCAAATATGCTCATAAATCTACCTCATCTGGATCACAAATCTACCTCAAACTCGCTCACAAATATGCTATAGCCTTCTCACTGTTTCAGCTCAATTTTTCTCTAATACATGCTCATTATTGCTCATAACACATGCTAAAATTTCTCATAACATTTTCTTGAGGACAATACTTCAATTATATTCTACCAATAATTATTGTTCAATGCAATATGACTCCATAATATGTTCTTTCCAATTTAAATCAATACAAAACACAATTTGCCTTCCAAAACTTGCTCATCCACATTCAATGCATTCAAATCAATAATACAAGGATTACAAATTCATTCAAACAATGAAATTTGGTTCACAAACCCTAACTCAAATATTTCCAACAATGCATCCCAAACAATCCTTTTATCTCCATCTTATATTCTAGAAACACTTGCTCAACAAAACACCTTAAACAAGGAATGATATTACCATACCTCTTATTTTGCTCTAATGAAGATATGTCCTCAAAAACCTATCTTACAAACAACTGATCTTTCTAGTGCCACTTCAAGGGTTCGATTGCAAAAGTACTCTTTCAAAAACTCTCACATGAATTTTCCACCATACAAGAATTACAACAAAATGTCAAGCCACTATCACACCTTATTACTCCTATTCTTGTATACAAAACATATCCTCTTTTTTTTTCTTTATGTTTTTTACAAAAATAAAATATATATAAGACACTCTTTGTAATTTATGTTTGCAAAATAAAGGCTCTTAAAACAAATCCTTGCACACAAAACTTTATTACTTCACAACCTTATGACTCCCTAATTATAAAAACAAAATTTTAATAAACTCAACCCTTATAACTCCCTAATAGCAAGAGAACAACTTTTATTTCACTCAACCCTTATAACAAATTTATTTAAACTCATGCCCTTATGACTCCCTAAGCACCAAGTAAAATTTATAACAAAAATATTGCCCTTACGACTTCTACTGTCGAAGGGAATTGAGCACATGACCTCATGGAGCCCACGCTCTAGTGCATGCTAGAGCACCGCGTGGGCTAACTACCCACACAAGAACCAATGTGCACTATGTTATATTTAAATATACATCGCACCTCTGATAAAAAATCAAGTAAAACTATCACCATCATGTCTCGACCTTGAGACCTCCTCTGTGCCACATCTTACGAAGGGTCTGCATACCACCTGAGCTAGAAGCTCAATTGAATTTCAAAGTTGAGCTATATTGTGTGTGTTATCAACTATTTTTAAAATGTGCATCCTCCTTGCTTCCTCCCATGTTTGATATCATATGCTACTCTCATGATTTGCTCCTTATTACTACCTCTACATTGGGTACTATGCAATGCTCTCACAAATGGTTGAAGTGTGTTTTTCCTTTGTCACTTGCATTGAAAAATAACCTTTTTACAATGATTTGAATTTCCTCCTTAAATACTATGCTTCCCTCTTAAACTTTGGATGTCGGGGCATAGAGAGATTTATATAAAAATGTTTTATGTTCCTTTGTTTAAAAATATTTTTATTATAATATTTTAAATCTTGAAAATATTTAAATATATTATAATTTAATCTTTTCCCTTTGGGCCATTTCATAAACCTTTTTATTATAATATTTTAAATCTTGAAAAATTTAAATATATTATAATTTAACCTTTTCATTTTGGTCCATTTCATTAGGTATTGTCTTTTTGCCATTGCCATCATGGAGATCTTAAATAAACATTTATGTTTATTTACAAATACTACTATGTTTTTTTTTTTTGAATTTACATGGTGGAATTGGTAGTCGCCATGAATCCGGGCAGGCTGTCCAGATTTTTATGTCTGCCATAGTATTCTGCGTCGTCTGCCCCAGAAGTTGCCACACAAATCTTCGCAGTCTACCCCTATAACCACCATGCCACAATCATTTTAAACATTTTACGCCAATGAAAGCACCAGGAAAGGGACAAGTGTTTAGTCCAACGAGGCCCGAGATTTGAACCTTGGACCTCCGCCCCCTTATGGGGTTTGGATGAATCAATTGGTACAAATACTACTATGTTGAAATAATTAAACCTTTCCATTTAATTTGCAAAAACCACCATGGAGAATGCCTTGTCTTTTTCTTGCTCACACAACCATCAAGAGTGCATTGTGAACCAATACTACCTTTGACATCAATAAAAACCAATGTACTCAAAATTTTCAACAATATCACCCTTGGTCATTAATGGTAACCTTTTCTAAAAATTCCTTTTCCTATCACTGGATTCCAAATCTGCTCCCCTTGAGAAACTGGTCCCCTTGAATGAATGCTCTCCCCTTTACTTAAATATCTCCCCCTTTGACATCAATGGCAAAGGGACTCCTTTGGGTCTAAATATAAGACTCTTAGCTTAGCCCCCTCCCCACCTCCTATCCTTGAGGTGATTAATTTTAGGGTGGGAGTAAGATTGCTCCCAATTTTCTTCTAAGAAACTCAAAATTTTCCTTTGGAAATGGCTTAGTTAATATGTCCGCAAGTTGTTCCGTTGTAGTAATACATTCCAATTTTACTTGCTTATCTATCACATGTTCTCTCATAATATGATATTTGATCAGAATGTGCTTGGTCCTTGAGTGCATTACTGGATTCTTTAAAATGTTTATAGCACTTGTATTATCACATAGTATGGATATGGGATGATCATGGTCTATCCTAAATTCTTTTAAACTTTACTTCATACATAACACTTGTGTACAAAAAGCAACTATTGCAATGTAATCTGCCTCTACCATGGATAAGGATATCAGTGCTTGTTTCTTGCTTAGCCAAGAGACTAAACAATATCCAAGAAATAATGGTCCTCCACTTGTACTTTTTCTATCATTAATAATGCCTTCCCAATATGCATCTTTATATGCTATGAGAGTGAAATTGCCACTTCTAGGATACCAAATTCCAAAATCCATAGTTCCTTTTAAATACTTGAGAATTCTCTTTAATACATGTGTTTATTTTGGTGCTACTTGAAATCCTATGACTAGTCCCACTGTCTGCATTATATCTGGTCTTGTATTTGTGACATATAGTAAGCTACAAATCATAGATCTATTCAATGTCTGATTCTCTTCAAGAGATTCATCATATTTACTCAACTTGCATTAGGTAATCATGGGGGTACTCACTAGTTTACAATCCCCCAATTTGAATTTCTTCAACATTTATTTTATATACTTGGTTTGTGATAGAAATACACCCTTTTTTATTGTGAAATATGTAGTCCAAGGAAGAAATACAACTCACCAAGAATTGACATTTCAAATTAATTTTCCATACTCTTTTCAAAATTTTGACACATCTTATCATTATTTCCTCCAAAAATGATATCATCCACATAGACCACCACACTTAATAAATCATTTTATTCATTTTTGATGTAAAAATTATTGTTAACTATTCCTTTTCTGAAACCCTATTCATGAAGATACTTATCCAACCATGAATACCAAGCTCTATGAGCTTGCTTTAGTCTATAAAGATCCTTATTTAATCTACATACATAATCTAGCTTATCCATTAGACTCAATCTCCCTTGCTCAATGTAGACCTCTTATTCCAATATGCCATTGATAAAAGTTTATTTTAAATCCATTTGATATACTTTGAAGTTTTTGAAACTTGAGAAAGATAAAAACATCCTTATGGCCTCATGTCATGCAATAGGAGAAAATGTTTCATCAAAATCAATTCCTTCAATCTGTGCATAGCCTTTGCATACTAGTATTTCTTTATTCCTGACTATCTAACTATATTTATTTAACTTATTTATGTAAACCCATTTAGTGCCAATTACATTATTATATCTTGGTCATGGGAAAAGTTTCCAAGTATCACTTTTTTCTATTTGATCCAACTCCTCATCCATTGCCTTGATCCAAAATTTATCTTCTTTTGCCTCATTGAAATCCTTGGGCTCAATTTTAGACAATAAAGAAATATTTGCATGTTCATTTGTTCCTATTATCTTTCTCCTTGTTTTTATTTCATCTGGATTTACAATAATCAGATCTCTTGGATGATTCTTTTATGCATACCTGGATGGAGTCTCTGGTGGTTTTCTTTGTGTTTCATCTTTTTCTGATTCTTCACCTACTTCTTCTTGGCGACTTTCTCTTTCTTGATATACAAATTCTTGAGTTGGTTCTTTTGACCCTATTTGTTCATCAAATGTCACATTTATACTTTCCATAATTGTATGTGTCCTCTTATTATAGCATTTATAGGCTTTTCTCTTAGTGGAATACCCAAGGAAAATACCTTCATCGCATCTTGAGTCAAACTTACCCAAATTTTTCTCTTCCCATATTATGTAGAATTTGCTTCCAAAAACTCTAAGATACTTCATAGTAGTTGGTCTTCTCTTCCAAAGATCATATGGATTTTTATGGTGATTTACCCTTACCTGAGCTCTATTGATGATATAGACAGATGTATGAACTGCCTCTCTCCAAAACCCATCTAAAATATTTGATTCATTTAGCATAGCTTTGGCCATATTCTCAATAGTTTAGTTTTTCCTTTCAACTACTCCATTTTTTTTGGGGTTCTTGTTGTCGAGTACTCTCTTTTGATCCCATGTTGTTCACAAAATTTTATGAATTCACCTAAAGTAAATTCTTCTCCTCTATCTGATATTATATATTTTTTCCTTTTACCCATTTTATTTTCTACCAACTCTTTGAATGCCTTGAACTTCTCAAAGACCTCTAACTGTTCTTTTAATAAGGCTACCCAAGTCATTCTAGAGAAATCATCTATAAATAGCATGAAGTAACTTTCACCTTGTAAACTCTTTGTCCTTGTAGGACCACATAAGTTAGTGTGAACTAGTTTAAATAGTTTAGATGAAGTAAATTATTTTGAATTAAAACTTGTTCTCATTTAATTTCCATGTTGACATTGTGCAAAAATTGTGCTTTGTGGTCTTCTTATCTTGGGTAAATATCTGACTGCTTGTTTTTGCTTATTTTCATTATGTTTTCAAAGTTTAGATGACCCATTCTTCTATGCCATAACCAAATCTCATCCTCTTGTGATAAGAAATATTTTTCTCCCTTAATTTCACTTAATTTCACTATCTTCTTTCTTTGCATGTAATCTTATCTAAGAGATGACATTATGTTGATCACCTATTTTATACATCCATAATTTTTTTGATAAACTACTTTTCCATAATTATATCCTCTTTGAGAGAATACAAGTCACTATCCTCTCAATTAAGAACGAACTATGAATACTTCCCTAACTCCCTAACAAAGGTAGTAAATTTATGGGGTCACATATAAACCATCAATTGCTTAGGACCAAATTCTAATTTCATCAAGTGGAAGAATATGATATGTGATTCTTCGAGCATAAATAATAAACCCAACTAGGTCTAATATCTATTTGATAACACTTTGTCATTTAAATATCTGATCATTATACTCTATCAAATAAAGAACATGTAAATTTAGCCAAAGCATATGTTTATACACTCATTCATAAAAAAAACCTAGATATAGCCTTAATAGCCAATTTAAATAAACTATATAAAATATACATTACTTACTAACATATTTTATAACTCTCAAATGACATACATTCATCCTAATATAATGGGATATAGATTTTTCATACTTGTGTAGAAAAGGATACCCTTCATTGTTGCATTCAAAAGAGATATCCATGTCCTTACTTAACTCATAATATTACTCAAATAAAAAAACAATAGAAATGGAGAAGAGAAAATTATATTCAATGCTTGGGTATATGATATTTAAAATTTTATAATGCAACATGAATTCTCTTTTATACAAATGCTATATAAAATAAATCACTAAAAACATACAAGTAGAAGGTATTAAGTCTAAAGTATTTGAAAATGAATCCAACAAATTCCATCTAAAGACTTTAGACAAAAACCAAGATAAGTTGGTGAAGATACTAGCTAATTTGTATCAATCCAAATTAGTTGGAAATCAGTTTTGAAAAATCTAATATTTATGTAACTAATTTGGATCCAACCAAATTAGCTAGAAGTTCATATTAATATTTTTAATTTACATTTAACTAATTTGGATCAACCAAATTAATTTCACTTCTATGTATAAATTTATCTATAAGCTAGTTAGGAATAGGTCATTGTTGTATAGTTTTGGTATAAATTTGGAAGTCAATTTTTATAGTTTTGTCCATGGTAAGGTCCATAGCCAATTTTGTAGTCTATCTCGTTATACTACAAAATTGTGCCATAACTAATTTATCAACAAAAAATCTCTATAAATGAATTAATATTATAGTTTATTGATATAAATTCCTAATTTGTGTAACATCTATATATTACATTATAATTACAACAAGTAGTCACATAATGAAATTTTTAACAAGGAAAATCATGCCAAATATATATCAAAATGTAATATTTCTAGGACTCTTGAATAAACCTTCCAACATTTTGGTTTTCCATTTTGATATTAATCTAATTCATTAATCCTAAAAATGAATAAGATCAAATCCCCCCTAAAATTAGACAAGTAAATTGTTCATAATGGGATCTTTGAAGTAGCCAATAAGAAGAATAATAAACTTAAGAAGAATAATAAACTTATTTTTCCATAAATATTTTTAAAAATTTGTATTGTTTCCATTGAGGAAATGTACCTTTTTATCCAGTTAACTTAAGAAAACGAGCTTATACTAAAATGGGGGTGAAAAATATAAGATCACTTTTTACTTTTCTTTACCAAACAATATTATCAAATATTATCAATGACCATATCAACTACAGTAATAAAAGTAATACACAAATAATCACACATAATAGAGACACCAATTCTATGTGGTTCACCCAACATGGGCTACTCCACGGAGAAAATATTTCACTAAAATTTTCTCAATAAATCTCTTGGGAATCCTTCCTTATTACAATATTTATGGACCTATTTCCAAAGGAGATACCAATACCCTAATCAGGTTTGGGAAAACCTATCCAAAGGAGAACTCTTTCACCTTTGCTGATTTTTGTATCTCTATCCATAGGAGAACTCCTTATCCTTTCCTCTAGTTGGTGATCATATAGAATACTACAACCTCCACTGCACTGGCTTGTGGATCTCTCTCCACATAAGACCTATGTCCTCACTCAAAATACTTCAGTTCTTACTACCCTGGCTAATGGATTCCTATCCACTGGAAACTATTGTCCTCTACTCTATCACCTCCAAATATTGATCTCAACTTTGCTCAATATTTGTCTCAAATTTGCACTAAACATTGTCCTTCAATCTAGAAAAAATATACTCAATCTCTATCTCAAATATACACTAAACATTGTCCTTCGGTCAAACATAAATATGCTCAATATTTGTCTCAAATATACTCATTATTTATCTTAAACCTGCACTAAACATTTTCCTTAAGTTTAGCATAAATATTCTCGATATCTATCTCAAAATAAACACTATCCTTTGGTCTAGCATAAATATGCTCAATCTCTATCTCAAATCTGCACTAAACACTATCCTTCAATCTAGTACAAATCTTCTCAATCTCTATCTCAAATTTACACTAAACATTGTCTTCGGTCTAGCACAAATCTTATCAATATCTATCTCAAATTTGTTCTCAAGCCTTAACACAAATCTTGACTCAATTACAAATCAATTATGCTATATCTTCTCCAAGTACTAACTCAAATTTTGAAAAAATTAATAAATCAACTCTGCTCACAAGTATTCTCAAATACATACCTCAAATATTTCGCAAGTCCACTCAAAAAATCACTCAATCTACTTTAAAGTCTTCACTAATACTTGTCTCAAATCTGGTCAAAAATTCCTCTCAAGAACTTGTCCAATATGCTCAACAAATCTTCACCAAGACTTACCTTAAATCTGCTCAACAAGTCTTCATCAAGACTTGCCTCAAATATGATTGTAAAATTCCATAAAAGCTCACATAAATATGTCCTTAAGATTTCACCAAAGCTTACTTAACTCAGTTCTTAAGTCCCTTATAGGTTTTACTCAAATTTGTCCACTAGCTTTCACAAAAGCTTATTCAAATCAATAGTAAAATTGCATACAAAACTCAACTTAATCTCTTTCTAGATAATCTCTTTAATCACACAAACAAGTTTCACTAAGAATATTTCTTAATCGTAGAAACATATAGATAATGGTAAGAGACTCAATATATTTCACACTTCACAAATTACTTTATCACTTTCAAACATACTTTTAAATCAATTCATAAATAAAGAATAATTTGTTTTATAAATATTGAACTATCACTCCAATGCTTTCAATCACTAGTGCTCAATCAAATTAACTCAAAGCATCCACTCAATGAAACACAACCCATTATTGGTTTTCAATCCACTAGATCCTAAAGAGAATCAAATAAATTAAAAGATAAATTCCACATATAAAAAAGGATAAAATAGTGCTCAATCAATTTCACTCAAAGCATCCACTCAATGAAACACAACTTGCTTACAAATCCTAACCAAGTGTTTCACAAAACTTACAATAACTCACATTCTGGAACTGAAACATTGACTCAAGATGATTCAAATTTTTACATAACAATGTTACTCATGTTCTTCACAAACCCTAGTTCAATATAGTTCTCATTTTCACATAACAATGATACTCATGATATTTCATAATTTCTAGTTTACATAAAAATGATACTCATGATCTTTCACAAACCCTAATCATGGACATGAAGGATCACTCAAATATTTTCAACAATGCTTATCAAAAAATCTCACATAACAATGATACTCATGTTCTTTCACAAGCCCTAACCATTTACATGAATTCTCACTCAATTATTTCCAACAATGCTTATCAAACATTCCTTTTCACTCCAACTTTGCATTTCATAATACTTCACCCATAAGGAATATGTACCCATACCTTTTATATTTATGGCGATATATCTTCAAAACCTCTCTTAATCACAATCAAAACCTCTTTACCAATTTCAAGGTTAGGTAACAACAATATATATCAAAATCTCCAATCAAAATTCTCCTCAATATTTATTTCACCATACAAAAATAACAAGTCTCAAGTACACCTTATAATCTCCAAACTTTTGAAAATATAACTAGAAAATGTTCAATTAACTCATTTTCACAATAATTCACTTCAGAATTTTAATGCATAAAATAATTAAAATAACTCCCTTATATCTCCCTACTCAAAAATACATTATTAAATAATCAACACACCTTTCCAGAAATAATTCAATTCAATTTTAAGCTAAAATTAAATCTTCCTCAATCTTCAATTAAGACAAAAATAAAATATATCTTAATCACCTTATATCTCCCAACTTAAAATTGTCTTTCAAAATAATTAAAACCTTTTATCTACAAATAATGAAATTCACTTTTAAACAACAATTAAATCCTTCACAACATTTAAGTAAAATAAAAATTTCTTTAATCAACCTATATCTCCCAAGGTGCTCACAATACAACCTTAGACCACATGCACAATACAACAAAATTTAAATTACCTTTGCACACTCCTCGGTGGGATTCGATCCCAGGTCAAGCTATCACTTGCACCCTAGCTATGGCCTAGTTGCCATGTGAGCTAGGTGCTCACGTGTTAGGTAAAAGCGCTTTTATCACTTTGTTTCTTCAACCAATACCAAAGCCCAACAAAAATCTTTATCCCTTTGCAACTGTCGAGACTCGAATGTAAAAACCTCCGCGTACCCTACGCATTATGTTGGGATCATAATAAAAGGCACAAATATATTGAAAATATGTGTTATAATATGTAGGCATAAATACTATGAGGGAGATATGACAAGTGTTATAATATCCACTTCAAGTGCCATGTAGAAGACACATAACTCCAGTTAGAGAACTGAAACTGGAAATAAGACAAGTGGCATAACTGAACTAAGACATTGTACACATTAAAATAATAATCTAACATTCCCCTTTAATGTGCACTATCCTAACTATAGAAAAAAATAAGCCAACATTAGATAAAATTCCGCCTTAATGTTTGCTCCTATTACATACATAGAGAAATTTGCTAAACTAAGAAAACTTATCTTGCCCAAGTGACTTGTTGAATATGTCAGCCACTTGATATTGATTTGGTACATACTCCATGTGTATAATGTCTTCTTGGACCATTTCTCTAATGAATTGATGATGGATATCAATGTGCTTTGTTGTGGCATGGAAAACTAGATTTTTGGTCATCTTGATGGTACTTTGATTGTCACAATATATATATATATATATATATATATATATATATATATATATATATATATATATATATATATATATATATATATATAAGTGGGACCATCTATGAATAGCCCAATGTCCTGAAGTAATTGACTCAACAAAAGTGCCACCTTATTTGCCTCAACTACTAATCTATTTTTAGCCTATGCTAAAGATAATGAAACAATGTTCTGCTTCTTGGTGTCCATGAAATAGAGCCCTAGCCCAATCGAAAATAATAACCTAATGTGGATCTTCTAGTTTCATGACAACTAGCCCAATCCGAATATGTGTAGACAGTCAAAGAAAAATCATCACATTATGTATACATAAGGTCATTATGAGGGGTGGCCTTTAGGAATCTCAAAATCCTTGTAGCTGTTATCCAATGTCTCTTCTTAGGATCCTACTTGAATATAGAAATAAGGCCAACTAAATAAGAAATATCTGGTCTAATTGAAGTTAAGTAGATCAAACTTCCAACTAGCTGCCTGTAAAGGGTGCCATCAACCCTTTCTTCATCATCACTATTAACTAATTTCAACCTGGTTTACATGGAAGTGAGAGAGGGATTATAGTCCTCCATGTGAAACCTCTCAAAAATAGACTAAATATATTTAGCCTGTGAGATAAAAATCTTACTAGGCTATTTCCATACCTCTATGCCTAAGCAATAGTGGAGGAGGCCTAAATATGTCATCTCAAAATTTTTACATGAGTCCTCCTTGAGCAATATTATTCCTTCTGTGTCATCACCTGTAATGAGAATATCATCCACATACAATATTACCAAAATTATGTGTTTCCTCCAATGTTTTACATTGAGAGTATATTATTTTGCAGATCTAGTGAAACCAAGGTTAATGAAATAGGAGTCAATCATTGCATACCATGCTCGGGGTGATTGGTTCAACCCATATAGATAATTTTTCAATATGAGGACTTTGTTTTCTTGGATTTCAATTGTGTACCCTGGTGGTTGGTTCACATACACTTCCTCCTTCAAGTTACCATTGAGAAATGCACTTTTGACATCCATATGATATATAGGCCAATGCTTTTAAGTTGCCAAAGCAATAACTAGCTTGATTGTAGTCATATTTGCCACAGGGGCAAAAGTATCCTCATATTCAATTCCCTCTTGTTGCTTATATCCTTGAGCTAATAGGCAAGCCTTGTAGTGATCTAATGATCCATCTACTTTATACTTTACCTAGTACACCCATTTTGTGCTAATGGTATATTTACCTTGGTATAAATCAACTAACTCCCAAGTGTGATTCCTTTCAATGGAATCCAATTGTTGATCCATGGAAAGGACCCATTTAGGATCATCAAGTGCTTCTTTGACATTAGAAGTTTAGTTTGGCTAAGGAATTTGGCCATGAAGGCATAATTCACTTGGTGTCTTAGGGCTGAAGGCCTTTTACTTGTATAAGTGGGAAAATGACATTGGGATTCATATATGGTGTCTTGAACCCACTTAGGTAAAGGATTGAATTATGTGGCTTGATCATTATATGGAGGATTATAAGGGGATGTAGGACATAGATAATTTTTCGAGAGTTCTTCATGTGGAGGAATTTCTTGATTTATGAGTGAAGGGGAAGGACTAGATGATATTGTATGTATCAAGGGAGAAATTGTTTCATTAGTTAATTCTAAAGTGGGGGCTATAGTATGAGGATTATATGGGATATACTCATGAAAGATAATATCCCTATATAGAAATATCCTTTAGAAAACAGGCTCATACAATTTATAGGCATTGGAACTATCACTATAGCCAACAAAGATGCATTTTTGGCTCTTATCATAAAACTTCTTCCTTTTATTATGAGGAATATGAGCATAGGCATCACATCCAAATAATTTCAAATTGCCCACATAGGTCATCCTTATACTCCATGCTTCTTCAGGTGTTCTTTCATGTAAGGCCTTTGTGTAGGACTTATTAGTCAAGTATGCAACAGTAAGAACAACTTCTCCCCAAAAGGAGTTAGGCAATGTAGCAACATGTAACATTTATTTTGCCCTATTTGTGATTTTTTGATTCATCATCTTAGCTACTCCATTTTTTAGGGGGTATAAGGAGTTGTGAATTGCCTCCTTATCCCATGGTACTTACAAAAATTGAAGAATTCATTGGAGACATATTATCCACCATTATATGATCTTAAGATGGAGATTTGGTAGCCACTTTCTATCTCAAAAAGTACCATAAATTACTTGAACTTATCAAGGGATTTACATTTGTACTAAATTAGGTAGTTCCATACCTTTCTATTGTAATCATCAATAAAAGTGATGCAATATTTAGCCCTAGTATAATATTGAACAAACATTGGACCACAAATGTCTGAATGAACCAATTGTAATGGTCTATTGGCTCTCCAAGACTTTATTGACTCAAAATGCTATCTATGGTGTTTGGCTATAACACATGGCTCACAAAAATATTTTGACTCCTTAAGATGTGGAAGTAATTTTACCAAACATTTCCTTGCCATCATTTTAATATTATGAAAATTTAAATACCGCATTCTTTCATGTCACGTGTACTCCAAAGAAAAATTAGTTGTTGTATGCAAAGAGTTTTGAGTTACAAATTTGGTAAGGAGGTAGTAAACACCATTATGTTTTGACTCCCATGGTTTTGATAGTGCCATTTAGTTCCTGGATGCAGCATTAATCTTTTTCAAAATAGATAGTATATCCCTTATTTGTAAGTTGCCCAATATAAAGAAAGCTCCTTTTAAGACCATGAACATACAAAATATCTGTCATATGAACACTATTCCCATCATGCAAATAAAGTGGTGCCTCCCCAACATATTTAATGGGAAGGGAACTTTCATCACTAAAAGTAATGAATTGACTAGAAGTAGGTTGAACCTTGGTCAACCAATATCACCTTCCTATCATGTGCTTTGCTACCCTAGAATCAATATATCAATATTCTTAATCTTCAACATTAACTTTGTTTGCTGCATACAATATGTTGATATTATTATCTTGTGGACCCCTTTGATATTTTTATCTCTGATAGAAATGACATTATGATTCCATTTACCACAATAGTCACACCCTTTTTTATTGTTGTTTTGAGGCCCTCTATTAGGATGACCCCCTTAAGGAGGACTTGTTTGCCATATTGGCTATTGATTTGGCTATTTATTATATTGATGTGGTTGTGGCTGCTCCTGGTAGTGCTGATGTGGCTATTGCTAGTACTGTTGACATGGGTGTTGATGTTGTTGCTGACGTGGCTGTTGTGGGTATCTTTGATTCTATCTACCTTTTTAATTTTGATTCTACTAATTTTAACCTTTATTTTGTATAGGTTGTAAGGATGCCTTGGTGGCAAAATTTGTTGATGACGATTCAATTTCTTCATCTTTGATTAGGGCTTGCTCATATTTCTGAAGTAGAATTTCAATATCCTCAGGTGTGGAATTCATTGTTTTACCACTTAGATCTAAATGGCAGCATAGGAGTGAAATTTTTAAGGAAGGCCATGCAACATTATAGGAATAAACTCATTAACATCAAGAGTTTTTGTAGTAGCTAAGAAATCATTCTTAATAGACTTCACTTCCATAAGGTAATCGATAAGTGAACCTTTCATGAAAATATTGTGCAATTTTAGTTTTAGATAGACAATGTTGTATTGACTTGGCCTATCAAACAATCTTATTAGAGAATCACAATATGTTTTAGGTGTAGTTGTAGCTCTTACATTTTCTCTAAATTGAAATCATGTAGCTAGATTGATGAGACTTGAAGCTATATTGGAATTCTTTTCAAATAATGCTTTTTCTTTAGGGTCTTTAGGTGTTGTGAGTGGGTCTTCATCATTTTTACTATCTATTACAAAATCCCACATGTCATTCATCATAAATATATATTCCATTTCATATTTATAATTTACTAAAGTCTGATCTCCTTCAAGCTTCTTAGTGAGTCCACTTAGTAAATTTGTAGTAGCCATGATGTAGAAAATGGTTGAAAGAATAGGAAGCTCAAAAAATGAGGAAGTAACAAACATAAATGCCAAATTAGAGCCCTAAAAAATATATAGGGTACACCACTTACAATCCAGAGGAGGTTTCACCTAGTTTTCCACTCTAAATAATCAAGTGGTTCCAACAGTGGGAGGATAAATTGAACACAAGTATCCTTTTCCACCCAAAGAGTAAGAAGTGAAACTACTTTTACATTTTTTAATTACCTTTTGAGAATTTGTTAGAATAAATGTACCAAATTTTCAAGTGCTTTATGACAAGGTGCTTGTGTGTTTGCTTGCTTGTATATGTTGCATAGTGTCAAGTGTGTATATGCAAAGGTAATACACGTAATTACAATTATATGAACCCCAAAGAAAACATGCAAGGGTTATAACAAGCATAAAATGAAGAACAAGTCCAAATGAAGAGAGGCAACCACTGAATACTATGCGGTCAAGACAATGCCAAAAAATGACTCCACCAACAAGGGACAAGGGGGCCTAAATCACCCCTTGAGATGATGATTGTATTAGAAACTTTGGCAAAAAGATAGCCCAAAATGTGCCTCAAAAGATGATACAATTTCAATACCTCCAATTATAATAATACCTCCAAACTTATCAAATTCAATGAATATATTGGCCTAATGTCCCCCTAATGACTTTAAATTGAGCCCCTCACAAGTTTACCAAATTTTTATCCAAGAGTGCTAGATGCAACTGAAAATGCACTCTCTTTTACAATGAGAAATTCAAACTAAATTTCATTATAGAAAATGGTTTCAGAACTAAACAATGACTACACCAATGGATCCCCCTCAGAAAATTGTTTCCAACAACTATATATAAGCCTATAGTCAGATACAAAGTGCTACTTAAAAAATGCAAAAACAACAAATTTCTAAATGTGTGCAGCTTTGGGACTTTCCAACTGGTCACCCATAAGAGTGCTACTCTAGAATAAAATACTTAACTTGGGAGTTTTATAAAATTTTGCTGCTAGAATACCAGGTGTCCTAATGGGACTGTGAGAGGAATTTTAGACAAGAGAAAAAATAGATAGAATTTTTTCCAAAAAAAAAAAATTCCTTTTCTTTGTAGATTTCAAATTATGTTTTCCCCCTCTTTTTTAAATTGAAAAATTCTACCCTTTTTTTAAAATTTTTTTACTTTCAACACGTGGTTATAATGCAATAAAAAAATTAACTGTAGTGCACAATAGAGGCACATCTATAATTTGCCCTCTCTTTTGAAAATGAACTTGAGGCTTATACCACCATGCAAATATGAATCCATCTGGACAATGACAAGACTCTGCTCTTCAAACAATAAAATCAATAGGTGAGACTTTAGGATGAGATCTGCATGCACAGATGTGATTTCCGCTCTTCAAAATGAACATCCAACTAAGGGAAAATAAAAACTTCTACATTTTTTTTTTGAAGACGATCTCTACATGCCACTACACTTCACCTCGGTGCAAGCTCCAACAACATCGACACTTTTTTCAATAAAACTGCCACACATACAATGAATATTGTTGCCATAAAAAATGGTCAAAATAACCCAAATTAGAAGTTCATTTTTCTCCACATTTTTGCAAAAGATAACTACCCTGGATAAAGTTAAATATTAATTTGAAAAATTATGGTAAACACTTTGTTTTTTAGGTTATAGATTTAAAAACAAAACCAATGAGCTCAGTCATGTCGCAATTCATAGATTTTCCTCCATTAAAATAAAATTCTCCTTGTCATCACAACAAAGCAGGCAAGAGGGATTTGGTGGCAATGAAAATGGAGCAACAGGTTATAGATGTGCCTCTATTGTGCGCTCCAGTTAAATTTTTCATTGCATTATAACCACGTGCTGAAAGTTAGTTTTTTTTTTTTTAAATGGGCTTAATTTTTCAATTTGAAAAAGAGAGAAAAAACTTAATTTGAAATCTGCAAAGAAAGGGAATTTTGTTTTTGGAAAAATATTTCATCTATTTTTTTTTTCTTGTTTAAAAGTCCTCTCACACTCTCATAAGGACACCTAGTATTCTAGTAATGAAATTTTATAAAAATCCATGCGACATGTGATGCTCTTCTACGTGGGAAGACTCGATGAAAGGACAATATGGGTTCACTACCCAAAATTATGATTTTATTTTAGTGTCTGGAAACATGGCATTCAATTTGGTGCTTTTTTAAATTTCGTCCCCATGAATTGTGGGTATGCTCTTCTTAATTCTTATGGCTATTTTCAGCCTTTAGATTTTTTTCATTGTCCTCAATTAATGATAAGCAACTGAGAGGGCTAGTTATTTATAAATTATGGAGGGAAATTATGAGTAAAGTTATCCTTAGCCTTTATTTAAAGGGGAGGGAGCCATTTTCTTGTATGGGCATATCACTTTTTTGTAAACTCATATTTGTCTCACATTCATAGTGGGTTATTGTACTTTTTCAAAATTTCAAAGGTGATGGGCTCATGTATTTCCCTTGCAAGGAAGGCCCCATTGAGAATGGAACATAGGAGTATTTTTTTCTTGCAACCTAGCCGTGGCCTAGCTACGACATGAGCTAGGTGCTCACATGGCAGGTAAAAACACTTTGAGCGCTTTGTTTCTTCGACCAATACCAAAGCCCAACAAAAGTCTTTGTCCCTTTGCATCCACCGAGACTCAAACACAAAACCTTCATGTACCCTACACCTTACACACCAACTTGCCACTAGCCCAACCGATTGGTTGGTGACAAGGTGTTATGCTTTGGCCAATTTGACCTTCACATTTTTTAACTACAATAACAAATAAATATCCTCTTGTCTTATTTGCTCACAAAATTTCACATTCCACTCTCAATAATTGTATGTGCATTAATATTCAGAGACTTGCTTTTATGAGGCAAGTATTATGATATTTATACTACATGCCTCTTTCCTTCGAATGACGACGAGGGAAGAAAAATTAAATCGAATTTCCATCCAACCCTACTTTGGGTTTAATAAATTTATTTTATAAATTAATGTATAATATCAAAATTATAAATAACTTATTGACAACCTTAGGCTTTATCTTTAAACCTTTAATATTATAATAATAAATATTATAATATTATTTCCTTTGAGCCTAGGTAATTTTTTTTTTCAATATGACCACCTTTAATATTATAATAAAAATTATTATAATATTATTTCCTTTAGGCCTATTTTATTTTTAAACCTTTAATATTATAATAATAAATAATATAATATTATAATATTATTTCCTTTGGGCCTATGTATTTTCCGTATTTCAGGGAATTTAGCCATCCTTTTGACCAATCATGTGAGGCTTTTAAACCAAATCTCTTGGACTTAAAATATAAATATTTTAACACTTATTTTTCCAAATGCTTGCACTGATCACTGACACTGAATCTTGACATTAATGACAACACAACTACTCAAAATTTCCAACAATCTCCCCCTTTGTCATTGATGGCAACCCTTTTTCTGTAACCATTCATTTTTTTCTTTTTCCAAACTGCTCCTCCTGAATGAGTTCTCTCCCCTAACTCAAATCTCTCCCCCTTTTTCATCAATGGAAAAGGGCCACCTTTGGGGATTGGGGCTAAAGATAAGACTCTTAGCTCAGCCCCTGCCCCAACTCCTCTCTTTGAGGTGGTTAATTTTGGGGTGGGAGTATCTCTACTCTTAGCATACACTGATATTTACCTTTGTCCACCTTCTTTATCAACTGATCCTTTTGATTTATTTAAATATTCTTGTTTTTGCTTATATCTAGAAATTATGCTCTACACCACTTAGTCATATGCCCAACATTCTTGCACTTATAACACTTAATTTTGTGATTCCTTGAAGGTGTAAATTTCTTGTAGTTCCTCCTGGTGAAGCCATATCCATTCCTATCATGAACCCTTCAATTTACTACCTTATGACCAAAATTATTATAAGAGTATCAATACCCTTGAAATAGATGCCCATTTTTGAGATTTCTTTTAGTGAAACCATATCCTTATTTTTCATGTGTCCTACACTGCAAAGACTTGTGACCAAACTTATGATATGAGAAGAAATATCCATTGAAGAACCCTTGCCTTGATCTCATTGGTCTCTTAGTATCTTCTACCCTATGATGTTTCTTGTTCCATATGTTCCTTATTTTTGCATTGTTCCTTTCCTTGTTGAACTTTCTATTTTCAACTTATCCTTAGAAGTATGAATCTCCCAGACACTTTCTTGTTCTAAAGCTTCTTTTTCTTTGGATCTTGAGATTGACTCATCTCCTTGTCCTCTTTGTTCTTCAAAGCTAAGTTATGTCTTATTTGATGAAGATCTTTGTACCTTGATAATATTATCCAAGTTCTCTAATCTTCTCCCAAACCTGTGTAGATTGTCTTTAGACTCTTTTACTTCCTTCCTTAGTGAAGCTACTTCATGATCTAACCTTTCACATTCTAAAATATTTAACTCTAACCTCTCTTTAAATCTCATTGTATTAGCTATTGATTTGGTTAGATCTTCTATAAAATTTTCGTTCTCTTCATCACATTCTTGAAATTGAAGTTTGAATTTTAAGTTCTACTTTATTACCTTTGTTAATGCATTGAGAGCATAAATAATCTCACCCTCAAGATCAAATTCTCCTTCCTCTTCATTTTATTATTCTTCCTATACCCTTTTACCATTAAGATCATATTAATTATTTTTTGATTTATTTCCACTAGAAGCACTTCCTTCTTCTTCTATTACCATAAGAAGACTTTCTTATTTTTGTCCTTCAAGAGCATATTCATATTCATCTTCACTAAAATTAAATCCATTCCTTGTGCACTGATCTTCAAGATGACCAAATTAACCAAACCTAAAACACTTCAAAATTATTGGTGCTATTTTTCTAACATCTTCTTTTCTACTGTCATAAATAGAATTTCTTCTTCTTCATTCTCTGAGTACCTATCATCACTATCAATTGAGATATTGATTGTATTATATGGATAGAAACTCTTCTTAAGCCTTTGGAATAACTTATTTTCATGCTTGTTTTTTCCATATCTATTTTTATTTTGGTACCTAAATTTTCCTACTTACCTATTGTTATGATCATGTTTCTCATCACCATTGCTATTTGTAGCTTCTAGAAAATCATATGTATTGTGATCATATTTTCCACATTTGAAACAATTAAATGATTTCATACCTTTGTTCTTTCTTGTGTCCTTGTTCCTTCTGCCATAGTTTACTTCTTCATCACTTGATGACTCATTACTAGAATCTGACTTCTTACCCTTTGTATTCTTTATAACTTTGAAGGATGCTTCTTTCTGGAGAATAGAATCCTCTATTATTCTCATCTCAAAAGATATGAAAGTTCCATGTAACTCATCCCTTGTCAAATTTTCTATATATTTTATTTCTTGTACGACTGAAATATTTTCACTATACCTCTTAGGAAGTGATCTTAAAAACTTTTGACAAATATTTGATTTTTCCACTTTAAACCCAAGTCCTTGCATATATTTAACAACCTCATTTCCACAAATTAAGTATGTAGTAATATCTTTCTCATCCTTCATATTTAGGTCTTCAAATATTTTCTTATGATTTTGCAATTTTTCCATCTTGACCTTTTTGTCTCCCTCATATATATTTTCAACTTATCCCAAATATATATTTTTGATGTTCAATGCATAACATTTATATACTCTATTTCCTATAAACCATTTAATATTCCATTCATTGCCTTTGAATTATTAAGTTGTAGGAGATTACCATATTTATCTATAGGTGGAGTGGCTGGCGGTATCTACCCATCCTCAACTACTTGTCATTTATCATTTCCTAGTGCCATTAGGAAAATATTTATTCTCACACTCCAAAAAACATAATTTTTATCATCGAACAATGGTGCATTAGTCCTTGAATATCCACTCTAAGAATCCATCTATGTTTCTGTAAGATTTTTCTTCAAGATGTTAAAATATTTCAAAGGAACCCACTCTGATACCAATTGAATAACACAAGCTTATACTGAGAGGGGGGTGAACAATATAAGACCACTTTTTAATTTTATTTTCCAAACAATACTATCCAATATTTTCAATGGAAATATCAACTACAATTATCAAAGCAATGCAAAATCATCACACAGAATAGAGATACCAATTTTATGTGGTTCACCCAATGTGGGTTACTCCACGGAGAAAATATTTCACTAAAATTTTCTCAATAAATCTCTTGTAAATCCTTCCTTATTATAATTTTTATGGACCTTTGTCCAAAGGAGATACCAATTACCTAATCAATATTATGGAAACCTATCTATAGGAGAACTCTTTCCCCTTTAATGGTTCATGGTTCTCTATCCATAGGAGAACTCCTTCTCCTCTACTCTGGCTGGTGATCCTATAGAAGACTATTGCCTCCATTTCACTGGCTTATGGATCTCTCTTCATAGAATATCTATGTCCTCACTCAGAAGACTTATATCCTAACTGTATTGGCTAATGGATCTCTATAAATTAGAGGCTAATGTCCTTTTCTCTATCACCTCCAAAGGTTACTCTCATATCTACTCAATTTTTGTCTCAAATATATACTAAACACTATCCTTTAGTATAGCATAAATATGCTCAATATATATCTCAAATATACACTAAACACTATCATTCTATATAGCACAAACCTACTCAATATTTATCTCAAACCTACACTAAACACTATCCTTCAATCTAGTAATCTGCACTAAACACTGTCCTTCGGTCTAGCAAAAATCTGCTCAATATCTATCTCAAATCTATCCTCAAGCCTTAACACAAATCTTGACTCAATCAAAAATCAATTCTGCTAGATCTACTCCAAGACTTAACTCAAAGCTTGAAAAAATCAATAAATCAACTCTGCTCACAAGTCTTCTCAAAGACATGCCTCAAATATATCCACAAGTCCACTTAACAACTTTCTCAATTTGCTTTCAAGTATTCACTAGGACTTGTCTCAAATTTTCTCGACAAGTCCTCTCAAGAACTTTTCCAATATTCTCAACAAGTATTCACCAAGACTTACCTTAAATCTACTCAACAAGTCCTCCCTAGAACTTGTTCAATCTACTCAACAAGTCATTATCAATACTTGCCTTAAATCTAATTGTAAGCTTCCACAAAAGCTCACACAAATCTTTCCTTAAGCTTTCACCAAAGCTTACTCAACTCAGTCCTTAAGTCCCTTCTAGGACATACTCAAAAATTTCAACTAGCTTTCACAAAAGCTTATTCAAATCAATTGTAAACTTGAATACAAAAATCAACTTAATCTCTTTCCAAAATATCTCTTCAATCACATAAACAAGTTTCACTCAAAATATTGCTTAACCATATAAACATATAGAGAATGGTAAGAGACTCAATATGTTTCACACTTCACAACTCACTTTATCACTTTCAAAATTACTTTCAAATCAATATATAAATAAATAATAATTTATTTCACAAATCTTGAACTATCACTCCAATGCTTTCAATCAAAAGTGCTCAATCAACTTCACTCAAAGCATCCACTCATTGAAACACAACTTGCTTACAAACCCTAACCAAGTGTTTCACAAAATTTCCAATAACTCACACTCTAGAACTCAAAACTTGACTCAATATGATTCTAATTTTCAAATAACAATGATACTCATGTTCTTTCACAAATCCTTGTTCAATATAGTTGATTTTCTTACATAACAATGATACTCACGATCTTTCACAATATCTAGTTCACATAACAATGATACTCATAATATTTCACAAACCCTAATCATGCACATGAAGGCTCATTCAAATATTTCCAATAATTCTTATCAAAAAATCTCACATAATAATGATACTCATATTCTTTTACAAGCCCTAACCATGCACATGAATGCTCACTCAATTGTTTCCAATAATGCTTATCAAACAATCCTTTTCACTCCAACTTTACATTTCATAATATTTCACTCATAAGGAATATGTGCCCATACATTTTATTTTTATGGAGATATGTCTCCAAAACCTGCCTTAATCACAATCAAAACCTCTTTACCAATTTCAATATTAGGTAACAACAATCTATCTCAAAATCTCCACTAAACCAACTGGTGGTCATGCTTCTTAAAAGCATGTTTGCACTTTTTAACTATCCCTTGGCCCATCACAGGGCCAATGTGGAATTAATCATCCTAAATAATTTTAAAATTTCTCTTACCTAACTTCCTACTAGAGACTCGACAATCTACCAAAAAAATTACCACTAATTAACTAAACCTGCCTATCGATGCCAATTTTGAAGACTGCTACCAGAAACTAGATATTTATTAGACATGAAACTATTAGAATATGCTTTGTCATCTTATTTTTCTAAATGTCACTGAGAACATCATTTATCACTAGAGGTTTTCAAAATTTATACTTATTCATCTACAGAAACCTAATGGTGATAGGATCGATAACTTACTATCAAAAATGTAAGAGTTTGAGCTAGAAAGTGATTGTGAGTAATGTCGTATCTAGAAACATGATTTGCTTCATTTATAATTAGAGTAACTAGGCGGAAATGATTGCATAGACCTCTTGTCAAAAATACGGTTTCACAATACCCTATGGTGACTAGTGATTAGAAGGCAAGGTTATCAATAATAAGTCCTTGAATTCCACGTGGAAACATGATATTGGAAGTGTTTTAGGCTTCCTATTGGTCTATTTTAGATCTTAGGAAATTAATTATACTTTTCTAAACAATATTTTGGGTTACCTACAAATCATTTGCATCCTCCTACAAATTGTTTTTGCTTGTTCGTTACAACTAATCTATATGCGTACTATAGATAGGGTGGAAAAGAGCACAGTGGCCTTGGCCCTACTACTTAATACTATGGGTGGTCCAAGGGTATCTAGTTTTTTGTCGACTATGGTCTATGAAATTGATCATCTATAGGTTGGCTATAAATGGCTGATGCAACCAAGAAAGGGAGGGGTGCATACGCAGAGATGAGGGAAGATGTAGGGATTTCTAGGGAGAGAAATGAGCGATAAAGAGATATTGGGAGAAGGTGGGCAAGGGTTTCCCGATACTCTACCAATTAGTAGACAACTTATCAGTGGGATGGTCAATTGGTTAAAATATCTAGTCAATCTGGGGGGAGAGAGGGAAAAATAAGAGGTACAAAATATTGATCCAAAAGACTCTTGATGGAACCCAATATTTCATCCAATAACAAACAGTATTCCAAAATATATTTGAAATTTTTTTTTCTTCATAGCTATGGTGTTCCCTTAGTAAGGAGTACCAATGGCTCTGTTTTAGCCACAAAAAATATCAACTTGTGGAGTTTCTCCTCAAATATGTGTTGATCTCTCTAATATTCAAAGCAAACAAATTTTCTTCAACCAAGAAAAGTTTTCTTGCCCTCACAAGGCATGTAGGTTTACCCTTTGGTTTCTGATAGGGGTATTTAGTGTAGGGGTAATTTTTTCCCTCTACCACATCCTAAGCTTCATAAACTGATGTTGTGGCTAGCCTCAAGACAATTTCACACAAGCATCTACCTAGGATCTTGATGAACTAGCTGTAAAACTCAACTAGACACCTAGCAAAGAAGTGGTAAACTTGCCCTCCTTGAAAAAAAATTTCCTCGGCTCTGATTACCACTGATGTAGAACTCAAATGTGAGGTTCATTATTCATTAGGAATATTATAATATATAATATTACAAAGAATATCATGTAGGTTAAGAGGTTGCAATAATTTTCCAACTATGGCCAACCACTTAACTAAGAGATAGCAATATGCTAATCTAAGATGACAACTAACTTCTAGAAGACAAAGGATAACTCTAACAACTAACTAAACATCCAACAACTTAACAATATATTTCCATCATGGGCATACTATGCCTCACATGAATACAAATTTTAAGAAATAGGAAATAATAATATACTAATAACTTAGGCTTATAATTAAGCCTAAGGTATAATCATATCCTCAACAAAATTAATATTAACTCACACATATTTTGAATAGTCAAGATAAAATAAATTCTATAAGAACATTATATCACATTTTTGTAAAGTAAAATCCATAACAGATAACACAACACCATATTTACCCTAGAAGAAACCTTGAAGGGAAAATTCATCATTACAATTATCTTCTATATTTCCTTCGTATGATGTTCAATTCATACATAGATATTAGACAAAACATTATGTTTTGAAGAAAGTTAGATTCTATACAATGATAAAGAACAATCTATAATGTTCTTTCCTCTAACATAAAAAAAATCCCATTATCGATATCTTTACAATATGAATCAACAATCCAATCCATAATTACAAATGAATCAAGTCACTAAATTGGACACACCATGGTGCCCCTTTTATCTCCAACATAATATTTTTCATTTTATATTATACGAATACATTATATATATTTTATTTCATACATAGAATCTGGTTCTCATCTCTTATGCCAGGGCCTTCCCATAAGCCCCTCTCATCCATAATAAATTCAACATTATTTTCATAATAAAACACGTTCAAAAAATATTTGGTTTTCAGGGAACACATACTGATATCTCTTAATAAAATATCATTGCATGAAAAAACCACTTATCGCTAAAGTGAATCTTAACACATTAAGCATTCCAAGCATCAATATTTTACTCTTTTAAAAAGATAAAACTAAATACAACAAATCATCTATAGTAATTAAACAATAAAATTATCACTTTTCATTTATAAGTATATCTATAAAATATCAAAACAAATAATATATTCCTCATTTACTAAAGCAATGATATAACTTTGAGGTTCAAACCTATGTCCATTCCTCCCTTAGTAATAAGTTAATTAACGAGACTTCAGTATTTCTACATGAAATATTGAAATGTATTAAATTTACCTCAAATGTAAGATAAATTTTAATTTTATTTTTAATCGTAGCATGACACAAAACAAAAGGAGTCAATATTCTCCTTAGTTGATATTTTTAATATATAAACTCCAAAACTAAAGAACAATATTCCCCTTATCTTTATGTCCTATACTAATTGGTGGCCTCTTATTACTCTCTAGATGAATTATAATCCATTAACCTGTGTGGGATGTTATTCGCCCATACCACCAAAGTAATTCAACAAGGAATAACAAGGTAAAATCTATTGCTTTGCATGCACAATAATAATATCACAAACATGTGCCTTTTTGCCACCATTAAAATTATTATAAGGCATGACACAAATTTTAATATAATAGCACTTAGCTATTATCTTCCCATTGTGACCTTATAAATAAATATACTAACACTATCACCTATTTACTTTGGGATGAAATACACAATTCATAATAGCATAAGTCAATATACTAGGTGCTAGGAATTTTGACATTACTTACACTGGTAACATCATTAAATTTTTCTATCTAAAACTTTACAATACCACAATCATATATTATGGTCTTACATTATAGAGAAGGGCTACTATGATAGAAAAATTTCTAAGACAATCTACTTGGGTAGTTATTTTTGTAAAAACTTTAGTATTTAAACCGACTGCACCTGAATGCTAAAAGAATTTTCTACAGGTTTCACTCTATTACCTGATCCAAAACTTGGAACTCTCAAAGGTTTAAGACTCTCATTTACTAAGATAGAGATATTGGTTACTAGATTAATTATTCCAACAATACTCCTATTGAACCCATTGATCACTCGATTGCAAGCACAAATAGGTTTCCAAAAAGCATATAGACAAAATATTTAGCCATCAAATCTTGTTACTACCTTGCTTTAGTAAAATTTATGCTATATAAATGTTAACTAAATATTCTAGCACATGACAAGGTATGTTATATGAAGCTTACCTCTATAACACCAATCCTAGTTGTAAGCATATTCCCAGATGGGTTTGGGCTCCTGCTACTATATTTTGTTTATTCCTTTCTCATCTATTACCTTTTGGTATCTTTTCCCCTTATATCGGTTCCTCTTTTCCTTTCCTTCCTTCGCTTTTATTTTCTTCTAGATCCTTTTTTAATATTCCTCCTAATATCCCATGCATGATAGTCATGTTTTTCTCTTTCCCACTATGCACACATACTCCTCTTTCGGTGCACTTAAAAATGGTTTCAAACCAACAATATTTCTACAAATTAAATCCATAAAGTCTTAAATATCATCATGATTCATTAAAATTAAACCAGCATATCGTAGAAAATCAACTCAATGGGTTGAATACAAGTCATTGGATTCCCTTAAGAATATTTACCCTTTGGAATGTTTAATATTTTTATTTTTCCTTACGTAAAGGAAATGATGGAAACGAGTATCCAACATTCATATTTAAATACACACACATAACCTTAATTACCACTAGTTTCAAGTAAGCATCAAGTCAATCGTGTCTTATTGATTTCAAGAGATAAACTAATAATATAAAGATATTTTTCTTATATCCTTAAAACAAATACAAGAATATACTAGCATAACTAACCCTCTTTGCAATGAATATTCATTATATTTAATGAACTATATCTAAAGGATATTACTTCAATTTAAATCATATCACAAAGAAGTTAACAAGCAACAATCATCCTCAACCAAAATTTGATATATCTAACTCATGCAAATCATGATATGCACTCCAAGATAAAGGGCATTTTTCCATGTTGTTCGAGTTGTTCAGAGAGTAAATCACCATATCATTTTCTCCCATCCCATTTTTTGTGGTTAGTTTTTGCTTCCACCCACAAGAGAATCTATTCCTGTAAAGGTATAAATACATTAGTAGCATCATATTCTTTCATTGTTTATACATTCTACAAAAATTAAACACAAAATAAGCAATCATTCTACTAATAAGATATACCACTTTTCCTGAAAAACATATGTTTTGCATAGCTAGTCATGAAACAACCAATCATTTCCATCAATAAATATCATAGTAAAATATAAATATATCCAAGTAAAGATTCTACTAAGGGAGGCTCATGATAATGCCTCACTTATATAAGATAATTTTTTATATTGAGCTAGTACTAAGGTAGCTTTACCAAAGACTTATTATTTTGAATAAATATGGGAACACGTCAAATTTGATTTCTCAACTATGGAGATAGGTTTTCCATAGGGTGATAAGTTGATATTTAGGAATTTATTTCTCCTTCACAGTTACAATTTCCCAAATGTAGAGTTGATTCCACTCTATGTTTTAAAAATTAGTTAATGTTGGAAATTTTGAGCATTTGTGTTGTCATTGATGTCAAGAGTCAGTGTCAGTGATCAGTGCAAGCATTTGGCAAAAGAAGGGTTAAAATATTTATATTTTAAGCCCAAGATATTTGGTTTAAAAGCCTCACATAAATGGTCAAAAGGATGGCTAAATTCCCTGAAAGAAGGAAAATACCTAATCACAAAGGAAATAATATTATAATATTTATTATTATAATACTAAAGGTTTAAAAATAAAGTTTGCCTAAAGGAAATATCATTATAATACTTTTTATTATAATATTAAAGGTGGTCATATTGAAAAAGAAAATACCTAGGCTCAAAGGAAATAATATTGTAATATTTATTATTATAATATTAAAGGTTTAAAAATAAAGTAAGCCTAAAGGAAATATTATTATAATATTTTTTATTATAATATTAAAGGTGGTCAGATTGAAAAAGAAAAATACCTAGGCTCAAAGGAAATAATATTATAATATTTATTATTATAATATTAAATGTTTAAAGATAAATCCTAAGGTTGTCAATAAATTATTTATAATATTGATATTATAAATTAATTTATAAAATAAATTTATTAAACCCAAAGTAGGGTTGGGTGCAAATTTAATTTAATTTTACTTCCCCCACCGACGTTCGAAGGAAATAAACATATGGTATAAATACCATAAGACTTGTCTCATAAAAGAATGTCTCCGAACATTAATGCACATGCGATTATTGAGAGTGGAATGCAAAATTTCATGAGAAAATAAGATAAGAGGATATTTATTTTTGATTGCAACCAAAAATGTGAAGGTCAAATTGACCAAGGCATAGAACCTTATCACCAACAAATTAGTTGGGCTAATGGCAAGTTGTTGGTGTGTAAGGCGTAGGGTACATGGAGGTTCTACATTCGAGTCTTAGTCGCTGCGAAGGGACAAAGCTTTTTTTTGGGCTTTGGCACTGGTTGAAGAAAAAAAGCCCTCAAAGTGCTTTTACCTCCCATGTGAGAGCCTAGCTCACGCGTCAACTAGGCCACGACTAGGGCGTAGGCGACAACTTGACCTGGGATCAAATGCCACTGAGGAGTGTGCAAAAGTACTTTAAATTTTTTTGTATTGTACATGTGGTCTAAGGTTGTATTATGAGTGCCTTTGCTAACATGATTAAAGAAAATTTTATTTTAGTTAAAGGTTGTGAAGGATTTAATTGTTGTTTAAAAGTGAATTGTATTATTTCTAGATAAGAGGTGTTAATTATTTTGAAATGCAATTTTAAGTTGGGAGATATAAGGTGATTAAAATATATTTTATTTTTATCTTAATTGAAGATTGAGGAAGATTTAATTTTGACTTAAAAGTGAATTGAATTATTTCTAGAAAGGTGTGTTGATTATTTAATAATGCATTTTTGAGTAGGGAGATATAAGGGAGTTATTTTGATTATTTTATGCATTAAAATTCTGAAGTTAATTATTGTGTAAATGAGTTAATTGAACCTTTTCTACTTATATTTTGAAAATTTTGGAAATTATAAGGTGTACTTGAGACTTGTTATTTTTCTATGGTGAAATAAATATTGAGAAGAATGTCACATAAGACATACGGGTTGTGTCGGTTGGTAGCACTACACTAGTGGTGGGTGCACGGATCCCAAGGGAGCCAGAGGTGGTTGGTGGTCTCTCATTTCTTGGAGGATCTAGATTTAAGGGCTAATTTTTGGAAATTTAGTGCTCATTTTTGTACATTGCAAAATTGAATTAATTTTGTAAAAAACACTATTGTAGCCCATTGGAAGGTACATTTTTGTAAAATCTAGGTAAAATTTTGCATTAGGAAACTGTCAAATTTATTCCTAAGAGGCCCGATAGTCTTGCAAAACCATTTTGTAATCCTCCTTGTTTGGCATATACATGCAATAACATGGCTCAAGACCTCAAAACAAACATTGGAAAACTTATTGTTGTAGTAGATATTTTGGCAGATAAGGTAAAAGATCTTGTGGTGCAATTGAATCCTGGTGATATCAAAATTCATCACAATCATGCCAAAAAATTTAAATGTGAGTTAAAATTGTATGATGGATCAAGGGATACTAATGTATTATCTACATGGATTTTAGATATGTAAACTTAGTTTAATTATGCTAAAAATTTTGAAGATGAACAAGTTGCCTTTGCTACAGTCAAACTCACAAGCTTAGCAAAATTCTTAATTGTAGAAAGATAAAGCCATAATGCTGCCATTAATTGGAAAGAATTGATCTAGATTCTGAAAACATATTTTCTCCACCAAATTACAAAAATGGCCTCACAACCAAGTGGTATGGATTGAGGTAAGCCTATAGTATGTCAATTTTTGACTACATCTTCCAATTTAATAGGTTAAGGGTACTTTTTGGTGTGAAATATTTAGAAAAGGATTTGATCAACAAGTTCATGCGTGGATTGCAAGATAAAATTTTTAGATAAATCAAGTTCAATGAATTCCTCACCTTGGATGTGGCATTCAAGCATGCCATTATTGCATAGGAGAAAATTGGTGCTTCTCAAATATCTCGATAGGAAAATAGTTTCAATGGAGTGAATTAGCATCAAAACAAGGTGAATAATACTTCTCATTTTTCTTCTCCTCCTACTTCTCCTAAAGCACATTCTTCTTATTATCACTCTAAAGATCCTTCTTCTTCAATGTATTATGATTTTTGTAAAAAGTAAGGTCATGTAAAATCTAAATGCTTTACTTTTGAAATAATGAAGAAGAATACATCCCTAATTGTAAATCCTACATATGAGGAACCACATGATGGTCCCATTGTGACTACAAGTATAGAAGAAAAATATCCATCTTGAAAAGGTAAACTAAACAAAGTTACCCTTATAATGAATGTTTTGACATAAGGGGTTCGTGACCATTTTTTTTCACTAGAACCCACCTTACACATGATTTTGATGTAGATTGTATCATAGATAATGACTCGTAAAAGAACCTCATAGCAAAGTACATTGTAGAGAAGTTGAAGCTTCCCATAAAGCCACATCATCAACCCTATGAACTTGGGTGGAAGGATGTAGAATCCACATCTAACATCACACACACTTGTATCCTGAATTTTGCTTTTGGTGATAATTTTATGGACAAAGTAAGATATGATGTCATGAAGAAGGATTATTATGGAATATTGCATGGTAAACCCTATCAATTTGATAGGAATATTGTACATCATGCTAAAAATAACACATACACATTGGATTTGTATGATAAAACCTACTTGATATAAAGGACTATATCCACATAAAATTTGATGTTAAGTTGTAGGCAAGTTCATAAGCCATTGAGTAAAGGACTTATTTTGAGTAAAGGAATTATTTTGGCTTCTACTTGCATAAGTTCCACACATGATGAAGAACAGATAACATAAAAGACACATGATAAATAAGAAAATTCACTTCCACAAATTGAACAATCACAAGAGCTCATGGTTAAGGAAACCATCACTCTCATTGATGAGAAGTATTCTATTCATTCTATTGGTATCATTTTGGGTGTGCCTATGGACACACAACCACTTTCTCCATAGAATTTGCCTTTGGATTTACCTTCTTCCACCATTACACACATGGAGGAGCAAGCTAAGGATACTTCCTTCATTCGACACTAGCAAAGCCTTCAGGGCAAGATAACATAAGAATTGCAGGAGACTCCACAGGAGAAGTAGAGAATAATATTCAAGCATCACATTCCTCAGTAATCTTACATTGGAGACAAAGTTTGGATTCCTTTGGATAAGTGATACTTTCTAGAGACACCATATCAGAATCCTCCTTTGGTACCTAAACCTGTCATCATCCCTACAATAATAGTGGTACCTAATCATTAGATTTTACTCATTTTAGATAGATTTTTTGATATGAAGACTTATCACAATTGATAGGGTTCTTCCACTTCTTACCTTATCACCCATCACGGTCACTTTCTACAAATGGCTTCCTAGAATCCTCACCATGATATGGTCCATGAATTTCCATATCTCGTGAAAGCATTTGGATCTAATGCTTCTATGGTTGGGAGGAGTGTTGAGGATATGATTGTACCTTAGGCTTAATTATAAGCCTAAGTTATTATTATTTTATTATTTCCTATTTCTTGCACTTTGTATTCATGTGAGGCATAGTATGCCCATGTTGGAAATAGGTTGTTAAGTTGTTATATGTTTATTCAGGGTTTCTCCTAGGGTAAATATGGTATTGTATTATCTGTTGTGGCTTTTACTTTATAGAAATATGATATAATATGCTTATGGAATTTAATTGATATTGACTATTTAAAATATGTGTGAGTTAATATTAACTTGATTATGCTTTTAAAATCTGTTAAGGAATCCATGAGATGGTTATGAGATTTGTATGTTTTATGTTTCTAGCTTATGTGGAGTAGTTGCACTATCATTATGTTCGAAAGGAATTATATTTGAAAATGTTAGTAACCTTATGGATCTAAGATAATTGAATATTTCATTAAGGTTTCCTTTTACGTGGTGCAATGCTTGACATTAGTTAAATAGTTAGAAAAAAAAACTTAAAAATTCTCAATATGCAATGGAAATATATTGTGCCATTATGCAAATACAATCATAAGGGATCTTGATGGGAGTAGCGAATGACTATCCTAAATAAATGAGAAAATAACGACTTCCTTATGATACAATAAAAAAAAATTGGATGCGTTAATTTGGGTTATGACATTTGGTATCAAAGCATGGTTCATAGGGATGTACGTCTAAAGTCTCCATATGAACTTAGTTAGTAATGTATAATGTAATACATATCCATGTATTGAATATACCATACGCATAGATTAATTGCTGAAAGTGATCATGTCTATCTAGTTAAGATAATTAGATAAATGATTATTGGTTGGAGTAATAGTTCGAGGGAGTAACTGTGAACTAATGCCTACCATCTCTCCCATGTGTGGATGGACAATACCATCTAAAAAGAGGATAGGGAGTGTTGCCCCATCGATGAGGTTGACACGATAAACTAATGTAGAAGTTAGGATACCGTATTTAGGATTAGGAAAATTTGATAACAAGAGGGAGGGCCTCACAAATATAATGGATTTTATTCAAGAATAGATGAAAATACAAAAACAAATATTGAAATATATAGTGAATTAGAATTCAAAATCTAAGAATTATAGAATTGGATAAGTGAATGCACCCTTTATAGAGGTTCAACATGCTAGAATTTGACTAGAGGATGAACTAGAAAAGGATATAATGTATTTGAGATCCTATAAATTCAATGGAGAGGAAGGAGGTGATGCAATTGAAGCTTGGCTAAAGGAGATAGTGTTGGACATTTTGAGTAGATGAGTTATCATTGATATCAATATTTTA
Organism: Wollemia nobilis; assembly: GCA_028583015.1. NCBI lineage: Eukaryota > Viridiplantae > Streptophyta > Pinopsida > Araucariales > Araucariaceae > Wollemia > Wollemia nobilis. Next base: position 505,106 of record JAQPPZ010000688.1, on the reverse strand, counting down.
GCACCAGTCAGTGGTAGTTTCAGTGGGCAGCATCAGTTCCAGGTTCTCTAATCAGTGCAAACGGATAGTTTGTTTTTAGTTGATCAAGACCCAGTTCTAGGAAGTCAGATGTGGTCCAAAGTGCAAATAAGAAGCCCAAGTGAATAATATTATAATATTTATTTATAATATTATATAGGGAAGTTTAAATTAATTATAAATTAATTAATATAATTTTTATTATAAATTAATTTATTAATTAATTTACTTAACTTATAAGTTATTTAAATTAATTATTAATTAATTTTAATATTAATTTTAAGTTAATTTATGTTAATTTTAAATAACCCTAAGGTGGATTATTAAATCAAAATTTGAATTTAAAATTCAAATTCGAGCGCCAACGTGGGGAGTAAAATAATTATGTGTATAAAAGGAGGACTCCTTCACCTTATAGAAGGAATATATGCCTTCGATATTTAATCTCCATGCTAAGCGAAAACATGTGAATTATGCTATATGATCAAAGAGGAATTTTGTTTTTTTAAGAATCAAGAGGAGGTAGATTTTTTGATTCACCAAGGTTGGTTCCTTTGTCACCAAGAACTGGTAGTGTAGTTGGTAACTGAAGTAGAAGCATAGCATAGGGCATTAGGTTCAAATCAATGGCAGTGTGTTTTATTTTTATTTGGAATTGACGATGGACAAAGGTTTAAAAGGAAGGAGGCTTCGCTTACTTTATGTTGGCACCTATAGCCCATGCGGTGGGCACCAAAGTGCTAGGGCACTTGATGCTTGGGGAGACGGCGGTTCGAAACTCGCCAAAACCCTTTTGGGGTAAAGGACAAAGGTATGCTATTTATTGTTGACACCAAAATTTTGGAGGAATTAAGTTGAGCTATTAAAGTTTAATTTTTGCATAGTTTATTTGGTTTGTAAGGTTCTAAGGGGATTTATAAGGTTGATGCAAAATAGTTTTAGTGATATTTTCTCTAGTGTTTGAAAACGATAATAAGGTGTTTAAGGAAGATTGTTTGATATTTTATGGTGTTGGATATTATTTTAAGTTGGAGAGTATAAGGTGTATCTAAATAATTATTTTTTATGTATGATTTGATGGATGCTAATTTCAAGGAGCAATAAAAATATTTGAGCTTTGATTATTTTTGTGTCTAAGGAATATTTTTATAGAAAGTGTTAGAGTGATATTTTGCCATCTAACCATTGAAATTGGAAAGAAGGAAATTGTGATTGAGACATATTTTCTAAGGGCAATTCTACATAAAACAAAAGGTATGGGCACATATTCCTAGTGAGTGTTTGTTGAATATTATGAATGCTAAGTTGGAGTGAAAAGGATTGGTTGGTAAGCATTGTTGAGTGTGTTTTGAATTAATGCTTCAAGGTTTTATGGAATAAAGAGTTGTTAATAAAACCTTATTTGATAAGCATTGTTGTTGAAGTGATTAGTTGAGTGAACTTGAACTAGGATTTGCAAAGATCATGAGTATCATTGTTATATGAAGATTGTTTTATAAGCATTATTGTTGAAGTGAGTGGTTGAGTGAAGAACTTGAACTAGGGTTTGCAAATATCATGAGTATCATTGTTATGTGATATTGGTTGATAAGCATTGTTGAAAATATTTGAGTGAGTGTTCATATGCTTGGACTAGGGTTTGTAAGCAAGGATTAACTCATTGAGTGATTGGTTGAGTAGAGTTGGTTGAGCCTAGTCAAGTGGAAGAGTTGAAGTTATAGTTCAAGTTTTGTGAAACAAATTGTTCTATATTATTAATTTATTTAAGAAAGAGGTTGAGTATTTGTGAGTGTGAAACACATTGAGTCTCTAACAATTCTCTATATGTTTCTATGGTAAAAAGAGTGATTGAGCATTGTGGTGAATGTGAAGCATATTGAGTCTCTAATAATTCTCTATATGTTTCTATGATAAAAGAGAAATTGAAAGTGATTGATAGTTTGTGAATGTGAAGCATATTGAGTCTCTAAAAATTCTCTATATGTTTCTATGAGATTGGACAAGTTCTAGTGTGGACTTGTTGAGAAGATTTTAGCTAAGTCTTAGATAATACTTGTGGACATATTTGTGTGAGCTTTTGTGGAAACTTACAATATAATTTGAGGATAAATATTGTTGAGCAAATTTTGATAAGTTCTAGTGAGGACTTGTTGAGCAGATTTGGAGAAGTTCTAGTGAGGACTTGTTGAGCATATTTGGACAAGTTCTAGAGAGAACTTGTGGAAATATTAGTGTGAGTTTTTGTGGAAGATTAAAAGGTAGATTTGAGACAAGTCTTTGATAATACTTGAGAGCATATTTGATTGATTGATTTTTTCAAACCTTGGGTTAAGTTTTGGGGTAGATCTAGCAGAGTTGATTTGAGATTAAGTCAAGCTTTGTATTAAGGCTTGAGGAAAAATATTGTGGACATATTTGTGCTAGACCAAAAGACTATGTTTAGTGCATATTAGAGGACAAATATTGAGGGTAGATTTTTTCTAGACTAAATGACTATGTTTAGTACAAATTTAAGGATAGATTTTGGTGTATATTTGAGGACAAGTTTTTGCCAGACCAGAGATAGATATTGACCAAATTTGTGCTAGATCAAAGGACTATGTTTAGTGCATATTTGAGATAGAACTTTGAAGATGAAAAGTATAGAGGATGATAGTCTCCAGTGGATAGAGATCCATCAGCCAGAGTAGTGGGGATAGGTGTCTTTATTTGATAGAGATTCATTAGCGATAGAAGTGGGGACAATAGTTATTCTAGAAGATCACCAGTCAAATCTACAGAGAAAGAGTTCTCCTAAAGATAGAGATTCACGAACTTGATTAGGGAATTGGTGTCTCCTTTGGATAGAGGTCCATAAATATTGTAATAGGGAAAGTATTTCCAAGAGATTGATTAAAAAAAATTAGTGGGATATTTTCTCCATAGAGTAGCCCACATTGGGTGAACCACATTAATTTGGTGTCTCTATTGTGTGTGGTGATTTGTGCATTAATTTTATTACTACTATTGATATTGCTATCTATACATTGCATAATATTTATTTGGAAAGAAAAGTAAAAAGTGGTCCTATTATGATCACCCCCCCTCTCAGTATAAGATCGTATTCCTCAGATAGAGACTTTAGTAATATGAAAAATTATGCCACCAAAATCCAAACATCATATGTCACTCTATATTTATAGGGTTTCAGATTGGACTAGTGGAAAAAATTCAGTTGGGAGTAAGGAATTTGAGGCCACAATGGATTTAAAATGGGAATATTTTATAGTATCTTTTAAAGAGATGTTCCTCACTGAATGTTTCTATACCAAGAAATTTAAGGAATTCACCAATCTTAGACAAGGAAATAACAACATAAAGAAATATTACCAAATATCTATTAAGATGATGAAGTATGTGCCTACATATAATGACAAAATGAAGGTTCACAATTTTATACTAGGAGCTAATCCTAGGATAGAGTATGAAGTGAATATGCAAGAACCTAATACTATTAAAAAATCCTATGACCTAGCCAACAAAGATAAAACTTACCTTAAGCCCTACTTTGAATCTAAAGGGGCACATGAATAGGACAAACACGCACTCAAGAAAAAGAATAGAGTAGGCTACAAGAAATAGGAAGTGCAGTAGGAAAATAAAGATTTCCCTAGATGTGACAAAAGAGAAGTGAGGAAATGAGAAAGATATGGGAGTTCTTAGGGTAATTTCTATATTGAGTTAGATTACATGCTTCAGGAAGACTCGAATACTTGTCTGTTATGGTGAAAATTTTAGATATTGGTCCTATAAATTGAACTCCATAGTATAGAGTAACCCTGTATTTATCTTGTTGGTTATTGATAAAACAAATGTTGTTCAACTTGCAATGGAAACTGGGTCATTTGTGTTTACGTAGTTTACTAGATGGTTTAATAAAACAAGAATCCAGATGTAACAATAGTAGAATGAATGTTGGAGCAAAAATCAGAATTATATTTGGGAGTAAGGAGAGATAGAAGCTCGAGTATAACAAAATTGAGTTTTGATTTTTGTTTCTAAAATCTAAAAATTCAAATGGAAATGCTCATGTATAGTAGCAAAGAATGGAAAATTTGAGTTACAATATTGTTGGTTTTAAATATAGTAATATGGTGTGTATTTCATATACAAATTTAGAAGAACAAGATCTTTGATAGAAAATATTATCCCAAGGTTTTGAATAATAATTGTCGAGGAAATGACCTGAGTATGTAGAATTACTATGATACATCCTAGGCGAGTGCATGTATTATAGAATACATTTTTGGAGAAGTTTGACTTTCAAAACTCACTCATTATAGCTAAAGGATTGTAGGAAACATTACTCCATATTTCACTCAATGGAATAATTGAGGAGAAGCTTTTATTTCTTCTAGAATATGGATCACCAAGATGTCAAAAACATGTGCACAAGAATAAGGTTATTGGTGTAATATAGATATGAAAATTACTCCTAAAGAAATATGGCAAGTGGATGTTTTAAGATTTATATTTTAACCTCTATTAGATATTAGAATATTTTTATGAATGCATTTTATATTTAAATTACCTATGTAAATATCATGGTGAATTTGTACTCTAGCAGAAGGGTAGGTTTAAAATTTATGAAGGAAATCTAAGTGATACTATAACGGGTAGGTGTGCTCTCTATTTGTACTAAGAATATCATGATGGTATGAGTGTTTTATTTAAAAAGAAATGAAAAAAAATAGATATAGTGTAAATGAATGACTGGGCAATGTTTAGGTGTTGCATGTATATTTTCTTAGAAGACAAATACATAATGCATTTAAGAGTGCATTTAGGTGTTGCATGCATCTTTCCTTAGAATACAAATACATAATACATTTAAGAGTGCATTGTATGCATGGAGTTGTCTCTGATTCCTCGTTACATATCTACTCGAATGATTGAAGAGAATCACGACGAAGGTGTTTTGCATATATGGGTAGTACTGATAAGAGAAAACTTGTTCATTTTATGATATTCATGCAAGGAAACATGAATGTATTTACATTTTAAAATATATGTAACAAAATTTTGTATTATGTTCATTACAAAAATAAAATATCGAAATGTAATTTATTTAAAAAGAGTTTACTTGCTTATATGTCATGGAAACCCATTGTTTGATGAGATTCACTCAAAAGGATATCAAAATTTAATGATCTGATATATTTTTATCTAATTGATTATAAAATAAATCAAGCTACATTGTTAATTTCCTTTGATTCTAAACTTTAGCATTGTTTTTGGATAGATGAACACTAAGCTTCATGTTTTATGAAATAAAAGTATAGTTGTGTTTGCCTAATTATTGGATGAAGTGTTAAGTAAATTGTAAAGAGAACTATACTGGAAATTTGAGAGGCTCATTGCTGAAAGGATAATAGCAATAGTTATTATATAACTCCTTTAATGAGTTAATTTTGGATATGATAAAGCTTATTCTTATTCAAATAATGACTTCTAGTAAAGAAAATTTATATTTTTTGAGGAAGTGTAAACCACATGGACTTATGGAGGAATGATTTGCACTAAAGGATCCTCTATGGGTTAGCTAAAGATCAAATTTAATGTAAAACTATATCCATATTCTTTAGAATATTTCATGATGTGCTTAGTATTGTTTAGAAGGAAGATATTTTTATTTAATATAACTAGTCTAGGTTATGAGTGAGACCCTTTAAGGATAAGTTATCTTAGTAAATTAGGAGTTGATAACTTTTCCTAAATGCCAAAATCACCTACATAGATAGGCATATGTAGGATGTAAAATATTGGTGTGCTTTCTTTTGAAAGACTGGAAGAAATAAACTAGCTCATTTGGGAAAATGAAAATAATAGTTTAGTGGAGCGACAACCTCTTTCAACAAATGGAAAGGGAAAGGCTAGCTCAGTAGGAAAACAATATTTATATCTTAAATTATTATTACACCTAGTGCAACTTACAATACGGATAAAAGTAAGTATAGTGGTGGGTGTATTTGCAACTCCAAAAAAAATTGAAGAGAAAATTTTTTACAACTTAAAAATGAATCATAAATTTGACTAAGGCATAATAATACTCTTGGTAGATATTAAGTAAAATATTTTGTATCAAGAGAGGAATGAGTTATACTGAGATAAAAATAAAAAAACTCATGGTAAGGATGAGAATAGAGGGATGGTTTTTGGTATTAGGAAAGGGACTTGGAAGCAATGCAAGATCTAGTGGAACTGCTTCTCCAAAAGAAATGTTAATTGGTAAAAAGTAATAGATATGCAGAGACATTTTCCATACCCATTTGAAAATGATATCTAACTACTATTTTATTTTTAGACTTTGATAAAACACAAAATTACTATGTTAAGCCTATTGGGGGTAGGATGTCATGACTCTCCCTTGGAAGACTCTTTACTTGGATAGATTTATATTTTCTATGTTATTTATTGATGGAAATGATTGGTTGTTTCACGACTAGCTATGCAAAATATTTGTTTTTCAGGAAAGGTTGTATATCTTATTAGTAGACTGATTCCTTATTTTGTGTTTAATTTATGCATAATGTATACTCAATGGAAGAATATAATGTTGCTAATGGATTTATAGCTTTACAGGAATAGGTTATCTTGTGGGTGGAAGGAAAAAATAACCACCAAGAACGGGATGGAGGAAAATGATGTGGTGATTTAATCTCTAAACAACTTGGGTAACATGGATAAATGCTCTTTCTCTTGGAGTGCATATCATGATTTGCATGAGTTAGATATATGCAATTTTTGTTGAGGATAGTTGGTACTTGTTAACTCCTTTATGTTATGATTAAAATTGATGTAATCTCCTTTATATGTAGTTCATTAAATACAAGGAAATTTCATCGCAAAGAGGGTTAGTTATGCTAGTATAATGTTTTATTTGTTGAGTATACAAGAGAAAATATCTTTAGATTAACAGTGTGGCTGCAGTAATTAAGATTATTTTTATATAATTAAATATTAACATTATTTTTATATAATTAAATATGAATGGATGAAACTCATTTCCATCCTTTATGTAAGGAAAAAGAAAATTATTAAACATCCCAAAGGGTAAATCTTATTACAGAATCCAATGACTTGGATTCAACCAATTGAGTTGATGTGCTATGATATGATGGTTTAGTTTTAAAGAATCGTGATGATACTTAAGAATTCATAGATTTGCTATGTAAAATTCTTGCTAGTTTGAAACCATTGCTAAGTGCACCGAAAGAGGAGGATGCATATATAGTGGAAAATATAAATGTATGACTCTCAAGCATGGGAGAGTAGGAGGAAGATTCAAAAAAGAGGAGGTGGAAGAAAACAAAATGGAAGGAAGAAAAGGAAAAAAGTAACCAGTAACCAGTAGAAGAAGGGGAAAAGATACCTGAAGGGAATAGATGAGAAGGGGGTAAAAAAACATAGTCATAGGAAAACAGACCCATTTGGGAAGATGTTTGCAACTTGGATTGGTGTTATGTATAACATATATTGTCATATGATGGAAGATTTAATTATTGTTTATATAACATCAGTTTTATTGAAACAAGGTGGTGACAAGGTTTGATGGTTAAACATTTTTTCTATATGCTTATTGGAAACCTATATGTGCTTGCAATTGAGTGATCAATGGGTTCAATAGGAGAATTACTGGAATAATTAATAAAGAAACCAAGATCTCTATATTAGTAAATGAGAGTATTAAACCTTTGATAGTTCCAAGTTTTGGATGAGGTAATAGAGTGAAACCTGCAAAAAATTATTTTAGCATTTAGGTGTAGTCGGTTTAGGCATGGAAGTTTTTTGGAAAAAACTACTCAGGTAGTTTGTCCTAGAACTTTTCCTATCATGGTAGTCCTTCTCTAGAATGTAAGACCCTAGTATGTGATTGTGGTCTTGAAAAGTTTTAGATAGCAAAATTTGAGAATGTTACTGGTGTAAGTAATATCAACATTGCTATTACTAGCACCTAGTATATTGACTTATGTTGTTGTCAACTGTGTGTTTCACATTAAATAAAATATGTGATAGTGTTAGTATATTTATTTATAAGGTCACAATAGGAAGATAATAACTAAGCACTATTATATTAAAATATATAATAATTTTAATGGTGGCAAAAAGACACATGTTTGTGATATTATTATCATCCATGCAAAGAAATAGACTTTACCTTGTATTTCCCTATTGAATTACTTTGGTGGTATGGAAAAAGAACATCCCACATAGGTGAAAGGATTCTAATTTATGTGGAGCGCAATATGAGGCTACCACTTAGTATAGGATACAAAGGCAAGAGGAAGATTATTTTTCTTTTGCATATTTTTGGAGCTAATATATATATTAAAAATACCAATAGAAGAGATTGTCAAATCCTTTTGTTCTGTGTCATCCTACATCTGAGAATAAAAGTGAAATTCATCTTATAACAAGAGGTAGAATTAATACATTTCCAAATTTTGTGTAGGATGATTTAAGTCTCATTAATTAGCTTATTCCTGAGGGATGAATGGACATAGGTTTGAACCTTCAGAGTTAGGTTACTACTTTAGTAAATGAGGAATAAATTACTCAGTTATGGGACAAGCCATTATATTATAGGAATGCATAATTTGTTAAGAGTCACTTCAATGATAAGTGGTTTGTTCATCCAATGATATTTTATTAAGAAATATCGATATGTACTCCTTGAAAACTGAATATTTTTGGAACATGTTTCATTATGAAAATAATGCTGACTTTACTATGGATGATAGGGTCTTATGGGAAGGCCCCAACATAAGAGCTCAAAACCAAATTCTATGTATGAAACAAGACATATATAATATATTGGTATAAGATAAAAATAATATTCTTATGTTGGAGATAAAAAGGGGCACCATTGTGTGTCTAGTTTAGTGACTTGAGTCATTTGTGGATTGGAGTATTGATTCTTATTGTAAAAATATCAATAATGCGAATATTTTTATTGGAAAGGAAAGAAAATTTTAAATTGTTATTTTTCATTGTATAGAATCAAACTTTTTTCAAGACATAATGATTTGTCTAATCTCTATGTATAAATTGAATATTATAAAAAAAATTAATGTTGGTTTTTTTTTCGAGGTTTATTCCAAGGTAAATATATAGTGTTGAGTTATGTGTTATGGCTTTTACTTTATAAAAATATGATTTAATGTGCTAATGGAATTCATTTGATATTGCATATTCAAAATATATGTGAGTTAATATTAACTTGATTATGCTTTTAAAATCTATTAAGGAATCCTTGAGATGATTAAGAAATTTGTATGTTTATCTTATTGGAGCATTAAAAGATTTCAAGTTCTGATTATTGCATAGATTAAATAATACAAAACTAAGGCTAATAATAGCCATAGATAGCGATGCAACTAATATCACTAACAAGAAATATTCTATGCTAACAATATAAAGATGCTAATCAAATAATATTTGTCAACAAGAAAGAAAATATTGGTATAACAAACTAACCTAGGATAGAAAAAAACTAGCTTAGTTAAATGTAAATAAACTAAGCTACCTAGGAGATATTACCAAATAAGATAATACTAATCTAGCAACCCCATTATTACATTATTTGGGTAATAATATAACTGTCCCAATATGGTGAAGAAGAAGAGAAAACGAAAGAATGTTGACTCTTGCTTTGTCTTTGGCTCTGGCTCTAGCTCATGGTTTTGGCTCTAGCTCTAAGCATACCTCTGGATTTGTACCTTTGGGTTTATCTTTGGATATTCCTATGAATATGCCTCTGGTTCTGCATGTAGATATGCCTCTAGAACTGTATCTAGGTCTGTATTTAGGTCTGTCTCTAGGTCATTGTCTCTGGGACTGCCACTCAATTTATCACTAGATTTACCTCGAGGTATACCATAAGTTCTACCTTTTTGGTAGAAGCCATACAACATTAATTTCATCAAGGTCCATTGTGTGTGATTTGTCCATCCACAATCTATATGAACCTTGTTGGCCATTTTCACTTTGTACCAAAAACTAGAAGAAGAGTGATTTGTACATCCACATGAATCAGAAGGATGTAATTTCCAACACTTAGCTGTAACATGTCCTATTTTTCCATAATGATTGCAACAATGCTTTTTAGGAGTTCTAGGATATTTAGGTTTTACAAACATGGTATTACTAGTACTTGCATGTCCAGAATAGCCAAGGCCTTCATTATTTGCCCTAAAATTTAGGATTATTGGAGTTTTAATGCCTTGTTCATGTTTACGTAATATATCACCATTGAATCCCATTTTCTTCATCAGATTGGAACCAAATCCTTTGGTGTGTTTTTCAAAACACCCAATGTCATCATCTTCATCAATACCTTTTTACAATGTGGCATTTGTCATTATTGATGATATTATGCAGCTCTTTTTGAGGGGGTTCAGTTGTTAAGTCACTAGTGTCACAAGAAAAATCTGCTACTGAGATGAGATCACTTGTGCTACAACTGATATTTACCACTGAAGGTAGGATATCGCCTGTATCACAACAAGCATTTGCCAAAATAGGCTCAAGGTCACATTTGTCACAATAAGCATTCACTATCATAGGTTGAAGGTTACATGTGTCACTACAAGCATCGACCATTAGGGGTTTGACCTATGTTTCCTCACTTATGTCCAATTTCATTTTGTGTTGGGCAAGGTCAAGTGCAACCAATGACATGTATATGCTCCTTATAACGACAATAGGAAATCGAGCACCATTTGTCTGAAGGTCTGTACAAGAACCAAAATCTTCGAGTAGGGTGACTAAAACATTGTTTAGTGTAAGAAATGTGCCCTTCTCATAAAAATCAGGTCCATCCATCTCATATGGAAAATAATGGCCTTTAACAGATGTAACAAGATTATCAGTTTGTTTATGGGTTTGTTTTTTCTTTGATCTGCCCATTTTTAAGGTGTCGGTCTTTGTCGAAAATGCACCTTTTACAAGGGAATTTTACAAAATATTGACTAAGGTGTCGGTCGATGCTGAAAATATACCTTTACAAATGATTTCCCCCTTTTTGCAAAATGAGCTTTGAGGGAAAAAATGAGTATCCCCATTTTTTGTAAAATTATATCCCCCCTTGTAGGAAAGTAAAGATATCCCCCCTAAGTGAAACTTACAAAGCTTGCAAAAAGCTTCGGTAGAAAATTCCTGGATGGAAAAAAATGTGATCCTTCCCGTAGTGCAAAATTGTAGTTGTTAAGCCTTGAAGGCTTTTACAAAGCTTCGTAGGCAATTTTTATGTCCCCCTATTGCTATGCAAGTAACTTTGGGTTATGACGAAATTTGCAAAACTTGCAAACAACTTATTTTTTATTTTTATTTTTTTGACAAAAATTGCAAAAACTAACAAGCAACTTTAGAAAAAAAATGGTAAACAACAATTTTTTTTTTTTTTTGGTTTAAAGAAACTTTATCAAAAAACAATTTTTAAGGTAAAGAAAAAAAAACTATTTACCACTTGATGCTTGTGGGTATTGAACCCAAGAAGTCTCGGGAGGTAGCGCCTTAGCATTTGGTTCAACTACCACACTAGCTACTGAGCTGGTTGAGACTAAAGGCAAAGATCCCAATTTGTAGATGGGCCGTATCAGAGCTGGCTCCAACGGGAGGCAGTGCTTCCACCTCTGAGTGATGCTTTCCATTTGCACGGTGGCGTCGCTGCTTCTCACCTGCATGACGCTGCACCACGACTGCTGCACATGAGATCGGCCATAGATACTAACACCGTTTTTCCTCTAGGCTCCTTATTATTGGTGTTGCTTCCTCCATCGGTAGCGATCCACTCCTTCACTCGCATGGCTAAGATACCAAACTGTAAAACCTGACTATTCTCCACCGTGACGACGGTGCTTCGGTGGCTGGTGGTGCGAGCCCAACATCACACTTCTGTAAGTGGTTGTCGTACCTAGTAGTGGCAGTGCTGCAAATGGTGGATTGTCTTGCCACTGCACTGGGCCGTTGATCACCAGACAAAACAAACAGAGCTTTCTTCGGCAAAATTAATTATTCGACTAGAAAGCTGCATATCTGGACCTGCATATAAGAAAGGTAATCCTATAAAAACCACGTCAGTCATCTGCAATAGGATCTGCGATTGTCTTTATGATCTCGCATGTTAACTCCCGAGCGCTTGGTTGCAATCAACAATGTCATCGGTTGAAATCATGATCCGACAAACTCATGGAAAATATTTTCCACTGTGCTCTCGCACATCAACTGGCTGCGCGGGATCTCACACTCTCCTTGATTGGGTGATGCTGCACATACACCTGCTCTTATCCTGAGATCTGATGCTAAAATCACTGAAGCAGAACATGATAGGGCTGTTTAAATCGTTCACTGCGTCAAAGCTTATCGGGCTGGAAAATTGCAATCATTATTTTATGCTTTGCAAGTCTTTGGCCATGAGAGTGGGGTTCCAAATCAAACTATTTCATCTCAAGCAATCTCCTTAACGCTCACCATAGACTGCAGCAATCTCCTCAACGCTCACCATAGACTGCAAACAAAATGATCTGCAACTACGTTCGCTTGCGAATCAATTGGGTGCTATGCAGAAAAGGGCAGAAAATTTTGATGGAATTGTCCCACATTTGGGAGTCATGAGAGCAGTTAGTCGAATAAAAGGTAAAATACACCTATACACTTACGATTGTTATCGGGTAGTCTTACACGAGATCGACCCCGTGGGACCCTTCTCAAGCCTCAAGTCCAAAATACATGTCAGTTGTCAGATTTTGCCTGGACATTGTTCCTCACTGTTAGCCTTGTAGGAATTAGGTATGTCTTGTCCACAAAGGTCAAAGGTCCATGCGTATTCAGCTTACACATTCAGGTAGGCGCACGGTCTAGTCATCCTTGGTCCACTAGCTTCCACGTAGCATGTCGGGGGGTCTAGTCGAGTCATGGTTCACCACCCTGACCCATACAGATAGTAGTACACACACAAGTGTCTAGTCCAGAAGGAGTCCATCAATGGATCCAATCACCTAGCATCGGTGGCTGTCCAATCAGCCAGGTCTTCGCTTGAGATCCAACTGAGCTACAGATCCAGTCCACAGGGATCTGGTCAGCTAACTCACCCAACTAATCTGTGATGACACAACACACCCAACTAATTTGTGATCACAGAAATTTCAAGTCCAACCAAACCAGTCGGGAGTACTCGGTTTGATACCATATTGGAGCACTAAAATATTTCGTGCTCGTAAAGCTAATAATAGCCATAGATAGCGATGTAGGTTGCTGGTAAAAAGCTAATAATAGCCATGGATAGCGATGCAACTAACCTACAAGAAAGAAATAAAATGCTAATAATAGCCATAGATAGCGATGCAACTAACCTATAAGAAAGAAATAAAATGCTAATAATAGCCATAGATAGCGATGCAACTAACCTACAAGAAAGAAATAAAATGTTGGTAACAAACTAACCTAGGATAGAACAAACTAAGTTAGTTAAATCTTAGAAAGAAATGATTTAGAAATATTAATAAACTTATAGATATTAGATAATTGAGCATTTTATTAAAATTTTCTTTTACTTAGTGCAATGCTGGCCATTAATTAAATAGTTAAAAATAAATTATTTTAAAATAAATAAATAAATAAACTTAAAAATTCTCAGTATGCAATGGAAATGTATTGTACATTTTATTTTTTTTTGTCGACAGAGATTATTTAGGACAACCATTGGTTTTATCATTGTATTTGCATATCAAATAATATCTGCCAACAAAATAGAACGTTGGTATAACAAACTAACCTAGGATAGAAACAAACTAAGTTAGTTAAATGTTAGAAAGAAATGATTTAGAAATATTAATAAACTTATAGATATTAGATAATTGAACACTTTATTAAAATTTTCTTTTACTTAGTGCAATGCTCGCCATTAAAAATAAATTAAGTTAAAATAAATAAATAAATAAACTTGAATGGAAATGTATTGTACCATTATGCAAATACAATGATAAAACCAATAGTTGTCCTAAATAAATAATAAAAGAACAACTTCCTTATCCTATAATAAGGACAAAATTGGATGTGTTAATTTAGGTTATGACACAAAGCTTTCAAGGATACAAATAAAAGGATCAAAGAAGTTGACAAGTTTAGGGTGCTACATGCACCTTGAAGAGCTTAATTCATGGCAATCATAGCTACTTAAATTAGGTTCATGATAATATGAACAGTGAGATATATAATAATTTTGTTCACAACAAAACCCCTGATATAGTTGTATACTTGACCAATTACATTTTTAATATTTTATTCTATTTATATATGCACCTTGAAGTATGTGATCCTTGTTGAGGTTTAGTTGATGAATAATTTGCACTATATTGACTATATATTTAATAATATGTTTTTCATATTGACAAAAACAATTGTTCATTTGTATTTATAAATATATATCATAATCTCAGTCAATTAAATTAAAGTCCAATCTTGATAAATTATGTTAAGTTATTATAATTTATTATAAAACCACTATATCATCCGATAAACCTAATTCAGTGGAATATAACCAATTTATAAAAATATATATACCATCGTTTAGTGCCATTTGCTTAAAAAATAATAAATAACAACTTCCCCATCAGAAAATCCTACAAAATTGTAGCTTTTCTCCATCTGTCGAACCGACAGGGCCGGCTGTAGGAATAGTGGGATAGGCACAGCTTTTGGAGCCGATATACTGGTTTATTGTTTGCCACAAGAAAATGATATTCCTCGATTAGCATGCTGTAATCAGCTTATTTATTTTTACTGTTGTGATTGGCATGTTATAATTGACAATTAAGACCTTTACTGCTCTCACTCACAACAGTGAATCGAGAAATACACGAAAAAAAAAAAAAACTGTATTTTAGATTTCATTTTCCGTCTTGAGGATTTGCACTTGCAAGGACCAGTTTTGTATGTTCAAAATCACATGTTTAAAACTTCTAAAGCGCTGAAATGCTTCTTGTACACCCTTTTTAAATATTTGCTTTAGAATGTATAATGTTCAAAGTAAAATTTTGCATTTAATGTTTTTTTTTTAACCTTTTACAGGGTCGTTTTAGTATGATAGACTACAATCAGAGATTTTACACCTTCAAAGTTACAGGGAGTAGCATGGGTCTTACTGACACCAATATTATCAATTGTATTTTGGATATCCAATTCAATTTTTTTATAGAATAAAGATTCTAATATTTTTTTATCAAAATATTTCCATACATAATATTAATTTTAATAAATTACCTAAATTTTTTAGTTTCATAAGTTTACATTATAAATTCTATATATTTTTTTAAAGTAAAATTTTTATATTATATTTTTAAAGTGTTTATATTTTTATTTTTTTTAAATAAAATCTAAAAAAATGTTATCCTATATATTTTATAAACTTAAGCATATTTGAAAAGATTATATAAACTTATATCCTTTAAATTTAAATTTGAACCTATAAATTAGTTTAAATATTTGTTCACCATTCAACTAGCAAACCGTTGGCAATATTTAGGTCAATATCATTATAAACAAAATGTTTTAAATATATTAAGTTACAAATATTCTTTCTAGCATAATTTGGTTGCATCCAAATAATCTAAACAGTCTTTCAAAATATTACTGATCAAGTCAATCTTATCTCTGAATATCGCAAAAACGTCTTCAACATATCAGATGCAACATCCGAGCTTTTATATTAGTTTTAGCCGTCAAACAACATAACTTTATATATATATATATATAACTCCGTGCATGCGCTTCCAAACTTAAAAGAGCCATTCCCTTTTCCCCTTATAGAAATGGAAGCAGGAAATTCAAGCAAAGGACATGTAACAGCAAAATATACATAAATGTTGTAATTTCGAGTCTTCGGATATTTGGAAAGCTTTTCCCTGCATGTTATATGTCGACGAAAAGAAGTTAGAAAACATTTAAAAAAAAAAAAAAATTATGAGAATGAGCATCTATAAGAAATAGAACTTGATAACTAATCAACAGCTAATGTGAATCAGGTTTACTACGACCTGCTATACTAAAAGAATAACAGTCATATTTAAAAAATATAAAACAGAGGATTATTATTGTAATGCTGCCAGAATGTGGATAAGCATAAGCTTGGCAAAGATTATGGGCATTTGAAACAAGAAATGTCATATTTACAATTAAATCTGTGAAGGCAAAACTAGTAAACGAATCATGCAGGGTCTTGCATGAGAAGCAGAACGGAATGCGCTACCAAGAATGACATGCCCACAATACAGAAATATTATTTTGTAACGCTGTTCATCTTACCATTACATTTCAAAATGCGACGTGGGCAAGTCATTCTTGGCTGAGTAACACGCTCTGCCTCTACATGCTAGACTCCCTCATGAAATTATCAAGTCTCCCATGCATACCTTTAAGGTACAATATAGACTATTATCGGGGGCACTCAAATATATAGTGTATTACAGACGATCGAATCATGAAAGCTATTGTACTCTTGGGAAATTTGAGAATATGTTCGATTCCTGCGTAGTCGGTCGCGATAATTTTATTCGCTTTCCACAAATTTATTGAATCGACCCAGCTGAAACGGAACGATCTCATTTCTCCTCGTAGAAAACACGAATGAAAAAGGAGGAATTAGTAAAAGGTAGTCGAAGGAATCCTTATCCAAATTCTGACAGATTCGCTAGCAACACAGATGTTTATTCCAAGTCTATTCTGTCATACACAAGGATTCCTCATTCTGGGATGATAGACCCTTCCGATATACATCAAATATGGATGCAAGAACATGTGTTAGTATTAGAGAGTGTGATATCTATATATGGCTATGAACAACAATAATTATAATTTTTAGTGTGATGTTAGGCACATATGCTACTATTACCGAGTGCTACATCTACGAATAACTATAACTTAACTATAACTTTTCTGATGTTACTCACGGTCATTTGAGGCCCCAATGTAAATATTCGAGAATAAAAAGATTTAAACCCATGACTTTTTAAAACTAATATTTTCACTCATAATTAATACCTCGAAGTCTCATGAACTGATCATTTGTATGATTTGTATTGCGTAAATGACACGGTCTATGTATTCAAACGGAATCAAGCATTGCTTTCTGAAGAAATGAAAACCTTATTACGTGTGAGCTCTAAAATAAAAATAAAGAACAACTATGCATTTTTTGAATGAAAGAAAAAATAACTTTCATACATAAAAATGGATGGAATTAACACCTGGTGGCACACACCCCAAAAACTCACTCACGATCACATGGAGACAAAATATATAAGGAGAGACAACTATACGTATTTATTTAATAATTGTCTAAATCCGGTTAATACTCCCAACCGCCACCGTTAGATCCATTAATCGTAGCACCCAGCCATCGGTAGCTCCCTGCCATCAGCATACCGAGTAGAAGGGTTTGAGACGGTCCCCACCAGGAAAATGGATCATTCTAAATCGGAGGGTTTGCAGCATCCCTATCCAGCAATGGTTCAGTTGATTTTGGGGAACATCCCATCTACTCGGTTACCGAGAGGAAGAGGATTCGCCAAAACATAACCGTTTAAGATTGAACGGGTGAACCTCTAATGACACTCAGAAGCTTCACCAGATGAACCACCGCTGCGACCTTCCTTCTACATCTCCTGATAATTTTGAAGTTTAAAATGTATTACAAAAAATTTAAATATCATTTTTTTAATTTTAATAAAATAAAAAATATGAAATTTTGTTAATAATATGTTTTATTCAAGTTGAATTCATATTTTTTTTTATTATTATATTACTAAAAAATAATATGAATGATGTGACCGGAGTTCAACCACTATAATAGATATGTATAAAAAGTATTACTTAAACAAAAACACTAATATGATAATTATACTTAACTTTATTTTTAATTTCTTTACCTATTTTAATATTAACTAATCTGTGGATGTACTTTACATTTTACATAATATTGAGATAGAACAGAAAACTATTATGTTAAAGTAATATTTTGTCGTATGATATTAGAGTAAGATAATGAAAATGAATTGTTTTTTTATTATGATAAGAATTATCTTCGTCCGTTTCCACAAAACTGGACAATTTTTGCTTGATAGTGTGTTCTCAATTTCACAAGTAATTTATTTATATTTATTTATATTAAAAGTAATTTTATGTAAAAGGATGAAATTCATTATTAAAAAAAAATATGTTTACTTTTGTTATAAAATTTTTCTTCTTAAAAAATAAAAATTTATAACAAATATAAAAGGATTTAATTTTTTATTAATTTAGGCAAATTAAAAGGTAGAAAAAAAAGAAATTATATGATACTTAACCATATTTGCTTTGTCTAGGTGTTATTTATTTCAATAGTTTTGTGAACTCATAAATCATAAAATGATAGATATTAATCCTTCAGAATATTGACATTTTGTCATAACCCAATTTTCACAACACCAGCATTCTAAGACCAACCAATTTTTTTTACACTTAGGTATATGTAAAGGTTGGTTATGTTTTTAATCCAATAATTACTTGGATGATTATCTGATTGTCCTTTACTAGAATTATACCAGTACAAACCTCAACTATAATTAAGGTCTTAGCTATTGAGTACACCCATCCCTACATTTCCACATGTCTATTTGTGAAGAATGTACTAGATGTAAAATTCTTACACACCAACTATCTCATGTTCTTTGTCGAGCTAGTGGAATCTACCCCATAATTCTTTTGTAGGGAGAAGCTCTAGTCCTTTACTCTCTACACAAGTATTTTAGTGTAGGATATCTAAAGCAATACACAAATATCCACTCTCTACACAAGTCATTTGATGTAGGAGTACTATGTACCAACATTAATACCTAATCAACTCCTTTACTCAAAAATGATCCTTTACTAATATATAATAAATTATATTAAATTTCAATGTATCCATCCACTAGGGAAATGTTCCGTAGAACTCTACAACTACTCCAAGGCCAATCCATTACTCCAGTACAACCTCCATACCATTTACATATTCAAGAGAGGTATGCTTATTAGATAAATTACATACATTAATTTTTCATTCACCAAAGGAGACTCACAAAGTTCTATTATTGTGAATAAGTGTTAGTCAATAATTAGTGCTCTTTTTAAAGGAATACAATTTACAAGTCAAGTCCTCATCTGCCTCAATGTGGTGAGGAAACATATTAACAAACTGCTTATTTCATTAAGAACACTCAGTAGCATTTCAAAGCAACACAAGCTTATATTACAATCAACAAATGGATCTATAATACACACTATACTTAATAAGCTTTGAGGAATATGTAAGGCTCCACCCGTAGTAACCTTAATATATCATTCACTACTAAACAAGTTCTAATTAAAATATAAGCATGAACTATCTTCAAATAATCATCCAAATCAATAGTTTAATCTATTATTCATGGCTCAACCTAATCCTTTCCCAAACCATACCAGAATTATGTACAAGCATTACACAATTTGCTCAATGTAGGTGATATTTTCCATAATGGAATACTAAGAACATCAAACCATATATTCCAACAAATATTTATACGATTAAATTCCAATCCATGCACTAAGAGTGGTTACAATAAATAGTACTTTACTATCGTGGGAAAATTTCCCAGTATTTGTCATTATTTTCATGTTACATATATTTTATGAATTAGTCAAATACAAGGCTTTGAGCTATATCTGCTATAGTATCCACTTTAACTCTCCAAGGATCACTCCATAAACAACTTGATATCACCAACCGAGAAAGGAATGCCTTGTGAAGTAATCAAAGATGACTCCAAGCTCATAATGCATATATCATTGCTTGCATTCTCTCCATATAATGAGCTTTTTAATTGAATATATTGTAGAAATAAAGTTCATTCATGAAAAATGTCATTATGTAGTAATATATCCAAATCATGATATGCATCTCCAAGAAAGGAACATTCATCCATGTTGCTTCAATTGTTTTTTGAAAAACAACCCGTCACATCATTTCCCTTAAGATATTTCATTCTCGATAGTTAATTATTTATGTGATCGTAAAGAAATATGATCCTATAAAATTGTATTTCTATTAACAATATTATATTCTTCCCTAGAATATGCAGTTTTTGTAGAAAGTAAGCATGAAATAAATAATTATTTCTACAAAAAATACATCACATTTCCATATAATACATTTGCTAGCAAATCTAATCATGAAATATCTAGTCATTTCATCTACAAAGCATCACAAAAAAGCATAAATTCATTTAAACCAAAATAAACTTATCCAAAAAAATAGTCTACCAAGGGAGGGTTATGACATCCACCCCCATTTAGGCTTGACACAATCCTCTGTGTAACATAAAATTTAAACATAACACAACATTCATAATGTATTTTCAATCAAGAATAGAAATGTTTCTACATATCCTACTTTTTCCCAAGTAGTATTTCTTTCTATATAGTTGTCTTACTAGACCTTGCATTGCTCTAGATCCTCTTTTATCAATGATTTAGAATGAAACTCAAGTATTCTTACTGGGTTAACCTTGATAGCCTCTAGATTCACCATATATGAATTAGAGAAATCCTAAACATGCTTAGGGTTAGCAACATATTTTCTAAGCAAAGAAATATGAAATGCATCATGAATCTTGGATAGACTGGGTGGTAAGGAAAGTCGATATACCACAAGACTGATCTTCTCAATAATTTCAAAGAGTCCCAAAAATTTTGGATCATGTTTTATGGCATTAATAGCACTTTACTTAGGTCTCACCCTCGTAAACACTCTATCACCAACTAAAACCTCCTCTTAAGATCGATATAACTCATTTATCAATTTGCAGCTTCTTTCAACCATTTTCTAATTATCCTCAACTATTGCTCCATATATTTAACCATGTTCAATCCAAGCACAATATGATCCTTTGTATTATCCCATGATAATGGCATCCTATATTTTCTACCATACAAAGCTTCGAATAAATCTATGCATAGGTTTTAATGATGACCATTATTGTAGGGAAATTCTAGCAAAAGCAAGTAATCCTTCCTCTAGTTCTTCTGATCCATACAATACATTCAAAGCATATCCTCTAACATCTGGTTTCATCTCTAAGATTTCCCATCAATCTGTGGATGATAAGCATAACTAATATTCAGTCTAGTACCTATGGCACTATGCAAGGCTTACCAAAACATAGATGTAAATATCGAGTCCCTATATAATATAATTACCTTCAAAAAACCATGAAGCCAAAATATTTCTTTGGAAAATATGCTAGCCACAACCACGATATCATCCTTGGTATTCTTGGATATAAAATGTGCAACCTTGGTCAGTATATCGACCACTACTAGGATTACGTAATGGTGAAACCTATTTTAGGCAACCTTGCAATGAAATCCATCGAAACTACTTTAGTAAATAAGAAATAAATTATTTGGTTATGGGACAATCCATTGTATGCCTCTGTAGACACCAAAACAGCACCAATCCGATTATGTGACTGCAAACACTGATCGCTTTGACAAACACAGCCCCCAGGGCAGCCCTCGGAGGTCAAACAGTGGTCTTAACCACTTTCATAGCAATTTTGTGAGGTCAAGAAGCAATTTGGCACACTTAGACACTTTGCCTAGTAATCGTCTCACCCAGGGACGATTGCTAACTTGAAATCGTCTCACCCAGGGACGATTTCTGAAATCGTCTCCAGAAGGGACGATTTCCAAGTTTAACGGGCAAAAAGACAAATGAGGCCAAGTGGCAGCCCATAACAGTCAGTTGATGACTCCTGCCTCGCACGCGTGTGTGAGTGGACAAATAGGCCGTTTGAGGACTGTCACAAGGGCAGTTATGAAAGCCCAAGTCAATGGAGGACTCCCCTCCCTCATGGGAAGACAAGACTGCCACATGGCGCCTATGACCAACACATGGCATTTGTGCTTCCCTCCCAAAAGAGACCCCTTGGGTCTATAAAAGGTGGGACTTTTCTCACCCAAGATATACAAAGTTGAAGGAGTTTTCAAGCAACGAAGTGCTGCCGAGTTGAAGACCCACTTGCATCCCTTTTGGTTCACCTTCCCACATCCACCAATCTCTTTTGCAAGGGAGGTTGTTGGGTGGCTTTTGGAAGCTTGAATCTGACCCAAATCCAACACATGGACACCTGAACCAACCAATTCGCCGACCCCCCAATCCTAAGAGGTTTTGGGCCCATCCCTAGTGGATTGGCGCCGAAATCAAGTGCCAACGGTGGGAGGCCCACTTGGGCACCCCCGCACTTTTCTTAAGTTTTATTTCAGAAGCATTCTAGATTATTTTTTCATGTTGCATTTTGTGTTATTCTGTTTGGTGAATTCATAGCTGCAATTTCGTAACCTTTGATCAGATTCTAGTATGTTTTGTGTCGTTTTGTAGTTTCACTAACTTGCAGGAGGCGATATCAAATTCCCGAGGGTAGAGGCCAAATTGGGAGAATCCGACCATCTGGGTCATCCCAAAATGGCCCCAATTACATAACCCCTCTGTCTGTAGGTGTTTTGGAGACCTCGGGAGTCGACATTGGAGCGTGTCAGTTCGGCTTCCCCAACACAGAAGAAATCGTCCCACCCAGGGACGATTTACAGTCAGAAATCGTCCTACCCAGGGACGATTTCCAGTTGAAAGCAGATTGGCCGACTGTCTCAGTGGCAATGGCCTGTTGGTAACATTTTCTGTCTTCTGGCAAGTTTTCAGGCTGTTTAGAATCATTTTGTTTACTGTTTTAGATAAATGTTTGCATGCATCTTTTGATGATTTTAGAAGAACGAACACTTTTCACTTGCAGCAGGTGCTACTGACATCTTGGTTGTTTCTTTGTTCGCAGGAGAAGCAGCAGAGGTGAAGAACTCATCGACATCAGCGACGGCATCATCTTGGCCCGCCCATTGCAATCGTGGGCACGCGGAAAGAGGAACATTGAGTGATTGTAATCAAATTCTTTTAACGCTCCTAGCCCCCGAAAAGGGAGGAGACGTCATTGTAACAGAGATCAAGGGATATTAATGAAAGGGCTGTGTTTTCTCCATTTTCTTGTGTCTCTTCCAATGCGTTTCTTTTCCATTTCATGCACTTTACATTTCTAGGACTTAAGCGCATTTGATTTTGGTTATATTGCAATTAGTGTTTCCTTTGCCCGAAATCTCGTGCTTTCAGTGGCGATCACGGTGGGACTTGTTCCCTATTTTTTTTAAGATCATAGAAAACTAATCGGGTTTTTGTGTTTTGTGTTTTACAGGTACATTTTTTTTGCAGACTGTTAATCGTCTCTGACTGTTACGATTACTTTACTGGAAATCGTCTCACCCTGAGACGATTTTAAAATCGTCTCTGCCAGGGACGATTTCTGTTCTGTAAATCGTCTCACCAAGGGACGATTTTCTGTCTACAGATTTTCAGAGCAGAAATTCAGAGGCAACTGGAGCAGGCAGAGAAGAGGTAGGGATTTTATCATCTCTGTTAAATTTTCTGTTTCTGTTTTCTGTTTCTTTGACTGTTTTCATTTTATCCTGCATACTTAGGGAAAATCATTCATGCTTGTTTCATTTTCGCTAAATAAAATGAATCTCACACACTCCACGCAACAATTTTAAACCAAGGAGCTGGTCGTAAGACCCCAGCCCTTGAGCAAGACCAACGGTGGGTTCATCACCACCTTGGCTTAGATTTGCATCCATTTCCCGATTGTCAACTGTTGTTAGGCGTAAATCCTGACGAAAGCAGACCGAGTGTCGCTGGGGTGATTCCCATGCGCGCGAGGATAAGTTTTCTATGGTAGGTGCCATTAACAGGACAATCCCCCTTCCGTACCGCCTACGTACCATGTACCTTCTGCTCTCACGTACCTATAGTCTCCCTCTCGTAAGGGCGGGTATATAGAGAGGTTGGTATATCGGCCTGGTTGGTATATTGAAGGGGCGACCATTTTGGGAGTTATATGAGCCGTCATAATGCATTTAAACGTTCTTCAAAACCTACAAAAACAAAACAAAACATCAAAATGCACTAAACCAGTTTAGGGCACACCATTAATCCTTAAAAGAGATAATCACGGTTTGTGTATGCGTGTGTTCATTTCTTCTTAGTGTAGACAAAAAAAAAAAATCATCATAAACAAAAGATAAAAATCTACGCATTTTGTCATTTTCTCCAAAAAGCTCCAAGGATTCCCGTAATCGCTTGGTCACTCCAAAATGCCCCAAAGGTGTCCATGAACCCTTTGGTCAACCCAAAATCACCCCAAATGTGCCCATAAGTGATGCAGGACCATCCAACAAAATATGGGAAATCTTATATTTTTCCCTAAATTTTAGTGCATCTTGCCGGGGCCATAACTTCTCAACCGTAGCTCCGATTGACTTGAAATTTTACAGGGAGTTAGTTGGGATAATTTTAAACAAATATTCCCTAGAATTCTATTTGCCCAAAAAAGTCAGTTTTCGGGGCCAAATTCCATCATCTAGTGCCCCAAAATTAGGTTTTAAAATTGGGCACGCATTTTTTTGCACTTTTTGAGCTGTTCGGATGTCAATATCTCCTAATGTATTTAGAGCTAGGACTTGAAACTTCATTTTTGTCTTATCTACTATAAGAGGGATGCGCACACCAATTTTGGGCCCCATCTGACTCATTTCAATTTTTAGGGTTTTTTAGAGAGACATCGTCATGGTGCTCACCCGTAGCCAAGCCCAATCACGGGCGGAGGCTATGGGGAATGTCCAAGGAGGCACGAGTCATCTCCGTTACAATCCCAAGGATTTGGTCATACCACCTTGGCGACCTAACACACAAGGCAGTCCCCTCCACACCTTAAAGGAAAGGGACTACAGGGACACCTCTTCGAGGGGCACTCCTGTTCAACATAGCATTCAACACAAACCCTCCCATGAGGGGTACATCCATAGGAGAGCTCCCTTAGATGCTCGCTATGAGCGGTCACCGCGCGATGAAGCGCTAGGTCAACATAGGGTTCGACGGGAGGAACCACATGATTACATTATCCCTCCTTCACCCCCTCTAGTTGTCAGGACTACAAAGAAAAATCCAGAGCACAAGGCTCTTCGGGTGGGGCGAGCTAGCTCCATCCATCCCTTTTTCACTTATGAAAGAGAGCATGAGGAAGACCCCTACCTTCCTCGAGAACAATATACATCGCGGGAGCAATATGCCTCCGCACCTGCTATCTATCAGGACCACTCACTGAGGCCAAAGCCCCGAGGGAATGCCGCTACCCCCAACAAAGGGAGGTCACCTATAGAGATCTTGGATCACTACGATCAAAAATATCTAGGAGAGGCATCTAGGCCTTCTAGACATGAGGCGACAGGACCAACCATCTTAGAATCTGTCAAGCACGTCGCACGCCAAATGCAATTCACGCAACTTGAGCTAGAGCGACTAGAGCGACTACATTTAGAGGAACTGTACTATATTAACAAAGAGCACCTTCAGCGCCAGAAGGATGAGTTGTTCCAACACACTATGCAGGAGAGCCAACATGAAAGGGAGTACGAGGAAAATCATCGCATTCCTCGAGGACAACAAACAGTGCGGCCTCAAGTACATGCCGCCTACATCGACAGAGGGAAGCGACCCATTGAAATTTTAGATCATCAAGATCGAGGCCAACACATAGGAGAAACATTCGAACCTCCTGAGCAAAATAGGGTAGACCGAATTGACCCGATAGTCGCCAGACATGCCACCCGTCAAGCCCAAATCACGCGGCTTAAACAAAGTCATCAGGAGATAGAGTATCGACACCGCTTGGATAGAGAGCGCATGCAACGCGAAGCGGATGAGTTACGCATAGAGCAAGGTCATCAGGAGTTAGAGGACTTATACATGCAACGCAAAGCAGATAAGTTGCGCTATAAACTACCTGAGAAGACTCCAACCCCTCACACACATAAGACAAAACATTATGAGAGGCACAACCCCTGGGTGCGAGACGAGTCTCCGCGACCTTATCAAGCATCGCCCTCGATGCCTCCCAGACATGAGCGGGAGGCTGATCCTATAACCAATGATGGGTGCCTTCCTCAGACATCCACCCAAGTTTATGAGCCACCCTTAGAAATTCATCAAGAAGCCTCTAAGGAATCAGAGCAAGAAGAAGAGCGGGATGAAAAGCCCTACCAAGGCATGGGGGGTGCCATCAGGCCACCCCTCCATAGGCCCCAAGTTCCTCAACAAGAACCAACCAAAGAGGAGGAGTTCAAATCTCCCGATACATGCAAAGCACTAGAGCACTTAGAGTTGGTAGAGACCAAGATTTTGGAGCTCCCAAGGCCCAACTTACATAAGGCTCCTTTCAAAGAGGATCAACCTTTAACCGTAGGGCTACCTGATGATGCAGTCCTCCATGTCTCAGAATCTCCAGATTCTGATGAGCTATACACATTGTCCGAAGGTGAGGATGAAACAGACATAGCCCACAACAATCACATGCGACAGCATCGGCATCCCATAAAATTTGAGGAAGCATGTCAACAGATAAACATAATACTAGGGCATGAGTGGCACGTTAACCCACCACAGTGGGACCAAGCATTACATCCACCACTTTGGGCACACAAAGAGCAACTTCCACCAAGAGACATCATAGCAACATCAGTGCCGCGGGCGGACCCTGTCCTCATCTCCATGCATAGGGCCGATCCATTCATGCCCATACCTCTAGAGCCAGATCCAGAGTGCAAAGACCATCAAGCTGGGGGTACCTCTATCCCCTGAAGAACCATAATCCAAACCAAAAATGCTCCAAGGATTATCGCAATCACTTGGTCACCCCAAAAAGCTCCAAGGATTATCGCAATCACTTGGTCACCCAAAAAGCTCCAAGGATTATCGCAATCACTTGGTCACCCAAAAAGCTCCAAGGATTATCGCAATCACTTGGTCACCCAAAAAGCTCCAAGGATTATCGCAATCACTTGGTCACCCAAAAAGCTCCAAGGATTATCGCAATCACTTGGTCAACCCAAAAAGCTCCAAGGATTATCGCAATCTCTTGGTCACCCAAAAAGCTCCAAGGATTATCGCAATCTCTTGGTCAACCCAAAAAGCTCCAAGGATTATCGCAATCTCTTGGTCAAACCAAAAAGCTCCAAGGATTATCGCAATCTCTTGGTCAACCCAAAAAGCTCCAAGGATTATCGCAATCTCTTGGTCAATCCAAAAAGCTCCAAGGATTATCGCAATCTCTTGGTCAAACTCCAAAAAGCTCCAAGGATTATCGCAATCACTTGGTCAACCAAAAAGCTCCAAGGATTATCGCAATCTCTTGGTCAAACCAAAAAGCTCCAAGGATTATCGCAATCACTTGGTCAACAAAAAGCTCCAAGGATTATCACAATCGCTTGGTCAACAAAAGCTCCAAGGATTATGAATCACTTGGCAATAAAAACTCAAGGATTATCTCAATCACTTGGTCAAATCAAAAACTCCAAGATTATCGCAATCACTTTCATATTCAAATTCAAACAAAATAATCCATCAAAAATACAAAAATATGTAGCTGCATTAAGCATTGCATCCATACATTGCATATTTGTGGTCGTATAGGTCAAAGGCACCATAGGCTGTAATGGCTCTGATAGTCCATCTTGTTCCACACTTGTCTCCATTTTACAAAAACAACAAAAACACCATGCATTGCTTTTACCACACTAGAGTCAGTGGTCTTTTAATGTATCAAGAGTTTTCGTGATTCAGTCATCATTTTGCTCTTTAGCCATGTAATGTATCAAGTCGAACAGATTTTACGAAGGTAGAGTCATACTTGAAATACACCTTGTTACGTAACATCCCAACACAAATTAAAACACATAAAACAATTCTTGAGTTGTGTGAACGAAAGATGAAACCTGCATAGTAATCCGGTTCACCATAAGCGAAACGGTTATCTTGCTCATCCCCCTGTGCGAATGACCCAAAGAATGCTAAGAGTTGGCAAAAGGACAAGCATCCTCCCTACCCAATTCCCTAAGAATCCCTAAGTTCTCAATAGTTGCAAAACATCAAAAATTTGCAAAATTTCAAAACTCAAATATTTGACATCCCATAGTGCACACATCAAAAGGCACAAGCAATAGTGATTTTCATCACTCCATATCCCCAATCCCTTGCTCAAAAGAAAAACAAATCAAAATAAACAGTGATCTTATCACTACAAACGAGCAAGTATCCCAATACAATTGAAGAAAAGAAGGGAGTTGAACTTGAATCCCTGGAACTCTCAGCATTCTAAAAGGTCATAAGGCAAGCCTCAGTACCGATTTGGTTGATAGCCTATCGATAACTGGCGGTAAACCTCTCGCATGACGATATATCTGTCACATTAACTTGCGTACAGATCAATGTTTGCATGTGGATGAGCTAGCTTATGGCATCCTGGATAACACCGCAGATTAATCTAACTAAATACAACAAAGGAGTTAGTGGAGCTAATTAGGTGATCCTCAATACAGGTTCAGTTGAAAGCCCATCCGGCACCGGCGGTATCCTGATAAATACCACAATAATGAACTCAATTGCACACACGGGGATGTGAAATAGCTTGGTCAAAAACAAGTCCGATTCATACCTTGTTCAAAAGTCTTGTAAGATAAAGTACAGTCGTGGCTAGTGAGTTAAAACCGTCTGAGTCTCAGAAAACCTTAGCTACATTTCTAAACCAACTGCGCTACTTTTCATCTTGGCAATACCATCAAAAAATACAAAAAAAAAAGAAAAACCACATGAAAAACATACAAGAGCCATACATTACAACAATCGCCTAAAAACAAAATAACAGAGTTCTAAACAGTCCTTGGTGCCATAGCCAAACATCACAAATCCCATTCATCCATTTCATATCTGCATATCACATATAAATCAAAAAACATTTGCATTCATCATAGCATATGCATCCATCAAAATAAATCAACATGCATACATCCATATTCATCAACCATCATGCACAAGATCAAAGAAAATCAAAACAACAAAAACAACAAATAAATGCAACACAAAAACAAAAAGCAATAAACATTGCCGGACACAAGTGCTCTTGCACTTAACCTCTTGGCATAGAAAATTGATGTCGGGGTTTACATTGTCACTATCCTACTCCCTAAGAAGGCTACCATAGCCGGACCGCTCCACGGGAGGACGGATTTTTGACAATTTTAATCCCCAATGGTGTCACAAAAAAAACAAAACAACAAAAAAATCAAAAAATGCAACACAAAAACATAGCAATAAACATTTCCAGACACAAGTGCTCTTGCACTTAACCTCTTGGCATAGAAAAATTGATGTCGGGGTTTACATTGTCACTATCCTACTCCCTAAGAAGGCTACCATAGCCGGACCGCTCCACGGGAGGACGGATTTTGACAATTTAAATCCCCAAATGGCGATCACAAAAAAACAACAAAAACATCAAAAATGCAACACAAAAACAAGCAATAAACATTGCCAGACAAAAGTGCTCTTGCACTTAACCTCTTGGCATAGAAAAATTGATGTCGGGGTCACAAATTGTCACTATCCTACTCCCTAAGAAGGCTACCATAGCCGGACCGCTCCACGGGAAGACGGATTTTTGACAATTTAATCCCCAAATGGCGTCACAAAAAAAACAAAAACAACAAAAAAACAAAAACAAAAAACATACAATAAACATTGCCAGACACAAGTGCTCTTGCACTTAACCTCTTGGCATAGCAAAATTGATGTCGGGGTTTACATTGTCACTATCCTACTCCCTAAGAAGGCTACCATAGCTGGACCGCTCCACGGGAAGACGGATTTTTGACAATTTCATCCCCAAATGGTGTCACAAAACAACAAAAACAATAAAAAATTCAACAAAAACAGACAACAATAAACATTGTCGGACACAAGTGCTCTTGCACTTAACCTCTTGAGCAAAGAAAATCGATGTCGAGGTTCAAATTATCACTCTCCTACTTCCCCAAGAAGGCTACAATAGCCGGACCGCTCCACGGGAAGGTTAGATGATGAATTTCGATGTTTTCCCCCCCTTTCGGCATCACCAAAAGGGTTAACACCCACCAAAAATAGGTCCAAATGTTGGAAAAATTGCACACGCTTAACGGTAAACCCTCTAAAGGCACCCTTGCACAAGTCATCTTGGGTCAAGCGACTCGTCGCTTCTCTCACGAAGGTCATTCCCTCATCGATTCGTCGCTTGAGGGGGTAGTCACACTTAGTCACCAACCAACAATCACACACCCAATTAAGGAAAACGACATGCATTCAAAGAATCATTGACAAAGACAATCACGCTCCCGCTTGGGGCGATAAACAAGCAACAATCAAATCAATCAAACACTTGGCATTTCGTGAATCATGAACACAAGGTTCCCCCCGAGGATAAAAACTGCCCTTCGCCTGTTCATGACTGATCAATGTCTAAGTTCAAGTCACACCTCACCAAAATAGGTTAATACTTGAAATCAAATTCCTTAGCTCGTCGAAGCAAGGATTCAAGAATGCATGCCCTTTCCATACTTGGGGCATCAAAAGTTGGTTAGGTTACCAAGAAACCCTAATCATTAGTGCTTTGGTTATCTATTTTTGCTCAACACTGCGTCACCCGCAGCGCTTCCCAAAAAGGGGCATCTATAGACACCAAAACAGCACCAATCCGATTATGTGACTGCAAACACTGATCGCTTTGACAAACACAGCCCCCAGGGCAGCCCTCAGAGGTCAAACAGTGGTCTTAACCACTTTCATAGCAATTTTGTGAGGTCAAGAAGCAATTTGGCACACTTAGACACTTTGCCCAGTAATCGTCTCACCCAGGGACGATTGCTAACTTGAAATCGTCTCACCCAGGGACGATTTCTGAAATCGTCTCCAGTAAGGACGATTTCCAAGTTTAACGGGCAAAAAGACAAATGAGGCCAAGTGGCAGCCCATAACAGTCAGTTGATGACTCCTGCCTCGCACGCGTGTGTGAGTGGACAAATAGGCCGTTTGAGGACTGTCACAAGGGCATTTATGAAAGCCCAAGTCAATGGAGGACTCCCCTCCCTCATGGGAAGACAAGACTGCCACATGGCGCCTATGACCAACACATGGCATTTGTGCTTCCCTCCCAAAAGAGACCCCATGGGTCTATAAAAGGTGGGACTTTTCTCACCCAAGATATACAGAGTTGAAGGAGTTTTCAAGCAACGAAGTGCTGCCGAGTTGAAGACCCACTTGCATCCCTTTTGGTTCACCTTCCCACATCCACCAATCTCTTTTGCAAGGGAGGTTGTTGGGTGGCTTTTGGAAGCTTGAACTTGACCCAAATCCAACACATGGACACCTGAACCAACCAATTCGCCGACCCCCCAATCCTAAGAGGTTTTGGGCCCATCCCTAGTGGATTGGCGCCGGAATCAAGTGCCAACGGTGGGAGGCCCACTTGGGCATCCCCGCACTTTTCTTAAGTTTTATTTCAGAAGCATTCTAGATTATTTTTTCAGGTTGCATTTTGTGTTATTCTGTTTGGTGAATTCATAGCTGCAATTTCGTAACCTTTGATCAGATTCTAGTATGTTTTGTGTCGTTTTGTAGTTTCACTAACTTGCAGGAGGCGATATCAAATTCCCGAGGGTAGAGGCCAAATTGGGAGAATCCGACCATCTGGGTCATCCCAAAATGGCCCCAATTACATAACCCCTCTGTCTGCAGGTGTTTTGGAGACCTCGGGAGTCGACATTGGAGCGTGTCAGTTCGGCTTCCCCAACACAGAAGAAATCGTCCCACCCAGGGACGATTTACAGTAAGAAATCGTCCCACCCAGGGACGATTTCCACTTGAAAGCAGATTGGCCGACTGTCTCAGTGGCAATGGCCTGTTGGTAACATTTTCTGTCTTCTGGCAAGTTTTCAGGCTGTTTAGAATCATTTTGTTTACTGTTTTAGATAAATGTTTGCATGCATCTTTCGATAATTTTAGAAGAACAAACACTTTTCACTTGCAGCAGGTGCTACTGACATCTTGGTTGTTTCTTTGTTCGCAGGAGAAGCAACGGAGGTGAAGAACTCATCGACATCAGCGACGGCATCATCTTGGCCCGCCCATTGCAATCGTGGGCACGCGGAAAGAGGAACATTGAGTGATTGTAATCGAATTCTTTTAACGCTCCTAGCCCCCGAAAAGGGAGGAGACGTCATTGTAACAGAGATCAAGGGATATTAATGAAAGGGCTGTGTTTTCTCCATTTGCTTGTGTCTCTTCCAATGCGTTTCTTTTCCATTTCATGCACTTTACGTTTCTAGGACTTAAGCGCATTTGATTTTGGTTATATTGCAATTAGTGTTTCCTTTGCCCGGAATCTCGTGCTTTCAGCCTCAAATGCTTAATATATTAAGAGTCATTTTAGTGATAAGTGATTTGTTTACCCAATGATATTGTAGACATCAAAATCTAGCCACTTGTCCTCCATCCAATCTTTACTGCTATTTCCACCACCAAAACATAGTCATTTGTCCTCCATCCTAGATTTCTAGCCTTTTCCACCTATTATTTACATATTTATTATATATATTTAAATAATAATATTTTATATATATTTAATAAATATATATTTATATAAATAAATTAATCCCAACCATCCGATTTCATTTAATCGCATCCATATATTTTCATAAATCCATGCCACACCCTAAATTTATTATCCACCCTTAGATATGCTTTAATCTTAGTCACACAATTAGTGTCATTGAAACCCAAACATGCCCTAGGTTGGATTATAAATAGGATCCATTTTGATGGCTCAACCCCTAAGTGCTTGATTTTTTTAATTTCCTAAGATCCTGAGTTCTCTAAGTTCTTGAGAGTTCCAACCCATCCTTGGTGCCCTAATCCCCATTCCATCCATTGTATTAATTGTTCCCTCACTCATCATTACTACCACTGCATCCATCACCCTTGTAAAATATGCTTATGCAGATGCCTCCCTTATCTGCTAAGTGCCTCTAGGCACTTTCTACCATCATCGAACACCTTTGGGCACCTCCATTCTAGTATCGAGAACCCACAAACATTTTCTACAATTTCTAGGCACCCTCAGGTCTTTTATGTAATCCCTTCTAAAAACACCTTAACCTTTGACCGACGCTAGGGCACACCATCATCAATCTACAATAGATCTAACCATAAATATACAAAAAGGAAATAATAAGGTAAATCTACTTTATTATGTTATATTGTATGCTACTTAATTCTATTCACATTTTATATTGTTATAGCTAGGGTTTTTATTATAATTTTTGAGAGCTCACACAGTGTAGCTCTCATTATTATTACTAAATCTCTAGTATTTCTTTGTGTGTAGATTAAGTAGTACATAAACAGCATTAGATAGCTTATTAAGTTAGAGTAGCCCAACATCGGATATGCAGAAGCTCACTCACACCTGTTAGGAACAAAACACAACTAAAGACACCACCATTTATTGTATCTACGATTTCGGAGAACCCTAGCAATATTTATAATAATTGTATCATAAAGGATTCTTACATCCACTATTGTAACAATAGAGTTTTTAGGCTCCCCCCATTTAATATAAATCTCATTTGTTGTGCAATATCTGGTTTATTTGAATTCTATTTTTAGCATTACTTGGTGTCGTGTTTTTGTCTCTAAAAATGGTGATCATGTTGGTACCCCCTAAGGATTTCATGTTATGATTTATCTGGAAGTGTTATGATTTATGGTGGTACCCCCTATTTGTTGTCATATTTTGCAAATTTTTAGAAGTGTGAATCACACATCTTTCGTTGGATCTAGGGTTTTTAAAAGTTTGTAGAAGTTGCAGAAAGAGCATGAAAGACCCAATAGTGCTTAAAGGTCATTCAAAAATACCCAGGCATGTTTTAGGAATGACCAACTACATTTTACAGTGATTTGGAATAAATATGTAGGATGTCCAGTAAGTCTATTGGCTAAAATCCAAGTTTCTATTTTACATATTTTAGGTTATTTTCTATATTTTTCATATTCTAAGTAGAAAATTAATAATCATTAAGTAATATAGAAAATAACTCATTCTAGTTTTAAATTTAGGCTTGCATTCATTCACACATTCTCATTAGGGTTTTTGTTTTAATGTATTCACAAATATAAAATGCTGCATTTTGTTTGCATACAAATTGAGAAATTGTATAACATAGTAATTCATTTTACGGTTAGAATAATCTCCTTTCATTTATCTAAGTAGGAAAATCATTAGGGTGACAAAATTATTCCTACCAGTTGGGTGATTCGAGGTAGAGAGGTGGACAAACCCTTAGGTTGTTATTTAGATAGGGGATCTTAAGTGGTGTACTTCACACCCTTTGGATAAATTGGCACTCTTTTTGGCTTCTAATTTAGATTTATGAAATTAGTTATTTCTAACATTGTTTGTACACATTAATAAATATAAACTTTAAAAGTAATTCACACACAACATGTTTCACTCAAAATAGTAGAGGTTGGATTTAATTACCAACCATTGCTTGAGATTAGGTGATGGTGGCATTCATATTAGAAGCCATTTAACATTAATTTCATCATGGTCCATTGTGTGTGATTTGTCCATCCACAATCTATATGAACCTTGTTGGCCATTTTCAATTTGTACCAAAAACTAGAAGAAGAGTGATTTGTACATCCACATGAATCACAAGGATGTAATTTTCAACACTTAGCTGCAACATGTCCTATTTTTCCATAATGATTGCAACAATGCTTTTTAGGAGTTGTAGGATATTTAGGTTTTAAAAACATGGTATTACTGGTACTTGCATGTCCAGAATAGCCAAGGCCTTCATTCTTTGCCCTAACATTTAGGATTATTGGAGTTTTAATGCCTTGTTCATGTTTACCTAATATATCACCATTGAATCCCATTTTCTTCATCAATTTGGAACCAAATACTTTGGTGTGTTTTTCAAAACACCCAATGTCATCATCTTCATCAATACCTTTTTAAAATGTGGCATTTGTCATTATTGATGATATTATGCAACTCTTTTTGAGGGGGTTCAGTTGTTAAGTCACTAGTGTCACAAGAAAAATTTGCTACTGAGATGAGATCACCTGTGCTACAACTGATATTTACCATTGAAGTTAGGAGATCGCTTGTATCACAACAAGCATTGGCCAAAATAGGCTCAAGGTCACATGTGTCACAACAAGCATTCACTATCATGGGTTGAAGGTTACTTGTGTCACTACAAGCATCAACCATTAGGGGTTTGACCTATGTTTCCTCACTTATGTCCAATTTCACTTTGCGTTGGGCAAGGTCAAGTGCAACCAATGACATGTATATGCCCCTTATAACGCCAATAGGAAATCGAGCACCATTTGTTTGAAGGTCTGTACAAGACTCAAAATCTTCGAGTAGGGCGACTAAACCATTGTTTAGTGTGAGAAATGTGCCCTTCTCATAAAAATCAGGTCCATCCATCTCACATGGAAAATAAGGGCCTTTAACAGATGTAACAAGATTATCAGTTTGTTTATGGGTTTGCTTTTTCTTTGATCTGCCCATTTTTAAGGTGTCGGTCTTTGTCGAAAATACACCTTTTACAAAGGAATTTTACAAAATATTGACTAAGGTGTCGGTCGATGCTGAAAATATACCTTTACAAATGATTTCCCCTTTTTGCAAAATGAGCTTTGAGGGAAAAAATGAGTATCCCCATTTTGTAAAATTATATCCCCTTGTAAGAAAGTAAAGATATCCCCCTAAGTGCAACTTACAAAGCTTGCAAAAAAGCTTGGGCAGAAAATTCCTGGATGGAAAAATATGTTCGATTTCTGCGTAGTGGGTCGCGATAAAATGATAGATATTAATCCTTTAGAATATTGACATTTTGTCATAACCCAATTTTCACAACACCAACATTCTAAGACCAACCAATTTTTTTTACACTTAGGTATATGTAAAGTTTGGTTATGTTTTTAATCCAATAATTACTTGGATGGTTATCTAGTTGTCCTTTACTAGAGTTATACCAGTACAAACCTCAACTATCATTAAGGTCTTAGCTATTGAGTACACCCATCCCTGCATTCCCACATGTCTATTTGTGAAGAATGTACAAGATGTAAAATTCTTACACACCAACTATCTTATGTTCATTGTCGAGCTAGTGGAATCTACCCCATAATTCTTTTGTAGGGAGAAGCTCTAGTCCTTTACTCTCTACACAAGTATTTTAGTGTAGGATCTCCAAAGCAATACACAAATATCCACTCTCTACATAAGACATTTGATGTAGGAGTGCTATGTACCAACATTAATACCTAATCAACTCCTTTACTCAAAAATGATCCTTTACTAATATATAATAAATTATATTAAATTTCAATGTATCCATCCACTAGGGAAATGTTCGGTAGAACTCTACAACTACTCCAAGGCTAATCCATTACTCGAGTACAACCTCCATACCATTTACGTATTCAAGAGAGGTATGCTTATTAGATAAATTACATACATTAATTTTTCATTCACCAAAGGAGACTCACAAAGTTCTATTATTGTGAACAAGTGTTAGTCAATAATTAGTGCTCTTTTTAAAGGAATAAAATTTACAAGTCA
This sequence comes from Wollemia nobilis, assembly GCA_028583015.1. Taxonomy (NCBI): domain Eukaryota; kingdom Viridiplantae; phylum Streptophyta; class Pinopsida; order Araucariales; family Araucariaceae; genus Wollemia; species Wollemia nobilis. The sequence goes on along the minus strand of JAQPPZ010000688.1, from coordinate 468,390 downwards.
AGTCCCCATCTACCTCAATGTGGTGAGGAAACATATTAACAAACTGTTTATTTCATTAAGAACACTCAGTAGCATTTCAAAGCAACACAAGCTTATATTACAATCAACAAATGGATCTATAATACACACTATACTTAATAATCTTTGAGGAATATGTAAGGCTCCACCCTTAGTAACCTTAATATCTCATTCACTACTAAACAAGTCCTAATTAAAATATAAGTATGAACTATCTTCAAATAATCATCCAAATCAATAGTTTAATCTATTATTCATGGCTCAACGTAATTCTTTTCCAAACCATACCATAATTATGTACAAGCATTACACAATTTGCGTAATGTAGGTGAGATTTTCCATAATGGAAGACTAAGAACATCAAATCATATATTCCAACAAATATTTATATGACTAAATTCCAATCCATGCACTAAGAGTGGTTACAATAAATAGTACTTTACTATCGTGGGAAAATTTCCCAATATTTGTCATTATTTTCATGTTACATATATTTTATGAATTAGTCAAATACAAGGATTTGAGCTATATCTGCTATAGTGTCCACTTTAACACTCCAAGGATCACTCCATAAACAACTGGATATCACCAACCGAGAAGGGAATGCCTTGTGAAGGAATTAGAGATAACTCCAAGCTCATAATGCATATTCATTGCTTGCATTCTCTCCATATAATGAGATTTTTATTTGAATATATTGTAGCAATAAAGTTCATTCATGAAAAATGTCATTATGTAGTAATATATCCAAATCATGATATGCATCTCCAAGAAAGGAACACTCATCCATGTTGCTCCAATTTTTTTTCGAAAAATAACCCGTCACATCATTTCCCTTAAGATATTTCATTCTCTATGGTTAATTATTTCTATGATCGTAAAGAAATATGATCCTATAAAATTGTATTTCTATTAACAATATTATATTCTTCCCTAGAATATGCAGTTTTTGTAGAAACTAAGCATGAAATAAATAATTATTTCTACAAAAAATACATACCATTTCCATATAATACATTTTCTAGCAAATCTAATCATGAAATATCTAGTCATTTCATCTACAAAGCATCACAACAAAGCATAAATTCATTTAAACCAAAATAAACTTATTCAAAAAATAGTCTGCCAAGGGAGGGTTATGACATCCTCGCCCCTTTAGGCTCGACATAGTCCTCTGTGTAACATCAAAGTTAAACATAACACAACCTTCATAATGTATTTTCAATCAATAATAGAAAATGTTTCTACATATCTGCTACTTTTTCCCAAGTAGTATTTCTTTCTATATAATTGTCTTACTAGACCTTGCATTGCTCTAGATCCTCTTTTATCAATGAAGTGAAATGGAGCTCAAGTATTCCTACTGGGTTAACGTTGATAGCCTCTAGATTCACCATATACAAATTAGAGAAATCCTAAATATGCTTAGGGTTAGCAACGTATTTCCTAAGAAAAGAAATATGAAATGCATCATAGATCTTGGATAGACTGGGTGGTAAGGAAAGTCAATATACCATAGGACTGATCTTCTCAGTAATTTCAAAGGGTACCAAAAATTGTGGATCACATTTTATGGCATTAATAGCACTTTACTTAGGTCTCACCCTCATAAACACTCTATCACCAACCTCTCTTGGTGATCTCTTAAGATCGATATAACTCATTTATCAATTTGTAGCTTCTTTCAACCATTTTATAATTATCCTCAACTATTGCTCCATTTATTTAACCATGTTCAATCGAAGCACAATATGATCCTTTGGATTATCCCATGATAATGGCATCCTACATTTTCTACCATACAAAGCTTCGAATAAATCTATGCCTAGGTTTTAATGATGACCATTATTGTAGGGAAATTCTAGCAAATGCAAGTAATCCTCCCATTGGTTCTTCTGATCCATACAATACATACGAAGCATATCCTCTAACATCTGGTTTAATCTCTAAGTTTTCCCATCCATAGATCTATGGATGATAAGCATAACTAATATTTAGTCTAGTACCTATTGCACTATGTAAGGCTTACCAAAACATAGATGTAAATATCAAGTCCCTATATAATATAATTACCTTCAAAAAACCATGAAGCCAAAATATTTCTTTGGAAAATATGTTAGCCACAACCACGATATCATCCTTGGTATTCTTGGGTATAAAATGTTCAACCTTGGTAAGTATATCGACCACTACTAGGATTACGTAATGGTGAAACCTATTTTAGGCAACATTACAATGAAATCCATCAAAACTACTTTAGTAAATAAGAAATAAATTATTTGGTTATGGGACAATCCATTGTATGCCTCAAATGCTTAATATATTAAGAGTCATTTTAGTGATAAGTGATTTGTTTACCCAATGATATTGTAGACATCAAAATCTAGCCACTTGTCCTCCATCCATTCTTTCCTGCTATTTCCACCACCAAAACATAGTCATTTGTCCTCCATCCTAGCTTTATAGCCTTTTCCACCTATTATTTATATATTTATTATATATATTTAAATAATAATATTTTATATGTATTTAATAAATATATATTTATATAAATAAATTAATCCCAACCATCCGATTTCATTTAATCTCATCCATCTATTTTCATAAATCCATGCCACACCCTAAATTTATAATCAACCCTTAGATATGCTTTAATCTCAGCCACACGATTAGTGTCATTGAAACCCAAACATGCCCTAGGTTGGATTATAAATAGGATCCATTTTGATGGCTCAACCCCTGAGTGCTTGATTATTTTAATTTGCTAAGATCTTGAGTTCTCTAATTTCTTGAGAGTTCCAACCCATCCTTGGTGCCCTAATCCCCATTCCATCCATCGTATTCATTGTTCCCTCACTCGTCATTACCGCCACCGCATCCCTCACCCTCGTAAAATATGCTTATGCAGATGCCTCCCTCATCTGCTAAGTGCCTCTAGGCAATTTCTACCATCATCGAACACCTCTGGGCACCTCCATTCTACTCTCAAGCACCCACAGGCATTTTCTATAGTTTCTAGGCACCCACGAGTCTTTTACGTAAGGCCTTATAACAACCCATTAACCTTCGAGCGATGCTAGGGCACACCTTCATCATCAATCTACAATAGATCTAATCATCAATAGACAACAAGGAAAGAATAAGGTAAATCTACTTTATTATGTTATATTGCATGTTACTTAATTCTATTCACATTTTATATTGTTATAGCTAGGGTTTTTATTATAATTTTTGAGAGCTCACACAATGTAGTTCTCATTATTATTACTAAATCTCTAGTATTTCTCTGTGTGTAGATTAAGTAGAACATAAAAAGCATTAGATAGCTTATTAAGTTAGAGTATCCCAACATCGGATATGCAGAAGCCCACTCACACCTGTTAGGAATGAAACACAACTGAAGACACCACCATTTATTGTAGTCAGGGTTTCAAAGAACCCTAGCAAGATTTGTAATAATTGTATCATAAAGGATTATTACATCCACTATTGTGACAACATTGTTTTAAGGTTCCCCCCATTTAATATAAATATCATTTGTTGTGCAATATCTGGTTTATTTGAATTCTATTTTTAGCATTACTTGGTGTCATATTTTTGTCTCTAAAAATGGTGATCATGTTGGTACCCCCTAAGGATTTCATGTTATGATTTATCTTGAATTCTAACTTACTATTTGTTGTCATATTTTGGAAATTTTTAGAAGTGTGAATCATACATCTTTTGTTGGATCTAGGGTTTTTAAAAGTTCGTAGAAGTTACAGAAAGAGCATGAAACACCCAACCCAGGCATGTTTCAGGAATGCCCAACTGCATTTTATAGTGATTTGGAATAAATACATAGGATGTGCAGTATGTCTACTGGCTAAAATCCATGTTTCTATTTTACATATTTTAGGTTATTTGCTATATTTTTTAGATTCTAAGTAGAAAATTAACAATCATTAAGTAATCTAGAAAACAACTCATTCTAGTTTTAAACTTAGGCTTGCATTCATTCACACATTCTAATTAGGGTTTTTGTTTTAATGTATTCACAAATATAAAATGTTGCATTTTGTTTGCATATGAATTGAGAAATTGTATAACATAGTAATTCATGGTTAGAATAATCTCTTTTCGTTTATCTAAGTAGGAACATCATTAGGGTGACAAAATTATTCCTACCAGTTGGGTGATTCGAGGTAGAGGGGTGGACGAACCCTTAGGTTGTTATTTAGATAGGGGATCTTAAGTGGTGTACTTCACACCCTTTGGATAAATTGACACTCTCTTTTGGCTTCTAATTTGGATTTATGAAATTAGTTATTTCTAACATTGTTGTACACATTAATAAATATAAACCCTAAAAGTAATTCACACACAACACATTTCACTCAAAATAGTAGTGGTTGGATTTAATTACCAACCGCTGCTTCAGATTAGGTGATGGTGGTATTCATCTCCATCCACCAATATATACCCATAGAAACCATAGGATACCCCCCAAGTAAACTTGTTGTATTTCATCACCAGCAAGAATCTCGTTACCCTATCTTCACCATAGTTTTTACTTTTATTTCATTAAGAAAAATTAGAACATCAAAATACACAAGATTGACACCTAAAATGAATACACATTAAAAAGGAGATAATCAATGAACAAGGTAAGGCACATTGGTTGAAACTTATTATGGGATATTTATTTCCTTCAAGACTTTAGTTTTGTGTTACATTTAATAGTTTATTATGTATTTTGATTTATTTGCTTATGGTACTAACTAGAAATCAAAATAAAATTATAATTCAAGATAACCTAATGGATCCTTCATATACATTCCCCACCACTTTATTGGTAGATACCCTAAATGTGACACGGGTAGATTTATCTGGAGGTCCCTCACATTCCTTGCCATCCACATCCTTCCATATGACCATGCCTCAAGAGGATTCAACCTCCCACACCATAGACAACCACATTACAAATATATACATGGAAAGAGTAGAAGCTTTCATGAAGTCTTCTAGTTATATCTTAGAGTCCATTACCAATTCACCTAGATAGGATTCTAATTTACAACAAGAACTTATTTATTACCAACCCCCATCCACATTTACCTAGATGTATAGTAACCCTATTTTTGAGACATCAATCGCACCTTCATCCCATGTGTCTATTTCCCAACATTCATGTGCTCCTAGAACCTTGTATACCTCCACTTACACCAACCCCTTGTATGAAGCACATGTAAATGTTGCTTTACAAGTTTCAGCCTCACAAGTTTCCATACCTAGTGTAACTTATCCCCAAGCCACATCTTCCATACCACATACCTCCATATCCTTAGCCTTTGATAGAGATATTATTGATGCATGGGAACACTTGAATAAATTGCTTAGACAAAGTCAAAACACTCCATAACAAGTACAGGTGAACCCTAAGCCCTTACATAACTCTACTCAGACTGTCCTTGTCAACCAAGATCCATAATGGGCATCACAATATTCTATGGTTTCTATCCCTATTCCCCTCTCAATCCATACCATTACCCATCCTATTCCCATTGGCCAACCTAGCCATTACCTTCATCAATCAACATTTTTCCATAATTCCCCATATTTTCATCAATAATAACCCATTCATCATATCCCATACAACTCACCTAGCCATCAGTACCAATATCCTCATCATTTAATAACTCTGTAATATTTCTCTACACCACCATAAAATCATTAGTAAATTTAGGGCTTCCAAATTCCTTAGGAAGACCCTCAAATTAAGGCCATGCAAAAATAGATAGATCAATTGATGCAATTTAATCCTATTTTTTCAAACCAAAAACCAACCTTACACCAATTGATCAATCAACCAATTCATCCTTAGGTTACATCACTACCATATCTGACAGACTTTAAAATACCTAAGTTTGACAAATTTAAGGGAATTGAGGATCCCAAATAACATATGAGCACCTTTGTTCATGCACGATTTAGAATTCAATATGATAATGCTCTCATGCTTCAACATTTTCATCAAAAATTAGGAGGGGATGCCATAGAATGGTACAATCAATTTTCAAGTCATAGTATCTATACTTTTGAGCAATTGTTTGATCAATTTTGGTTGTTTCATCCTAAATGTTAAAAAGAATATCTCATTGTTTGATGTCTATGCTTTAAAGTAGCATGATGATGAATCTATCTATAATTTTAAAAACCGTTGGAGGGTTATCATCATTGAATTAACATTTACCCTACAAATGGATGAGCTAATTAAGCTATTCACCAAGAGTTGTTTAAAACCTATATCTAGGATGCTCCAACTACGAACTTACCAATAATTTGAAAAAGCTTTAGCTCAAGATAGTTTCATTGAGGATATCAAAATCTAAGAAGGTATTATTAAGCCTAAGAAGAAATAATGGTATAATAAGAGCCAATATAAAAGCAACTATTTAGGCCAACATAAATCAACATAGGATACCTGAGCCACCCAATCCAATCAAGTGGTCATGAGCTAGTTGGTAATGGTTCAACAAAAACTTGTATAACAAACACTGCAACAAATTTCATATCATGCGGTCCCTTTGGTAAGACAAGATCCAATAGTTCAGAACATAATGTCAGCTATGGAAAACTATCCCTAGTGATAGTCTATCCAAAAAAATCACTAATACACCCCATTAGCCGAGTAATATGCCTCCATTTTTAAAAGTTTATATGAGACGAATAAACTTCCCTTACCCGACATTAGACTAGATAAAAATACTAGACATGGTAAAAATTATTGGGAACATCTATTTTATCCTTATCATAGGAAAAATAAGCATGACATTAACAATTTTCATATGTTGAAAAATGTAGTCCAAGACCTTATTGACTTGGGGGAAATCAATCTTGATAATACCCTTGATCAAAAAAATCAAAACTTTGGTATATTTCACACACCACTTTCTCATCACAAGGAGGTGAAACTAATTGTAGGGGGGCTAACACAAAAACTCCTACGAACGAAGTCAATCACATTCCACAATACCAAGGGTTTGTGGAGGCCATTCATGTGGTCACTAGAGGTCAAAGGAATAACCAACAAAGGCAACCACCTCAGGAAAGTATGTCACAACCTTCTACATCACCACCCATCCAGGTTTCTCCTAATACTTCATCATACATGCATATCTCTAGTTAATCGAATCCACCAAATCTACCCATCAATAATCCACCTTGACCAGTCATCTCATTGAGTAGTTGGCTAACTAAAAGTTTAAAAATAACTTCTACCAAATTGTTGATTTATGAGCTAATACAACAATCTCCTACACATCGTGACGCATTAATGGACATTATGAAATCCGTTGAACTACAATCACAAGATCCTAACACCTTCAACAATTTTATAAAGAGCATCCAAACATGCATGGAGCCTTCCATCAGATTCTATGACTCTAATTGACAAGAAACATTTTAAAAGAGTCCTAATTGACATCGGTTCCTCTATCAACATCATCACCACATTTGCCCCTCATCATTTGAAACTTCCTCCATCTCACATCACTAAGTCATCATTCGCCCTCAAAGTATTCAATGATTCTTTTTGTTCCACAATTGGCAATATTGTGTTACCCATCGAGGTAGGGACTAAAATATTGCACACAATATTCCACATCTTGGAAGGATCCATGGCATACAATGTACTCATTGGAAGACCTTAGATGAGGGACATGTACATTGTATATCGACATATCTCGAAATATTTAAGTACTATAATTTCATCTCAAATCCTTATGATTCCATTATTCCTTCCACTCACCTTTTTATTTTTCCATCATCCAATCCATCCACCACTTCACTAATCTCTTCATCAAAGGATCCCATCCCTGAAGAGCTCCCTATCACCACCCTTCATCAAGATTCCACATCCTTATTATCTTCATTAGTGACTACATGCACATATGGTAATAATAATTCCACATCATCATCATTATCATCCACTTCATCATCATCATCCATTCTGTAAACTTCCTAAGCTAATCCATTGCCATCGTCCAATGTTTTACAAGTTGAATTTACGGATTGTGAGATACCTCCATATGCACCATTTATAGAGCTATTACCTTATCATAATCATTACATGTCATCCCAATTCAAGGTCCACCTCACCAATATTGGTATTGGTGAGTATGTGGTCAATGAAATCACCATTATGCCCTTCACCATACCTAGTACTAAGGATTTCGATCATCTACATGTTCCACATTTAGCAACAAGAGCAGTCTATAACATGGGTTCAACTCTAAATAGCATAATTTTTGTATATGGGGGAATTTATTCTTCATAAAGTCCATATCCCATAGATGAAACCAAAGAACCAAAACTTGCCAATATTCCTAACATGATGGGATTTCCATATTGATACTTCCATATAATCAATCTGCAAGGCTATGAACTAGGACTACATGAACAAGGAGTGCATCAACCTATCGATGTTCCATATCAAGAGGTGCATGACCATTTAGGTCTAGGCTACCACTCACTCCCTACCACCTCTTATCTTGAACAGGTCTTCCAAAGACTTAATATCAACTCAGGAGAAGAAACCCTCCATCCCGATAATTTTGACAATGATATCTATGAATAATTTGAACTTATATCAATTATTTTGGATGAATCCGAAGAAGAATTGTATCTCATAATTCCCCATACCGAACAAGATGAATTTTATCTCAACATGTTCCCCATCTATGAGCCCATATTTTACTTTCTTCTTCCACAAGAGTGAGCAGCCCCTATTGGTGAACCACCACCTCCATTCCATAAGCCAACTTGTAAAAAATGTATATAGCTCAAACCAATGGTTTTCACCAGTACCAAAATAAAAAAAATAATAAATAAAAATCAATCAAAAACTCAACAAAAACATGTTTTTTTTTCTTTACGTTGCATGTACATATCATTTAGTAAAATGAATTTTATGTTGATTGCTGCTATCCAGGTTAACCAAGCTCCTAGAACCGATTCCTAGGTTCCATCCATTCCATCCAACCTTTTCCACCTTGCCCATAATTCAACATGAATCCTATTGATTTATTTACCCCACTTCGTAATCCATACGATCTGGCTAAGCCAATTTCAATTGACATAAGCCTTTTGATATAGAATGGATTTCCTCGCCTTCATACTTTGCTAAATTTGGCTTGTCTGAGGAATTGTTAAGGGCTTCTACCAACTACATTCCACCATCCCCTTGATCTTTACCTTCACCTTCACCTTCGGATCCTGAGGTTTTCCAAGCAGAAATAGTGATGACATATTAGATGATATTCATCTAATCACTACACCCTATCAATTTGAGTAAGTTTCCCATATTTCTATTGAAGATACCATCGATGTGGACCTCAGTTCAGAAAAAGACAATCCCCAAATTGTCAAGCTTAGAAAAAAATTTATCACTCGATGAATAAGAGCAATTCATTGCTCTCCTCAAGAGGAATAAGGGTTTATTTGTATGGTCCTACAATGACATGTCCAGTATTGACCCTAGTTTGGTTTTACACAATCTCACCTTATAGCCTGATGCTAATATGGTAAAAAAAAAACATAGGAGAATGCATCCTACCATGGCCCTCTTGGTAAAAATGAAGCTTCAAAACTCTTATATGTGAACTTCATAGTTCCTATCGATTATCCTAAGTGGCTCTCAAATAGGATACCCGTTTGCAAGACTAAGAAGGTGATACGCGTATGCACTAACTTTCAATATCTTAAAAAAGTGTGTCCTAAGGATGAATTTCCTCTCCTAAACATCTATACTCTTGTTAATACATACTCTAGCCATGAAATGCTTTCACTCATTGTTGATTTTTTAGGATACAACCAAATTTGAATATATCCTGATGACCAACACAAAACATCATTCACTACACTTTGGACAACTTTTTGTTACAAGGTGATGACCTTTGGCCTCAAAAATATAGGTTCCACTTATCAACATGCCATGACATACATCTTCCATGACTATATGCATAATATTATCGAAGACTATATGGATGATCTCTTGGCTAAATCTAAAACTTGACAAGAACATATTGGTATATTGGAGAAAGTTTTTTATCGACTCCTAGAGCATAATGTTAAGTTGAATCCCAAAAAATGTGTTTTTGGTGTTACCTAAGGAAAACTAATAGGGTTCATTATCTCAAAAAGAGGCATTTAGGTGGATCCTAATAAAGTTAAGGGTATCTTGGAGATGCCTCCCCCAAATAACTTAAAGGAATTGCATAGTTTACAAGGAAAGATCTAATAAATACATCATTTTATTACACAAATTTTTGACAATTGTAGGTCAATAAATTACCTACTACAAAATGGGGTGTCATTATATTATAAAAATGAATGTTAGAAAGACTTTGATGACATTAAGCAATACCTAGTTTCTCCACCAGTCTTAGCTTCTTCTCATACGAGGGTCTCATTTTATCTTTATATCTCAGCAATAGACTTTGCCTTACGGACAATGCTCACATAGAAGAATGATAAAAATCAAGAGCAAGTTATCTATTACATTAGCAGAACATTGGTAAGCTATGAGACTAAATACGCTTATGTATAAAAATTATTCTTAGCAATGGTTTTTACCACTAAGAAACTTTGAAATTACATGCTTAGCCATACAACTTACATTATAGCTAGAGAAAATTCTATACATTATATGATGTCTTGTACTTACAATAACACCCACACCGCTAAATGGATAATGCTCCTTACTGAATTTAACTTGGAATTCATTAGCTAAAAATCCATTAAAGGTTAGGTAATAGTCGATAAAATTGCAGAAGATCCACTACCTAGTGATCATCCTTTGATTATTGAGCTCCCAAATGATTCAGTATTTGTTGTCACTGAGCAAGAAGAAGATGTCATTCCAGAGGAAGACATCGATATCACACTATTATTTGGTGGCTCTAAGTGTATGAAAGGTCAAGGTTCTGGAGTTGTATTTCACACACCACATGCAGTACCTATCCCCTTGTCATTTGAACTTGAATTCTAATGTACAAACAATACTGCATATTATGAAGCCTTAATCTTGGGCATTCAAATAGCTATAGCTATGAGCATTAAGTGTATTAGGATATTTGGTGATTCTCAACTTGTTGTAAAGCAAATTAATGGAGAATACCAATGCAAAGAACCTACCATTAAGATTTATCATGAAGTAGCAATGAAATTGCTCTCTAAGTTTGATTGGTATGAAATCAATAGCTTACCACTTCGACTAATAGATCTGCAAATACAATTTCCTCCATTGGATCATTGATTCTAAAAGAATCCTTTGGAGATGTACAACTACTTATTATTTCAATAGCCTCTAAATATCCCATTACCTGTGCTGAGTCAAAATATGAAAATAATATTTGATTTATCCATTCGTATTCATATGAGACTTGTTAAAGCCAAATAGTAGCCTTTCTCATGTTTGAAACACTCCCATAAGACATATCTCAGACTGCAAAACATACCTTTAAGCAAAATAAAGCCTATTTTATTCTCTTGGAGGACGTGTTGTATAAACATGGTTATAGCAAAGTCCTCCTTCATTGTCTTGAGGTTAGTGAGGCTCAAAGAACCATAGTTGAAGCCCATGATCGTACTTGTGGTGGTCATTTTAGTGGAATGGCCATTGCAAAGCGTATTTTATACATGGGTTATTATTGGCCCACAATGGAATGTGATTGTTGCACCTATGTTAAATATTGCAAGAAGTATCAGGAACATACTAATTTAACTCATGTACCATCCAAAGCCTTACAACCCATTCAAATCCTTTGGCTCTTTTTGCAATGGGTCCTAGATGTAATTGGTAAAATTTCACCTCCTTCCTTGGGACAACATACATTCTTTATCATAACCACTGTATAATTCTCAAAGTGGGTTGAGGCAATTCTTCTAACCACCATGACAAGACCTAGAATTGTGGGTTTTATACTTCAACACATAATCTATCATTTTTGTATACCCTCGAATATAATTTCCAACAATGGTAAGTCTTTCAAGAATAAGGATGTCTAAGAATATTATGAGAACTATAACATTCAACATAGTTTCTTGACTCCTTATTACCCATAAGAAAATGGATAAGCTGAAGTTTCCAATAAAATATTAATTTCTATTTTCATGAAACTTATCAAATAAAATTATAGATATTAGCATACACATATACCCTTGGTATTACAGTCTTATAGAACAAGCATCCGCACACCTATAGGGAAAAAACCATTTTCATTGGTCTATGGAGCCAAAGTGATCATACCTCTTGAGATTGAGATCCCTTCCTTGAAAATTTATTTTTAGGAATTCATAGATGATGACACTGCTAGACAAGCACATCTTGACCAAATCACACTCCTTGATGAGATATGATTCAATTATTTAGAGTATTTACGAGTTTATCAAGATCGTCTCAAATGTGCTTACAATGCCAAAGTTCATCTATGTGAATTCCATGTATGAGATATTTTCCTTAAAGAGAACCAACAAAATACCAATGCACTGTTGCATATTTGTTATAAATTCACGTCTAATTTGTTAGGTCCATACATCGTTACATGAAGAGTGGGTAACAATACTTATAGGCTTACCAGTCTAGAGGGAGAGGAAGAATCCAAACCACTTAATTTTATATACTTGAAAGTATTATATGAATGATTTGATTACTATATATGTATGTATATACATGGCTAATACAAAATTACATTTCCATACACTTCATTCATAACATTGCATTTCACTTGCATCTACATTTCAAAAATTGCATTTCATGTTTTATAAAATTACATTTATGTCATTGCATTCACATTCACATTTAACATTTAATATTAGGGATAATTTAGTTTAGATATTAATTAGTCCAACAAAATTCATGTTGCCTTAATCAGGTGCATCTTCATAATGTCATCCACACAATTCCTCCAAGTCAAATTGTAATCAACACAAGCCACATTCACAAGTCCTAGGTTTTTTCAGTCACTCAACCACTGCTAGTGTTCTAAGTAACCTCTAGAATACATATCAAGTTATTTTTAGGACCATTACACATATACACTAAGAAAATCTTGAGTTTTAGGAATTGACTCAAAACATTCTTGAACCAAACACAATTTCACATCTTAAAAACATCTTTTGTCAAAGAGGGATAACACCATACTTGGTATGAAAATCGAAGTGAAAAGTGTCATCCTTGATAGTACAACTATGCAACATAGTCCATAAAAATAGTGGTCTTCACTACTATCACAATTCCAAAAATAAAAGACAGAGTAGGGAAAAATCCCTAACAAAAACTCTAAATATTTTACATCACACACCACTGATCAATTGGGTTGTAAGAATCATACTACATTTCCAGTCAAACAGTTAGGTAATCATCCCAAAAATTTAGGAGATCAATAAAAAAACTCATGGACTATGGAATTAGCCTCCACCAGAGCTATAGACGCTTGACTGGTAATGGACTATGCTCATGCATAGTGACATGTCTCTTCTAAAAGAGACCTTTGACCACTCATATGGACAAGCTAGCTTCTTTTGTTTCATCTATAACAATTTTACTCAATATACTCAATATGAGTTAATGAAATCACTTGCACACACATTGGTTCTTGATTGTTTAGGGTTATTACCATGCTCTTGATTTGATAAGTAAATTCACTACACACACATTTAGTCCTAGAATAATTAGGCAGTTTTTGTGGATTTTTTTGATATCGCAAGAATTTTTGAGTCTCTACAAAATAGGTAGTTTTCCATATCAACATCCATATATTCTTCCATGTCAACATCCATATATTTTCATGAGCCATTAGCCACCACATGCAACCAAGTATGTTGCCCCTGCTTAAACAATAATACTAACAAAATGGCCAAGAAAATATCTAAACTACAAATGATCATTAGTACCCGATACCTTGCATTAATCATTCATACATTCTATATTACATTAATCATCTAGAACATATCATATGCATTAATCACAAACATAAACATTCATTACACAAAACCATTCCACCAAAAGCATTCACAAAAAAATATAACACAAAACATAAAATCCATGTATATATATGTATAAATGAATGCCAAAAGGCTACATACAATGGAGCACCAACGCTCATATACAAAACTGCATCTAAGCACTAGCTATACCCTCCAAGAGGACCCCTGTGACCTAGAAGGAGCCCTAGACCTAAAGCTATGACTAGACTAGCTATGCATTGTACCCTCTAACATAGATGATATTGGAGGATCAGGAAGTGGAATATGATGTCCCATCAACCTATCCTCCAATGCCTCGATATATCTATGCTAATACTGAAAGTGTGTTATATCAATATTATACCAACTATCTCTTTGTTAGATTTTCCTGGAGCCTCAGGATCCTTGCATCCCGTTCCTCCATCCGCTGCTCTAGTTGTGCCCACTCCTCCTCACTCTGGACTAGAGGTACATCTAGAACCTCCTCTACATCCACCCTATCTCCTTCATTTCCCCCAATCTTGGGATCTTTTTGTGCTACACCCTTAGACCTCCACCTCTGACTATCAGATCGAAGGCACCACTACCACTTGGGGGTCTCTTGGGTCCCCTCATTACCATCCTCCTAAGCACCCTCATCCCTCGTTTCTCTAGATCTAAACCCATTAGTTGGTCCTTGAGATTATGCCCATGGTGGCTGAGCTGTGAACCATACATCATACTTTGTAGTTATCTCTGCATCCTCCACATTTGAAAGATTCATCTCCTCATAATCCTCCAAGACCACCCTCTATGGATCTGTGTAAGGTAGCCCGATATCCTCTATATATCTACTATTTCACACTAGTTCATTATGAACATCCTATCTTAGCCCACATTTATGGAGCACTCATGAGAATTGGAAGTACTCTACCTCACACCTATGCCTCCCAATCACCCACCTATCCTACTACACTCATCACAGGTGCTCCTCATACCTCGTCCATTGAGAATCCAACCATGGCCTCCACACCACTTGGGTAGATGTCAATCTAGCTCATAAATCCCTATACAATTATATCATCCTCACTGGATGACTCAGCTATACCTCCTTAGCCAACTTCCATCACCTAGTTTAGAGCTACTCCCTACAAAACACTCCCATAGGCAAGCTCTCTGGTGATAAACCCTAAAATGGTCCCATCCCTAGCATTGCAGCAATAAGTTGCACCCTAATCCCTTCCACCCCACCTAGCCATCTCATATAACTCTTGGTATATCTACACTAGTAAGGCAAGATCCAATACATATGCCTATCTCTTAGTGAGCATATCGCTCACTACTCCTATTATATTTCATAGGAACTTGTTCCTATTGTTGTTCGAGGCCACGATGTTGGACAACATGAACATAACCAAGCCATGAAGGTGGTCCAACTCCTTGTCCATATACATGGACAAATAATAAATACCCCCACACTCCACCTTCACCCTCTTCCATGCATCCCAAAACATCTGCATCATCTCTGTCTTTAGGTTGAGCCTGACCTCAACCCTAATCTCCTCCATCGGTACATTGAAGATTTGATATACATCCTCTAATGTAACTGCCACCTCATTAATGTAGAGCTTAAATTTTGCCCTATCTGCATACCACCTCTCTTCCAAGGTGGAGAAGTACCCCTCATCATCCCTTACCACATCTATTCGGGCTACCTCTGCTAGCTCCACCTCCTCCAACAACTCCCACTCCTCATTCGTAATTGCCTTCCTCATTCTGGGGATGTTAAGAAAAAAATGGTGCCAAGCTTCCTAAATCCTAAGCTGCAGCACAACACAAAACATTTTTTAATAATTAAAAAAATACAAAAATACAAAAAAAAATTGCACAACACAAAAGGATAATGTTACCTATGTAACTCATGTCCCATCCATAGCCTCGACCCCTGCACTAGCTCCCTTCACCGCCATAGCCTCCATAGCCAAACTTTGATACCTCACTTCACTCCTCACTTTCCCTCACTCTTCAAAAGTAGCTTCTCAAACTTCTAAATGCACAAATGAGCTTCAATCTCACCTAAAACGCTATTTCTAGTTGCTTCAGGTACCTTGGGATGCCCATGGATTTTTATTGGCACACATAAGTGCTCATGGACAATTCTATAGATATAAATAACCCATAGATATTTGGCATCAACATTGAAAAAAGATAAAAACTACCACAAAACAATGGCTTTGTAGACACCAAAACAACACCAATCCGATTTTGTGACTACAAACATTGATCACATTGGGACACACAGCCCCAAGGGCAGCCCCTAGAGGTTAAACAGTGGTCCTAACCACTCTCACAATAGTTTTTGAAGGTCAGAAATCATTTTGGCACCTTCAGGAACTTTGCTCAATATCCGTTCCACCCAGGGACGAATTCTAATTGGGATTCGCTCCGCCCAAGGACGAATTCACAATTCGCTCCAGGATGGGATGAATTGCAATTTTGACGGGAAAAAAGTTAAATCTTGAAAAATGGCAGCTCGAATCCGCCACCTAAAGCCTCCTTCAGTTCATGGGAGCATTGGTGAGCATTTTTGAGCGTTAGAGGCTATTACAGGGGCATTCATGAAGCCCCTAATCAGGGAGAAATCTTCCCTCCCCTAGAAGGGCATGGCTGCCATGTGGCACCTCTGCATGCTCATCCCAAGAGACCTCCAGGTCTATAAATTGATGAGTTTCCTCATCCCAAGATATACAGAGTAAGAGCAATTTGGAGCAACGAAGTGCTGTCATTTTATTTCCCCATACACCCTTGTGCGATTTGCGCCTTCTACATCCTTGATCTCTTTTAGAGAGGAGGTCATTGGGTGACTATTGGAAGGTCGAATATTGAGCCTAAAACCCAAAATTTGGCCATAGAATACCACCCAATTTTTCGACAACACCTTGTAAGAAATTTTGGACCCATCGCAAGTGGATTGGTGTCGAAATCAGGCCCCAAACAGTGGGCGGCCCGCCTGGGCGCCCCCACACTGCTGTAGGCCTAATTGTCCCTTTTAGGAACAATTGGTAATTTGTGGTAGATTTTTCTTTCTACCATTTTCATTTTCTGCATTCAATTCCATGATGCTTAGATAGGTTGTCATTTAAATTTTGTCTCGTTTTGAACAATTTTGATCGTGTTTCTATATTCGTTCGCTTTTACTAACTTGCAGGTAGCACCATAAGATTCATATTTATGGAGGTCAAATTGGGAAAATCTGACAATCTGGGTCTTCCCAAAATGCCCCCAATTAGCTAACCCCAAGTTTACATATATTTTGAAGCTCTCTAGGTCAAACATTTGGGACAACACCATTTCGGCATTTTGTTGCAGGTGAATTCATCCCGCCCCAGAGCGAATTCAAATCGGTGAGGAATTTCCTAATTGTTCTTTTTGTAGTGCACTCCTGGTGATGTCCTAATGCCCCTATCAAATTTTTAGAGAATTTGGATTCATTTTAGTCATAGTTTAATTCATTTTTCTCATTCATTTATCGTAGGCTTGGGGATTGCATGTTTTGTTTTATCTGTGGGTGCTATTGATTGTATTTTGTTTATTTGAATACAGGATCAGAACATTGGAAGAGCAGAAAGGAATCAACATTCACAGACACAAGTGACGATGACGTTTTGGTCTAACCATCTTACATGTGGGCACGCGGAAGAAGGAAGGCTATCCATGGATGTAACTAAGAGATGAATTTAATTCTCCTCGCCCCTAAAAAGGGAGGATGAAAATTGTAACCGAGTTGTGAAATACATCAATAAAAGAGAAGGGCTGTTATTTCATTTGGGTTTCAATTCATGCTTTCTCCATTTCATGCATTTTTAATTCGTAGGATTCAGTGTTAAGTTTAGTTTCATTTTTTGCATCGTGCTTGGAGTCTTTCGTTTCTTGTTTACGTATCCTCATGATTTTAGTGGCGATCACGGTGGGACCCTGTCCTCTATTTTTAATATCAGATATATGATCCAAACTTGGTTGTTTTTTGCTTGCAGGTGCCAAGTTTCACACGTCGACTGTTGTTCATTCCATCAGGAGGCGGATACAGAGCTGTAATTCATCTTACCCAGGGACGAATGGGAATTCACCCCACCCTATGATGAATACAGTCCTATAATTCATCCCCCCCGGGATGAATTTTTGTCCATACAGTCTTCAGGAAGAAACTCAGAACCAGCAGATTTGGGCAGAGAAGAGGTAAGGATTCTGAACTTTTCTTGTCTATTTTTGTCTTCAGTTTTTCTATTTAGGGTACTTGCTTGCTTAGGGAAATTAGTTTTCCTTTACCGCTTGCTTGTTTCCATTTTGCAAAATGAAAAGAACCCTACACACCACGTGGCAAATTAAAAACCAAGGCATTTATCGTAAAACCCCAGCCCTTAATCAAGACCAACGGTGGATTTCATCACCACCTTGGCTTGAATTTTGCATCCATTACCTCGATCACAACTGTTGCTAGACGTAAATCCTAATGAAATCTGATCGAGTGTAGCGGGGGTGATTACCAGTACATGAGGATAAGTCTTCTATGGTAGGTTTCATAAATAGGGTGATTCCCCTTCTATACCGCCTACGTTCCACATACCATCTGCTCTCACATACCTATAGTTTCCCTCACGTAAGGGCGGGTATATAGAGAGGTTGGTATATCAGCCTGGAAATGGTATATCAAAGGGGTGACCATTTTTGGGAGCCATAAGAGCCATCATTTGCATTTAAAAGTTCTTTACAAAAACCTTCAAAAAAAAAAAAAAACAAAAACAAAAACAAAAACCAAAAACACACTAAACTAGGTCTAGGACACACTTTCAATATTTAAATGAGATAATCACTGCTTGTGTGTGTGTATGATCATTTCTGTTTAGTGTAGCATAAAAATTTTATAAAAAGAGATAAAAATCTGCATAGCTTGTAGGAAAGCACCACCATGGTGTACACACGTAGCCAAGCCCAATCAAGGGCGGAAGTTGTGGAAAGTGTACAAGGGGGCACAAGTCATCTCTACTATAGCCCTAAGGACTTAGTCATACCGCCTTGGCGGCCTGACCCACAAGAGAGTCCGCATCAGTCCATGTCAAGATGGAATTATAGGGACACCCCTTTGAGGGACACGCTCGTTCATCATAGCCACTTCCAGGATGAGTCCTTACACGTGGCACTCAACATAGATAGGAAGGCTCCCTTAGAAGCTCGATATGAGTGGCCACCATGCGATGAAGTGCTAGAGCAGCATAGTTTCCATGAGGAGAGGCCACATGATGATGGCCTCCGCCCTTTGCCCCCTATCACTGTTAGAACCAATAGACAAAATCCAGAGCTCAAGGCTCTTCAAATCAGGTGAGTTTACTCTACCTGCCCCTTTCACACATATGAAAGTAAGCCCGAGGAAGATGATTACATTACTCAAGAGCAATATACAATGTAGGGACCATGCGCTTCCACACCAGCTAGATACCATGATCACCCACTGAGGCCAGAGCCTCGGGTGAATGCCACCAACCTCGATAGAGGGAATCAGCCTATTGAGATATCGGATCATCGAGATCAGGGTAAGTGCATAGGAGAGGCATCCAAACCTCCTAGGCTCAGGATATCAGAGCAAGTTGACCTGGCAATCGCTAGGCATGCCGCCCGCCAAGCATAGATCATGCATCTTGAGCAAGACCAGTAGCACCTAGAGCATTTATATCACCTTAGCAAAGAGTGCATTCGAATCCAAATGGATGAGCTGATTCATAACCCAGTGCCTGAGAGGGTCCCAACCCCTCGCACCCAAAGGGCAGAATCATATGAGAGGTGTAATCCCTTGGTGCGAGATAGGTCTCTGCGACCTTACCAAGTGCTACCTCTGAGACCTCCTAGACCTTAGCAGGAGGCCACTCCATGAAACAACGATGGGTACCCTCCATGGGGACCCACCCAGGGTCATAGGTCTCGCCCAGAGACTCCTCAAGAATCTTACAAGGAGTATGAGCAAGAAGAAGAGAAACCTGAAATGCCCTACCTAGGAGGAGAGGTTGCCATCTGGCCACCCCTTCAGAGGCCTCAAGTCTCCCACAACCCACAACGGGAGCAAACTAAAGAGGAATAAATTAAATCCTCAAATGTATATAAAGCGCTGCTAAAATGATTGGAGTCTGTAGAGACCAAAACTTTTGGGACCCAAAAGCCCACTTTACGCCAACTCCGTAGTCATCCTGTGCATCCGTCAGTGCCAAAACCTCCTTACCCTGAACACTTTAAGCTACCTCAGTTGGCAACATTTAGAGGGGAGGAGGATGCTCAAGAGCATGTGACAAGGTTCTTGAGCCAATGCTTCGGCATTCAGGACAATGATGCTTTGTTATTGAGAACATTTATAACCACATTCACAGGCCCTACCTCGGATTGGTTTACTCAGTTACCAAAGCACATCATTAACAATTTAGATTAGTTAGTGGATGCATTCCTTTAATGCTTTGCCTTCAATACCAAGAATAAGGCATCACTGAGTGACTTACACAGCCTCAGGTAGTATGAGGAGGAGACCATGGTGGCCTACGAGAATTGGTGGAGGACATTGCTTTCAAAGTTGCCCTACCTCCCCCCTATGTTTGACCTCACTCAGATGTTCTCCAAGAGTTGTCTGAGATCAATCTATGTGCTATTGCATCTGCAACAATATGCCACCTTAGAAGAAGCTCTGGCACAAGCCAGGATCATTGAAGAGATCAAAATACAGGATGGTGAGATATCCAAACCTAAGAAAAAAGAGTGGACTAAAAACACTGAAGCTGGGACCACACAACAAAAACTCGCTATGGTTAACCAAGTTGCTATCAATGTACCTAAGCCTGCACAAGCAACACAGCCTCAAAAGGCTAACTATCAGGAAGTGCATCCTAACAACTATGATAGAGAAAATCAGAGGCAAGAATAGAGTCACCAGTGTCACCCTAGGCAATAATTCACACCCTACACAGAGTCCAGGGACTCCTTGTTTGACCACTTGTTAGTGACAAACCTGATCAACCTACTAGAGGTTCAGACTATAGATCCCAACATGCCCAAGCCTAAGGGGTATATATAGGACTTGTATTATAGGTTCCATAGGCGATAGGGGAATGACCTAAATGCCTATTGGAAATTTAAGGGCTTAGTGCAAGACCTGATTGATAACAAGACACTAGTGGTGGATAATCTTGTCGCACCAAGCAATCAACAAATGGAGGTCTTCAAAGACCCCTTGCCTGCTCATGCTCCATAGGCAAAGACCCTACAAGTTAACGAGGTCACACAGAACTGCCTCATGCAGTGGTATGTAGGGATGATCAGTATAGTGGCTCGGAATAGGAGGTATCCAAGCACGAATGCTCCTGCGGTAGTGGTAGGAGAGGTGCCAACAACTTTGCAACCACAATAGCACCTTGCACAACCTCCTTCACCTAAGCCGGTGGCCACACTTCGGACCAAACTAACTCATAGTTTGAGGACCACCTCGGCTAGGCTCTCCATATACGAGCTTATACAACAATCAACGCCCCATCGAGAAGCTCTAATGGAGATTTTGAAAGCCATCGAGTTGCAGCCCCATGAGACAAATTCTTTCAACAACTTCATGTGGCATGTGAAACAATGTACTAAGCCGGTCATCACATTTCAAGAAGACAAATTGAGATCAGTGACTGATGACGTGGCGGATCCACCCCTGCATGTTATCGCGCGGGTCAACGGGATCCCATATAAGAGGGTTTTGATAGACATTGGCTTGTCCAGCAACATCATCACAACTACGACTTTCAAGCATCTAAAGTTGCTCACATCTCACATCATAGCTTCCACCTACACTCTATGAGCATTCAATGATGCAATTTGCTCGACAGTCGGCACAATAGTCCTACCAATCCAAGTGGGACAAAAGACCATACACACATTGTGCCACGTATTGGAATGTGAGATGGCCTACAACATCTTGCTGGGCCAACCATGGATCAGGGACATGAAGTGTGTCCCTTCAATAGCTCACCAATGTTTAAAGAATACATTTGAAGGGGAGGTGCATGTAGTCCCGGTGGACTTGGAACCCTTCAAGTATTGTAATGCGGTGCAGCTGATGCCGCAATCGACCCTGCCATCAACGCATTTGGATTTCCAGTTAAATCCATCTAAATAGGGTCTGATTCCTTAGGCATCCCCGTTAACAAGTTCTTCAAAATCCCAGCCGGGTTCATCTTCATCGTCTGGTCCTCCACCAACAACACCATCTGTGGGGGCCAAATAGAAGGACAAAGGGAAGGAACCCTTGGAAGAGGCAAAACCTTTGGAAGAGACACTACCATCAGTATCAACTATCTCTACTGAGGATATGCCTAGCCAAATGGAAGTTGAGGCTCCTAGTCCACCCGACATGGAGTGGACTCAAGGAGAACTTCCATTCCCTCCCCCTCAACCGCCAATGATCACCATTGAAATGGCCAATACGGGCCTGGGGGAGTATCTAGTGTGGAATATTATAGCAACACCCACACTAGAATCCATGCAGGACATGGGGAGACCTCGACTACCCATTGGCACTATTGTTCCCCTAGGCAACCTGCCAAACCAGACAAACTTTGTGTATGGGGGCCTTTATCATGGTGTTGCACCATGCACGCAAGAGGACGAAGACGAAGAGCCTTTTGCTAAAAATGTCAACTATTTTTCTAACCCAGGCTTTGCTCTGAGATACCTTGGCCAATGCAATTGGCACGGATATGGGTTAGGCCGATATGAGCAAGGGATACGTGTTCTTTTCCAACCAAGATACCAAACGCCATATGACAAGTCAGGAGTAGGGTTTAACCACCCCTCCCTTTGGACATATTGGTGGAGAACATGCAAGGCCTAGGGATAGGCAATAAGGGGGGATTGGCATCAAATCCATATGCCAACCCTAACACCACATATACATTGAGGGATTATCTCCCATTAACGGCAATCAACCTTGTTGGCTCTAACAATCCCTTCCCTTCACTTGAGAGAGGAGAAAGCTCGAGAGCTCATTTTCAAGGAGGGTCTAGACAATGTCAAGAAGGGTCCTCGAAGGACGAGTCGGAGTATGAACCGTCGTATAACCCCTTCAAATCAGATAGCGATCACTCACAGGTGATCCCCATGGATGAATATCAAGAAAGCCTCTTGACAATGTTCCCCCTGGATTCTCCCATCGAGCAAGCATCGCTCCAAGGAAATCAAGTCCCCCCGTAGAGAGTGGAACAACCTAGGTGGGACCACATTAATTTGCTTGAGCAGGACGAGCCTGTCATACCTCAAACAATTATCGGAGCCAACGAAGGCTTTTGGATCTTTGATAGTGATTACGAAGATGAAACAGAAATGACATATCTTAATCACATGCGGCAGATGCAGCATCGACACCCCTTGGAGATTAACGACATATTTGAACAATTAAACATAGTGCCAGGGCATGAGTGGTACGTAGACCCAGCGGGGTGGGACCAAGTGTTGGATCCGCTACTCTTGGCATACGAAGAGCACCTTCCACCCAAAAACCCTATAGTGACATTAGTGCCGAGGGTAGACCCTATATTCCTATCCACACATAGTGTCGATCCATTCGTGCCCATCCCTCTAGAGCCAGATCCAGAGCACATAGAACATCTAGAATGTTCGAGTCATCACACCCATGGTAATGGAGACCAAAATCATTTCATCAACATGATCTCCATTGACTTAACTACCCCCATCCACAATCCAGATGATCCAAAATAGTCATTGTATCTAGACATAGATGTCATAGATTGGGATCACGTCAATTCCCCTCCATCCCAATCTGAGTACTGGCATTTTGGTGAAATGCTCCATTTTACCCTTGGGCCAACTTAGGATATCTGCCATGCTGAAGAGGGACCCAAGGTTCCTAACGATGATCTAAACTCAACAAATGATATCCACTTGATCCCAACTCCACATCAGTTGGAAGACGGATCCCACATGTCGGTCGAGGATATGACTAACATAGACATCGACTCGGATCCAATGAATCTATAGATAATCAAGTTGGGGGTAAGTTTATCCCCCGAAGAGCAAGCCGACTACATTGCCCTTCTCAAAGTGAAGAAGGAGGTTTTTGCATGGTCATACAAAGACATGTCGGGACTAGACCCACAACTAGTCACGCATAATCTAACGCTTGATTCGACAGTCAAGCCAGTTAAGCAAAAACTATGCAAATGCACCCAATAGTGGCCTTAATGGTCAAATACAAATTGCAAAAGCTGTTGGATGCACATTTTGTCATCTGCATGGATTACCCACCATGGCTATCCAACATGGTGCCCATCAAAAATCTTGACGGGAGGATTCGCATATGCACTAATTTTTAAGATCTAAACAAAGCAAGTCCTAAGGATGATTTCCCCTTGCCGAGCATCGACGCCTTGGTAGATGCTACAATGGGTCAAAAAAATGCTTTCCCTAATGGATGGTTTCTTGGGATACAATCATATTTGTATCAGCCCCGAAGACCAACTAAAAACGGTGTTCACAACACCTTGGGGGACATTTTGTTATAAGGTCATGCCTTTTGGCCTTAAAAATGTTGGCACCACCTACCAACGTGCCATGACATACATCTTCCATGATTACATGCACAAGACTTTGGAAGATTACATGGATGATTTATTGACCAAATCTCTTTTGTGCCCGGATCATCTCGGTGACTTAAGCAAGATCCTCGATCACCTCATGGAGCATAGAGTCAGACTAAAACCCAAGAAGTGCATCAAGGTGGACCCAAACAAAGTCAAGGCAATCCTTGAAATGCATCCCCCAACTACCATCAAGTAGCTCAGAAGCCTACAGGGAAAGGTCGCGTCAATCAAGCGCTTCATAGCGCAGCTATCTGACAAGTGCCGACCAATGAACAAGTTGTTGCACAAGGGGGTATCATTTCACTGGGATGATGAGTGCCAGTTAGCCTTCGATGACATTAAATAATACTTGGCTTCGCCTCCAGTATTGGCACCACCTAGACCAGGAATGCCATTCTACTTATACATCTCAGCTACTGAGGTGGCACTGGGAGCCATGTTAGCCTAGAAGAACAAACTTCACAAGGAACAGGCTACTTACTATCTTAGCCACACCCTAGTCAGCTATGAACTTAACTATGCATACATTGAGAAACTTTGCTTGTTAGTGGTGTTTGCTACCAAAAATTTGTGCCATTACATGTTGAGCAACAAGACGTATGTTGTGTCTAAGGAGAATCCATTGTGATACATGATGAGTCGTACTTATCATAGTAGTCGCACGACAAAATGGATCATGTTGTTGATGGAATTTGACATAGAGTTTATTGGAAAGAAATCCATAAAAGGTCAGGTCATAGCCAATCAACTAGCAGAGGCTCCTCTTGAAGATGACTAGCCTCTGACTATAGAACTACCCGATGATGGGGTCTTCCATGTCTCAGAATCGCCAGATTCTGACGAGCCTGAGTCACAGGCCGACATAACCCTGTTTTTCAATGGTTCTAAATGTGAGCAAGGTGGTTGCATGGGAATAGTATTCTTCACACCGTAGGGCACTCCTATGCCCCTGTCATTTAAATTAAATTTCCCATGCACCAACAACAATGCAGAGTATGAAGCCTTGCTCATAGGTCTTCAGACAACAATCACCATGAACATTAAATGATTGAATATCTTTGGTGATTCACTGTTAATTGTCAACCAAGTCAAAGGGGTATTCCAATGCAAATGCCTAGTTCTATAGGCCTACAAATCCCTTGTGGAAAAATTCTTGGCAAAGCTTGAATGGTACGACATTGAGGCACTCCCTTGATCATCAAACCATTTTGCGGACACTATGGCCTCTTTGGGGTCGCTAATCCCGCAAGACATTTCTAGTGATATGACCACCATTCAAGTCAAAACACTATCACAATCAGCGATGGAGCGAGAAAGCTCTGATTTAACGCCAGAAATCCACTTGATCCAGCTTGAGCCGTCCATGGACAGGTTCTCTCGAATATGCATTCATTTGAAACATGCCAATTGGGGATCGTTGTTCTCCCCTACTTCCATTAATAGCAACACAATGCTATTCTTACAAGTTCTCTCCCGCTCAGCTTTTGCTAGGGATGAACTTAAAGAGGGGCTGACTGTTCATACCATCGAGGCTTCTGATCAACAGGATTGGTATTCCCCCATAAGGGACTACCTCAAGCTAGGTAACCTCCTACTTGGATTGACGCATGCCGCAAAACATGCATTCAAGCAGAAAGCAAAAAATCATGTCTTGTTAGGAGACATTTTGTACCATCATAGCTATGAAGGGATCCTCCTTCGATGCTTGGACCAGCAAGAGTCCACTTGGGTGATCACCCAAGCACATGATGGTACATGCGATGGCCACTTCAGTGGTATGGCCATCGCAAAGCACATTCTTCACATGGGCTATTATTGGCCATCTTTAGAGCGAGATTGTTGCGCATATGTCAGGAAGTGCATGAAGTGTCAACACCATGCTAATTTGACACACGTACCTTCCTAGGCCTTTCAGCTAATCCAATCGACTTGGCCTTTTTTGCAATGGGGCCTAGATCTAATCGAGAAGATCTCCCCTACGTCATTAGGTCATCACACGTTTATCCTAATGGCCACAGAGTACTTCACCAAGTGGGTGGAAGCGGTTTCGCTAACTTCTACGATGGGACCCCGCATTGTGGAGTTCATTTTGCATAACATCATATGTCATTTTGGTATTCCATCCAAGATAGTCTCGGATAATGGGACATCATTCAAGAATAAATATGTGCGTGCTTTGACCACAAAGTATAAAATTTAGCATAGTTTTTTGACCCCCTATTATCCACAGGTAAATGGGCAAGTAGAGGCGTCAAAAAAAATGCTAGTTGCCATCCTTAAAAAGACAATCACAAATAATCATAAGGATTGGCACATTTAGATCCCACTTGCCCTATGGGCCTATCGCACTAGCATTCGGACACCCACTAGGGCAACTCCATTTTTTCTTGTGTATGGCTTCGAGGTTGTCATGCCTCTCGAGTTGGAAATTCCTTCCCTATGAATATCAATGCAAGAGT
Source organism: Wollemia nobilis (assembly GCA_028583015.1). Classification (NCBI taxonomy): domain Eukaryota; kingdom Viridiplantae; phylum Streptophyta; class Pinopsida; order Araucariales; family Araucariaceae; genus Wollemia; species Wollemia nobilis. The sequence goes on along the minus strand of JAQPPZ010000688.1, from coordinate 441,257 downwards.
TCATCGATGATGATACTGCATGGCAGGCCCAATTAGACCAGCTTACGTTGCTTGACGAATGACGCGTTAATGCTCTCGAGCATTTACGTATCTATCAAGAGCGACTTAAGAAAGCGTACAACATGAAAGTTCATTTGAGGGAATTTCAGGTCGGTGACTTGGTCTTGAAAGAAAACCAATAGAACTCTAGTTTGTCATCCCATATCAAGGACAAATTCATGGCAAACTGGTTAGGTCCCTATGTAATTGATAGCAAAATAGGACCTGGAACATATCGGCTAGCCTCTCTTGATGAAATCAAGGAACTAGAGCCCTTGAACATCAGTCATTTGCGGCCATTCCATGCTTAGAAGAGCCATAGCCCAAAAAAAAGCTCCAAGGATTCCCGTAATCGCTTGGTCAACCCAAAAGCTCCAAGGATTCCCGTAATCGCTTGGTCAACCCAAAAGCTCCAAGGATTCTCGTAATCGCTTGGTCAACCCAAAAGCTCCAAGGATTCCCGTAATCGATTGGTCAACCCAAAAGCTCCAAGGATTCTCGTAATCTCTTGATCAACCCAAAATCTCCAAGGATTTTCGTAATCACTTGGTCAATCCCCAAAATGCTCCAAGGATTTCCCAAGTCGCTTGGTCAATCCCCAAAATGCTCTAAGGATTTCCGTAATTGTTTGGTCAATCCCCAAAATGCTCCAAGGATTTCCGTAATTGCTTGGTCAACCCAAAATGCTCCAAGGATTTCCAATCACTTGGTCAATCCCCAAAATTCTCCAAGGATTTCCCCAATCGCTTGGTCAATCCCCAAAATTCTCCAAGGATTCCCGCAATCGCTTGGTCAAAAACAAGAAAATCCAAAAATAATAAAATCATCAAAAATAACAAAATGTGCATCTCATTTCCATGCATGCTCAAAATTGTTACAAAAATAAAGAGCCCTATTTTTCATATCATCATATTCACACAAATCAATCCATAAAAAACACAAAAACATATAGTTGCATTAAGCATCACATCCATACATTGCATATTTGTGGTCATAAAGGTCAAAAGCGCCATAGACTGTCATTACTTGGCAAAACCATCATCTTCTACATTTTTTCGCTTTATCAATAGCTCATCGCCTATAACCACCATTCACGTTATTCTCCCACATCATAGTCAATTGTTTTCTCATGTATCGAGGGTTTTTGTCATTCAGTCGTCATTAGCTTTCTCGCCACATACTGTACCAAGTCAAACAGATTTTACGAAGGTAGAGCATTACTTGGATTACACCATGTTACGTAGCATACCGACACAAGTTAAAACACATAAAACATTCCCAAGTTGTGTGAACAAAAGATGAAACCTGCAAAGCAATCTAGGTCACCATAAGCAAAATGGTTATCTTGCTCATCCCCCTGTGCGAATGACCCCAAGAATGCTGAGAGTTGGCAAAAGGACAAGCATCCTCCCTACCCAATTCCCCAAGAATCCCAAGTTCTAAAAAGTTGCAAAACATCAACAATTTGCAAACATCAAAAATCTAAATTTTGACATCACAACCAAAGTGCATACATCAATAAAAGCACATAAAATAGTGATTCTCATCACTCCATATCCTAATCCCTTGCTCAAAAGAAAAAAAAAAATACAAAAATAAACAGTGATTTTCATCACTACAAAAGAGCAAGTATCCCAATACAATTAAAGAAAAGAAGGGAGTCGAACTTGAATCCCTAGAACTCTCAGCATTTCGATAGGTCATGAGGCAAACCTCAGTATCGGTTTGGTTGGTAGCCTATTGGTCATTGGTGGTAAACCTCCCGCATGACGATATATTTGTCACATTAACTTGTGCATAGATCAATGTTTGCATGTGGATGAGCTAGCTTATGGTATCCTACGATAGCATCGTAGATTAATCTAACTAAATACAACAAAGGAGTTAGTGGAGCTAGTTAGGGGATCCTCAGTACAGGTTTGGTTGATAGCCTATCTGGCACTGGCGGTATCCTGACCAACACCACATAAATGAACTCAATTGCACACACAGGGATGTGAAATAACTTGGTCCAAAACAAGTCCAATTCATACCTTGTTCAAAAAGTCTTGTGAGATAAGGTACAGTCGTGGCTAGTTAGTTAAAACATATGAATCTCAGAAAACCTTAACTACATTTGAAACCAACTTGCTATATTTTATTCTCGCCATACCAAAAAAAAAAAAAAAACCACATGCATACATAAAAAGCTATTTACCGCAGCCATCGCCTAGGACAAAAAGCCATAAAGTTCTACACAGTCTATGGTGCGACTACCCAACATCACAAACTCAATCCATCCATTACATTTGCATATCATATAAATTAGAAACATTTGCATTCATCAACAACATATGCATTCATCACTATAACTTAACATGCATACATCCATATTCATCAATCATCATGCATAAAATCAAATCATCACATGTGCATAAAATAAAGTCTGTATATATATATCATCAAAAATGCCCGCAGGATACAAAGAGCTGGTCCTCTGACCCCATAACAAAATCCAAAATCTCAAAACCCCCAAGCCTAAGGCGTTGGCCACCATGATCACACAGGATCGATGCGATGAGAACTACCCGCCGTGGTGTGGGTCCTATGGGACCCCTCAGGGTAGCTGTTGCTAGCCCCCGCATCACGCTTGCTACCACCTCCCTCATCCAATCACCTGTGATGAGATGATGCTAACTACTTAGTACCACTGTCACTCATTCGGCGTGAAGAGCCACCATCAGGGGGCTCAGGTAACCACCCACCGAGGCGGATAATCTCTCCCTCAAAATCCATTCGATGCCAAGACCAATCTGTCTCCCATCGAGACCAATCTATCTCTTACCGCAACCACTCTGCCTCCCACTGATGATAGTAAGCTACTGCATCGTTGTGCTATGCCAGCTCCACCAATCATGCATTCTTAGTGCGCACCCCTACCTCCGTGTCCTCTGTCATGACCGGATGCATAGGCACCTCTAGAACAACAACCTGCTCTGGCTCCCACTACTTTAGGACATCCTGCATCTTCGACTGGTTTGGAGCCCCAAAATCCATGCCCAAGTCATCCACCTCCACCATGTCTACCTCCTCTAGCAGAGCTCCCCAACCCTCAATTGGTGCCTCCGCACCATCATCCCCTACTGCTGTTGCCTCCGCACCTCCCAATGGTCCCTCTCCCCACCATCACCGTAGAGTCCACCACTGATCGTACTTTGTAGTAGTCCCGAAATCATCCATATCCAGGACATCGATCACTGAATCTGAATCCTCACCCAATGGCACGATGACTGGCTGATCCAGAGTCCTCTCGTCCCCCTGACGTTGATAGACCACGGGCTCACCAGGCAACCCCTGGTGCACCCCAAATTATCGTGTCACCCGACTATACGAGAAGAACTCCTGCTCGGTCCCATGCCACCCAATCAGCCATCGCTCCCTATGCACCTATCAGAGCCACTCTCCAGCCCCAATATAGGCTAGACAGTCCCGATAGGGATGCCAGAACACCTCCCCCAGAGCAAGATGAGCAAAGGCATCGGCATAGTGCCCTACAATACCTTCCCACTGTCGACTCTGTCCCTGCTCCTCCGACTACCACCATAAAGCCATGTACCCTATGTCATTATTTTCCATCTCTGCCCATGTCATCCACAATAACCCCCCTGGTCTCTCCATCGCTATATGCTGCCAACCCTAGCTCTATAGTAGATAGCTACAGCTGATCCCCTTCCACCTCCGATAGTGGACCTCATATAGCTCCCCATAGAGATGCACCAGTAGTTTCTATCCCCATCTCATGACCAAAGGCTCCTACATCGAACACTCCACCAGCTGACAGACCACATCCAGTAGGTTCCACGAGAACCTCGCACCTGATGAGTCAGGTAGCAGCATGTTGGAAATGAGGCCCATAAGCAATGTGTGCCTCACTCCCAACACCCCCCTCTCAAACCACCATCGAACCAGAATCCCTCCCATCTGGCAGTCAATCTCTACCCTCTCCACTAGACCATCCACCCCCAACTCCTCCCCGTGCCCAAAGCAACGTGTCAGCATCGATGTCCGCTGATCCCGCGACGTCGTCCTGATCGACAGTCCATCTATTGGAATCCTAAGAATCCGTTAGACATCCTCCAAAGTGACTGTGATATCCCATATTGGGAGATGGAAAGTATTAGTATGGGGATCCCACAAGTTGATCAGGGCCATCAGGTAGGCCCGATACCCAATCACTGGCTCTAGTCGAGTCACCTGCTTGAGCCCTAGGGCGTCAATCCACTCCCAGTCAGCCACAGCTAGCGCCTCCTGTGCTTCAGCAAAAATAGTTGGCACGTGATACCGGATCTTCACAACCTACAACAGACAACAAAATAAGAACATTAGAATCATGAAAAATAGTGTACCGATACAAATAGCATAAATGCAAAACATAATTTAATTTATCAGCCTAGGGTTTTATACTCTCAAATTGATAAATTTGAACAAAAAAAACTATAGTACAAGAAAATAATAAAGAGGGAGTTCAGTTACTAGTCTCTCTTTGGCTCCTGCACTTGATCCAATTTGTGAACTCATGGTGACGGTCAATTTGGCAAGGATTCAAGAATGCATGCTCCTGCACCTGTTTGAGTTCCTTCGCTCGTCAGAAGCAAGGATTCAAGAATGCATGCCCTTTTCATGCTTGGGGCATCAAGAGTTGGTTAGGTTACTAAGAAACCCTAATCATTGGTGCTTTGGTTATCTATTTTTGCTCGGTGCCGTGCCTTGCACAACACATCCCAAAAAGGGGCATCTGTAGAAACCAAAACAACACCAATCCAATTTTGTGACTGCAAACACTGATCACATTGGCACACACAGCCCCAAGGGCAGCCCCCAGAGGTTAAATAGTGGTCCTAACCACTCTCACAATAGTTTTGGAAGGTCAAAAATCATTTTGGCACCTTTAGGAACTTTGCTCAATATTCGTTCCACCCAAGGACGAATTCTAATTGGGATTCGCTCCGCCCAGGGACGAATTCACAATTCGCTCCAAGGTGGGGCGAATTGCAGGTTTGATGGGAAAAAAGTCAAATCTTGACAAATGGCAGCTCAGATCTGCCACCTAATGCCTCCTTCAGTTCATGGGAGCATGGGTGAGCATTTTCAAGCATTAGAGGCTATTACAGGGGTAGTCATGAAGCCCCTAATCAGGGAGGAATATTCCCTCCCCTAGAAGGGCATGGCTGCCATGTGGCACCTTTGCATGCTCATCCCAAGAGACCTCCAGGTCTATAAATTGATGAGTTTCCTCATCCCAAAATATATAGAGTAAGAGCAATTTGGAGCAACGAAGTGCTACCATTTTATTTCCCCATACACCCTTGTGCAATTTGCACCTTCTACATCCTTGATCTCTTTTAGAGAGGAGGTCATTAGGTGACTATTGGAAGGTCGAATCTTGAGCCTAAAACCTGACATTTGGCCATAGAATACCACACAATTTGTCGACAACACCTTGTAAGATATTTTGGACCCATCCCAAGTGGATTGGTGTTGAAATTAGGCCCCAAACGGTGGGCAGCCCACCCGGGCGCCCCCACACTGCTGCAGGCCTAATCGTCCCTTTTAGGAACGATTGAGAATTTGTGGTAGATTTTGATTTCTACTATTTTTGTTTTTTGCATTCAATTCCATGATGCTTAGATATGTTGTCATTTAAATTTCGTCTCATTTTGAACAATTTTGATTTGTTTCTATATTTGTTCGCTTTTACTAACTTACAGGTAGCACCATCATATTCTCATTGACAGAGGTCAAATTGGGAAAATACGACCATCTGGGTCTTCCCAAAATGTCCCCAATTAGCTAACCCCAAGTTTGTAGATCTTTTGGAGCTCTCTAGGCTAGACATTTGGGACAACACCTTTTCGGCGTTTTGTTGCAGGTGAATTTGTCCCGCCCCGGAGCGAATTCAAATCGGTGAGGAATTTCTGACTGTTCTTTTTGCAGTGCCCTCTTGGTGATGTCCTAATGCCCCTGTCAAATTTTTAGAGCATTTGGATTCATTTTAATCATAGTTTAATTCATTTTTCTCATTCATTTATCGCAGGCTTGGGGATTGTATGCTTTGTTTTATCCGCGGGTGCTATTGATTATCTTTTGTTTCTTTGAACACAGGATCAGAACATCGAAGGAGCAGCAAGGAATCAACATTCATAGACACAAGCGATGGTGATGTTTTGGTCCGCCCATCTTACATGTGGGCACGCAGAAGAAGGAAGGCTATCCATGGATGTAACCAAGATATGAATTTAACGCTCCTCGCCCCTGAAAAGGGAGGATGCGAATTGTAACTGAGTTGTTAAATACATCAATAAAATATAAGGGCTGTTATTTCATTTGGGTTTCAATTCATGCTTTCCCCATTTCATGCATTTTTAATTCGTAGGATTCAGTGTTAAGTTTAGTTTCATTTTTTGCATCGTTCTTGGAGTCTTTCCTTTCTTGTTTCCGTATCCTCGTGCTTTCAGGATTACCTTCAAAAAATCACTCCAAATTGCATCCATGCATACATTTCATCATTTTATTACATTTTATGAATATTACAACTAATTTGGATGCATAATACTCATTTGCAACCATATTTTTCAAATTCATAACACAAGTTATAAAAGCACCCCTAAAGGGTACAAATCTTCACAAAATGATGATCATCATTTTCATCATGCATACACCATTTTCACTTCATTTCACATAAAAATTTGCATATTTGTCAAATTTTAAACAATATTCAAGTGAACCATGTAACTAGTGAGTTATTCTATATAGTTGGTTATTGCAATGATTTAAATCAATGAAATTTTATAAGATGAATAGCCTACCATAAGGATACCTATCCATGATGATCGTCACTTATCTCCTTGTTCGAGATCACAATCATATTTCATGCTTCACATTTTGAGTGAAACCTTACCAAGAGTAATTTGCACAAGTGCTACAATTGATGGCCTAGTTCGTAGGGCTAAAACATGGACAAAATCACATTTCATCATTACACATTTTCCTTGATAGACATCATAGAGATAGGCACTAGCTAGGATGATTGGTTCCAATCGTAGGAATTATTCAATAGTCACTAGCAGGCCCTCCAAAGTTGACTCTTTTTATTTTTCTTTGCATCTTCATCTTTGCATATCAATGACATCGAAAGGCAAAATGTTTCAAATGCATCGAATCACTCCAAAATTTGGAGCAGCCATATTTGGTTTTGAATTTCCCACAAGAGGATATATATTCTATGATAATGGCATCCACACTTGGAAAAAATCCCTTCATCTATTAGGGCAAAAATAGACATATTTTCCATCACACATCTCCACAAAACCCTTCATATGTTGGGACAAAAATTGATACACTTTTCACCAATCCCCTTCCCACCGTCGGGTAAAAATGGTATTACATTTTACATCATTCATATTATCCACATTACATTTACACAATTTTTTTAATTGGCTCGTGAGATTCATTTGCAACCTCACTCGCCAATTAAGAGGGTAAGATACACAAAACTCAAATTATTTTATTCTTTTATCTTCAAGCTCATGTTCCACATCCAAAGAGAAGCTGCTTCTAAACATGGCCAAAATAGGTGTCTCGTGTTTTTACACTTCCTTGTATTTCATGCAATGCAGTATGAAAAAAGGTATCTGTAGACACAAAAAATCTAGCGACTTGTCCTCCGTCCATGCTTTCCTACTATTTCCACCACCAAAACATAGTCATTTATCCTCCATCCTAGCTTTTCCATATTTTTCACCTATTATTTATAAACTTCTATATTTATTATATATATTTAAATAATAATAATTTATATATTATATTTTATATATATTTAATAAATATATATTTACATAAATAAGTTAGTCCCATCCATTTGATTTCATTTAATCTCATTCATCTATTTCCATCAATCAATGCCACACCCTAAATTTATTATCCACCCTTAGATATTATTTAATCTCAACCACATAATTAGTGTCGTTGAAACCCTAGAATGCCCTAGGTTGGATTATAAATATGATCCATTTTGATGGCTCAACCCCTAAGTGCTTGAGTTTTCAAATTTCTTGAGATCCTGAGTTCTCTAAGTTCTTAAGAGTTCCAACCTAGCCTTGGTGCCCTAATCCCCATTCCATCCATCGTATTCATTATTCCCTCATTCACTATCGCCACCATTTCATCCCTTTCCCTTGCTATATCTTCTTCTCTAGAATCCTCCCTCGTCTTCTAAGAACCTTTGGATGCTTTCTACCATCACTGAGCACCTATGGATGCTTTCATACTATTCTCGAGCACCCATGGGCATTTTCTATAGCCACCAAGTGCTCGCGAGAATTTTATGTAAGCCCTTATGATAAACCCTAGCATTAAACCAATGCTAGGGCACACCTTCACAATTGGACTACAATAGATCTAACCATAAACACACAATAAGGAAAGAATGAGGTAAATCTGCTTTATTTAGTTATATTGTTATAACTAGGGTTATTATTGTAATTTCTAAGGGCTCATACAATGGAGCCCTCATTATTATTACTACATCTCTGGTAACTCTTTATGTGTAGATTAAATAGTACATCAGAATCATTGGATATATGATTAAGCTTGAGTGGCCTGACATCGGATATGTGAAAGCCCACTCACACTTGTTGGGAGTGAAACACAACTAAAGACAACACCATTTGTTGTAGCTAGGGATTCAGAGAACCCTAGAAAGATTTTAAATAATTATATCACAAAGGATTCTTACATCCACTATTGTAACAATAGAGTTTTTAAACTCCTCCCCATTTTATATAAATCTAATTTGTTGTGCAATATATGGTTTATTTGAATTCTATTTTAGCATATCATATTTTTAGCAATGATTGGTAAGCTACGCAAAACTCAAATTCTTATATTCTTTTGTTTTCAAACTCATGTTCCACATACCAAGAGAAATTGCTTTTGCACCTGGCCAAAACAAGTGTCTCATATTTTTGCACTTCCTTGTGTTTTACGTAATGCGATACAAAAAGGGGTATTTATAGATACCAAAATCTAGCCACTTATCCTCCATCCATGCTTTCCTACCATTTCCACCCCCAAAACATAGTCATTTGCCCTCCATCCTAGCTTTCCCGCATTTTTCACCTATTATTTTTATATATATTATATAAATATATTTAAATAATAATATTTATATATTATATTTTATATATGTTTAATAAATATATATTTATATAAATAAATTAATCCTAGCCATCCAATTTAATTTAATATCATGCATCTATTTCCATAAATCCATGTCACACCCTAAATTTATTATCCACCCTTATATATGCTTCAATCTCATCCACATGATTAGTGTCGTTGAAACCCTAGCATGCCCTAGTTTGGATTATAAATAGGAACCTTTTTTATGGCTTAACCCTTAAGTAATTGAGTTTTCAAATTTCTTGAGATCCTGAGTTCTCTAAGTTACAAAGAGTTCCAACCCAGCCTTGGTGCCCTAATCCCCATTCCATCCATTGTATTCATTGTTCCTTGCTCACCATCACTACTGCTGCATCCATTGCCATCACTAGATATTCTTCCACAAAATCCTCCCTCATCTGCTAAGGATATCCAAGAACTTTCTACCACCTTCGAGCACCTCTAGACAGCTCCATACTAGTCCTAAGCACCCACGAGTATTTTTTGCAGCTGCCAGGTGCCTACGGGCATTTTACGTAAGCCCTTTTGACAACCCTCTAGCCTTCAAGTGATGTTAGGGTACACCTTCATCGTCAACCTGAAATAGATCTAACCATCAACAAACAAGGAAAGAACGAGGTAAATCTACTTTATTTGGTTATATTGCATGCTGCTTAATTTTATTTACATTTTATATTGTTATAGCCAAGGTTTTTATTGTAATTTTTGAGGGCTCACATAGTGGAGCCCTCATTATTATTACAAACTTTGGTATTTCTTTGTGTTCATATTAAACACTACATCAGAAGCATTAGACAACTAATTAAGTTGGAGTGACCCAACATTGGATACGTAGAAGCCCACACACACCTGTTTGAAGTGAAACACAATTGAAGACACCACCATTTGTTGTAGCTAGGGTTTCGGAGAAGCCTAGCAATATTTGTAATAATTGTATCGAAAAGGATTCTTACATTCACTATTGTAACAAAAAAGTTTTTAGGCTCCCCTAGTTTAATATAAATCTCATTTGTTGTGCAATATCTGGTTTATTTGAATTATGTTTTTAGCATTGATATGTTTTTGTCTCTATATTTTATTAAGAGATATCGATATGTATTCCCTTAAAACCAAATATTTTTAGAATGTGTTTGGTTATGAAAATAATGCTAAATTTACTATGGATGAGAGGGGCTTATGGGAAGGCCCTGACATAGGAGCTCATAACTAGATTCTATGTATAAAATAAGACATATAAGATAAAAATAAAATTCTTATTTTGGATATAAAAAGGGGTACCATGGTGTGTCCAGTTTAGTGACTTGAGACATTTGTAATTGTAGATTGGACTATTGATTCCTATTGTAAAGATATCAATAATGGGAAGATTTTTATGCTAGAGGAAAGAACATTATAGATTGTTCTTTTTCATTACATATAATCGAACTTTCTTCAAGATATAATTATTAGTATAATCTCTATGTATGAATTGAACATCATACAAAAGAATATAGAAGAGAATTTTAATGCTAGGTTTTTCCTTCGGGGTTTCTCCAATGGTAAATATGATGTTGTGTTATCTATTGTGGCTTTTACTTTATAGAAATGTGATATAATATGCTAATGGAATTCATTTGATCTTGACTATTCAAAATATGTGTAATCTAATATTAATTTGATTATTCTTTTAAAATCTATTAAGAAATCCGTGAGATGATTATGAAATTTATATGTTTTATATTGCTAGCTTATGTGGAATAGTTGCACTAAAATAATGTTAGAAAAGAATCAGATTTGAAAATGTTAGTAACCTTATGGATCTTAGATAATTGAACACTTCATTAAGGTTTCCTTATAATTGGTGCAATGCTTACCATTAATTAAATGGTTAGAAATAAATTAAATTAAAAAAAAGAAGTAAACTTGTAAATTCTCAATATGCAATGTAAAGATATTGTGCCATTATGCAAATACAATCATAAAGGATCTTGATGAAATTAGCCAATGGTTGTCCTAAATAATTGAGAAAAGAGTAACTTCCTTATGCTACACTAAAAACATAATTGGATGAGTTAATTTAGGTTATGACACAAAGCTTCAAAGATACAAATGGGAGGATCTAAGAAGTTAATAAGTTTAGGGTGCTACATGCACCTTCAAGATCTTAATTCATGGTAATCATAGCTCCTTAGATTAGCTTAATGACAATGTGGACAATGAGGCCTATAATATCTTTGTTCAATGACATGTAGGGACAAGCCCCTAAAATAGTTGTATACTTGACCAATTACATTTTAAATATTTTGTTCTATTTAGATCTTGTTTTTTTATGTATGCACCTTGATGTATGTGATCCTTGTTGAGGTTTAGTTGATGAATAATTTGCACTATCCTAACTATATATTTAATAATATGTTTTTCATATTCAATACAAGAAAAACAATGTTCATTTGTATTTATAAATATATATACCATGTGTGGCATAGCTTCAGCCAATTAAATTCTTTGATTATGAAGGAAAAATTTAAACTGAAATCTTAATAAGCTATACATACATAATTGTTAAGTTATTATAAAAAATATATGTGATCAAGTTATAATACTGGTAGATATAACCAATTTGTAAAAATATATATACCACTAATGGCATTTGCTTAAAAAATATTAAATAACAACAATCCCATAGAAAAATTCTACAAAGCTATAGCTTTTCTCCATCTGTCGAACCGACAGGGACGGCGGTAGGAATAGTGGGATAGGCACAGCTTTTGGATCCGAAATACTGGTTTATTGTTTCCCAAAAGAAAATGATATTCCCGTTTTGGCATGCTGTAATCAGCTTATTTATCTTTACTATTGTGATTGGCATGTTGCGATTGAAAATTAAGACCTTGACTTCTCTCACTTACAACAGTGAATCGAGAAATACACGAAAAAAAAGTAAACTGTATTTTAGATTTCATTTTCCGTCTTGAGGATTTGCACTCGAATGGACTAGTCTTATATGTTTTAAATCACATGTTTAAAACTTCTAAAGCGCTGAAATGCTTCGATTGTTAGGGTCTCATACACCCTTTATAAATATATTCTTTAGAATGTATAATGCTCAAAGTAAAATTTTGGCATTTAATGCCTTTCTTTTAATGCCTTATGGTTCTTGTTTCTTTAGACCTGTTATAGATATTTATACTTCCATGAAAATTTATTTCTGTGATTGAAAGGTACTTGTAAATTTATACAAGGCTGATTGAAAGGTACTTGTAATTTTATACAAGGCTGTCTAGGTACACGTGTGAGGGATACACAGCCTGTGACACGGATGCACTTGAAACACATTTTTTTTGGTCAAAACATTTCCATACATAATATTAATTTTAATAAATTACCTAATTTTTTAGCTTAATAGGCTTGAAAAGGTTATCTGTATCTTTTATATACACTTAAGCACATTAAACTATTAGATATCGTTAAATTTTGTACCTATGAATGACATGAAATATTTGTTCACCATTCAACTAGCAAACCGTTGGCAATATTTAGGCCTATATCATTATAAACAAAATGTTTTCAATAAATTAAGTTACAGATATTCTTTCGTTGCGTCCAAATAATCTAAACACTCTTTCAAAATATTACTGATCAAGTCAATCTTATCTACAAATCTGAAATTTGCAAAAACGTCTTCCACATATCAGATGCAACATCCGAGCTTTTATATTAGTTTTAGGCGTCAAACATTACATATATATAATCTATCTCCCTGCATTGCTTCCAAACATCAAAGAGCGATACCCTTTTCCCCTTATAGAAATAGAAATGAAAGCAGGAAATTCAAGCAAGGGACATGTAACAAAAAGCAATGATAACTTTGTAATTTCGAGTCTTCGGATATTTGGAAAGCTTTTCCCTGCATGTAATATGTCGATGAAAAAAAGTTAGAAAACATTAGAAAAAAGTTATTAGCATCTATAAAGAAATAGAACTTGATAACTAATCAACAGCTAAGGTGAATCAGGTTTACTACGAGCTGTTATACTAAAAGAATCACAGCCATCTTTAACGAAAAGAAAACAGAGGATTATTATTGTAATGCTGGCAGAATGTGGATAAGCATAAGCTTGGTAAAGATTTTGGACATTTGAAGTAAGGAATATCATAATTACATTTAAATTTGTGAAGGCAAAATAAGTAATTGAATCATGTAGGGTCTTGCATGAGAAGCAGAACAGAATGCGCTACCAAGAATGACTTGCCCACAATACTGAAATATTATTTTGTAACGCTGTTTATCTTACCATTACATTTCAAAATGCCACTTGGGCAAGTCATTCTTGGCTGAGTAACACGCTCTGCCTCTACATGCTAGACTCCCTCTTGAAATTATCAAGTCTCCCATGCATACCATTAATGTACAATGTAGATTACTATTGGGGGGGACTCAAATATATTGTGTATTACAGACGATGGAATCATCAAAGTTATTGCACTCATGGGAAATTTGAGAATATGTTCGATTCCCGCGAAGTGGGTCGCGATAATTTTATTCGCTTTCCACAAATTTATTGAATTGGCCCAGCTGAAAGGGAACGATCTCATTTCTCCGCATAGAAAACACGATTGAAAAGGAGGAATTAGTAAAAGGTGGTCGAACGAATCCTTATCCAAGGTCTGACAGATTCGCTAGCAACACAGATGATTATTACTGGTCTATTATGTCATACACAAGGATTCCTCATTCTGGGATGATAGACCCTTCCGATATACATCAAATATAGATGCAAGAACATGTGTTAGTATTAGAGAGTGTGATATTTATATATGGCTATGAACAACAATAATTTTTAGTGCGATGTTAGGCACATATGCTAATATTACCGAGTGCTACATCTATGAATAACTATAACTTTTCCGTGATGTTACTCACGGTGATATGAGGCCCCAATGTAAATATTCGAGAATGAAAAGGATTTAAACCCATGACTTTTTAAAACTAATATTCTCACTCATAATTAATACCTCGAAGTCTCATGAACTGATCATTTGTATGATTGGTATTGCGTAAATGACACCGTCTATGTATTCAGACGGAATCAAGCATTGCTTTCTGAAGAAATGAAAACCTTATTACGTGTGAGCTCTAAAATAAAAATAAAGAACAATTATGCATTTTTTGAATGAAAGAAAAAATTATGAAGAACAATTATGATTTTTTTGAATGAAAGAAAAAATCACTTTCATACATTAAAAAAGATGGATGGAATTAACACCTGGTGGCACACACCCCAAAAATTTACGATCACGTGAAGACAAAATATATAAGGAGAGACAACTATGTGTATTTACTTCATTGTACAAATCCGATAAATACTTCCAACCGCCACCGTTAGATCCATTAATCGTAGCTCCCTAGCCATCAGCATGCCGAGGAGAGGGGTTTGAGACAGCCAGCACCAGGAAAATGGATCATTCTGAATCGGAGGGTTTGCAGGATCCCCCATCCAGCAATGGTTCAGTTGATTTCGGGGGAACATCCCATCTACCTGATTACCGAGAAGAAGAGGATTCGCCGAGACATAACCATTTAATATTGAACGGGTGAGACTCGAAATTTATGACGCTCAGAAGTTTCAGCAGATGAACCACCGCTGCGACCTTCCTTCTACATCTCCTTTCATAATTTTGAAGTTTAAAATGTATTAAAAAAAAATTAAATATCACTTTTTAATTTTAATAAATTAAAAATATTAAATTTTGTTAATAATATGTTCTATTGAAGTTGAATTCATGATTTTTTTTATTTTATTATTAAAAAATAATATAAATGATGTGACCCAAATTCAATCCCTATAATAAATATGTATAAAAAGTATTACTTAAACAAAAATACTAATATCACCCATTATACTTAACTTTATTATTAATTTCTTTACCTATTTTAATATTAACTAATCTCTGGATGTACTTTATATTTTACATAATATTGAGATAGAACAGAAAACTATTATGTTAAAGTAATATTTTGTCGTATGATATTCGAGTAGGATAATGAAAATGAACTGTTTTTTTTATTATGATTAGAATTATCTTCATCCGGTTCCACATAATTGGACAAATTTTGCTTTGATAGTGTGTTCTCAATTTCACAAGCAATTTATTTATATTAAAAGTAATTTTATGTAAAGGATGAAATTCATTATTAAAAAAAATGTTTACTTTTATTATAAAATTTTTCTTCTTAAAAAATAAAAATTTATAATAAATATAAAAGATTTATTTTTTTATTAATTTAGGCAGATTAAAAAGTAGCAAAAAAAGAAATTATATGATACTTAACCATATTTGTTTTGTTTAGGTGTTATTTATCTCAATAGGTTTGTGAACTCATAAATCATAAAATGATAGATATTAATCCTTCAGAATATTGACATTTTGTCATAACCCAATTTTCACAACACCAACATTCTAAGACCAACCAATTTTTTTTACACTTAGGTATATGTAAAGGTTGGTTATGTTTGTAATCCAATAATTACTTGGATGATTATCTAGTTGTCCTTTACTAGAGTTATACCAGTACAAACCTCAACTATGATTAAGGTCTTAGCTATTGAGTACACCCATCCCAACATTTCCACATGTCTATTTATGAAGAATGTACTAGATGTAAAATTATTACACAACAACTATCTCATGTTCTTTGTCGAGCTAGTGGAATCTACCCCATAATTCTTTTGTAGGGAGAAGCTCTAGTCCTTTACTCTGTACACAAGTATTTTAGTGTAGGATCTCTAAAGCAATATACAAATATCCACTATCTACACAAGTCATTGATGTAGGAGTACTATGTACCAACATTAATACCTAATCAACTCCTTTACTCAAAAATGATCCTTTACTAGTATATAATAAATTTTATTAAATATCAATGTATCCATCCACTAGGGAAATGTTCGGTAGAACTCTACAACTACTCCAAGGCTAATCCATTACTCGAGTACAACCTCCATACCATTTATGTATTCAAGAGAGGTATGCTTATTAGATAAATTACATACATTAATTTTTCATTCACCAAAGGAGACTCACAAAGTTCTATTATTGTGAATAAGTGTTAGTCAATAATTAGTGCTCTTTTTAAAGGAATACAATTTACAAGTCAAGTCCCCATCTACCTCAATGTGGTGAGGAAACATATTAACAAACTATTTATTTCATTAAGAACACTCAGTAGCGTTTCAAAGCAACACAAGCTTATATTACAATCAACAAATGGATCTATAATACACACTATACTTAATAATATTTGAGGAATATGTAAGGCTCCACCTGTAGTAACCTTAATATCTCATTCACTACTAAACAAGTCCTAATTAAAATATAAGCATGAACTATATTCAAATAATCATCCAAAGCAATAGTTTAATCTATTATTCATGGCTCAACTTAATTCTTTCCCAAACCATACCATAATTATGTACAAGCATTACACAATTTGCTCAATGTAGGTGAGGTTTTCCATAATGGAAGACTAAGAACATCAAACCATATATTCCAAAAAATATTTATACGACTAAATTCCAATCCATGCGCTAAGAGTGGTTACAATAAATAGTACATTACTATCGTGCGGAAATTTCCCAATATTTGTCATTATTTTCATGTTACATATATTTTATAAATTAGTCAAATACAAGGCTTTGAGCTATATCTGCTATGGTATCCACTTTAACACTCCAAGGATCACTCCATAAACAACTCAATATCACCAACTATGAAGGGAATGCCTTGTGAAGGAATTAGAGATGACTCCAAGCTCATAATGCATATATCATTGCTTGCATTCTCTCCATATAATGAGCTTTTTATTTGAATATATTGTAGCAATAAAGTTCATTCATGAAAAATGTCATTATGTAGTAATATATTCAAATAATGATATGCATCTCCAAGAAAGGAACACTCATCCATGTTGCTCCAATTGTTTTTCGATAAATAACCCATCACATCATTTCCCTTAAGATATTTCATTCTCGATGGTTAATTATTTTTGTGATTGTAAAGAAATATGATCTTATAAAATTGTATTTCTATTAACAATATTATATTATTCCCTAGAATATGTAGTTTTTGTAGAAACTAAGCATGAAATAAATAATTATTTCTACAAAAAATACATCCCATTTCCATATAATACATTTTTTAGCAAATCTAATCATGAAATATCTAGTCATTTCATCTAAAAACCATCACAACAAAGCATAAATTCATTTAAACCAAAATAAACTTATCCAAAAAAATAGTATGCCAAGGGAGGGTTATGACATCCTCCCCTCTTTAGGCTTGACATAGTCCTCTATGTAACATCAAAGTTAAACATAACACAACATTCATAATGTATTTTCAATAAAGAATAGAAAATATTTCTACATATCTGCTACTTTTTCCCAAGTAGTATTTCTTTCTATATAGTTTTCTTACTAGACCTTGCATTGCTCTAGATCCTCTTTTATCAATGATTTGGAATGAAACTCAAGTATTCTTACTGGGTTAACCTTGATAGCCTCTAGATTCACCATATACAAATTAGAGAAATCCTAAACATGCTTAGGATTAGCAACATATTTTCTAAGCAAAGAAATATGAAATGCATCATGAATCTTGGATAGATTGGGTGGTAAGGAAAGTCGATATACCACAGGACTGATCTTCTCAGTAATTTTAAAGGGTCCCAAAAATTGTGGATCACGTTCTATGGCATTAATAGCACTTTACTTAGGTCTCACCCTCATAAAAACTCTATCACCAACTAAAATCTCTCTTGGTGATCTCTAAAGAATGATATAACTCATTTATCAATTTGTAGCTTTTTTCAACCATTTTCTAATTATCCTCAACTATTGCTCCATATATTTAACCATGTTCAATCCAAGCACAATATGATCCTTTGGATTATCCCATGATAATGGCATCCTACATTTTCTACCATACAAAGCTTCGAATAAATCTATGCCTAGGTTTTAATGATGACCATTATTGTAGGGAAATTCTAGCAAATGCAAGTAATCCTCCCACTGGTTTTTCTGATCCATAAAATACATTCGAAGCATATCCTCTAACATCTGGTTTAATCTCTAAGTTTTCCCATCAATATATGGATGATAAGCATAACTAATATTCAGTCTAGTACCTATGGCACTATGCAAGGCTTACCAAAACATAGATGTAAATCTCGAGTCCCTATATAATATAATTACCTTCAAAAAACCATGAAGCCAAAATTTTTTTTTGGAAAATATTTTAGCCACAACCATGATATCATCCTTGGTATTCTTGGGTATAAAATGTGCAACCTTGGTCAGTATATCGACCACTACTAGGATTACGTAATGGTGAAACCTATTTTAGGTAACCTTACAGTGAAATCCGTCGAAACTACTTTAGCAAATAAGAAATAAATTATTTGGTTATGGTACAAGCCATTGTATGCCTCAAATGCTTAATATCTTAAGAGTCATTTTAGTGATAAGTGATTTGTTTACCCAATGATATTGTAGACATCAAAATCTAGCCACTTGTCCTCCATCCATGCTTTACTACTATTTGCACCACCAAAACATAGTCATTTGTCCTCCATCCTAGATTTCTAGCCTTTTCCACCTATTATTTATACATTTATTATATATATTTAAATAATAATATTATATATATATATATATATATATATATATATATATAATAAATATATATTTATATAAATAAATTAATCCCAACCATATGATTTAGTTTAATCTCATACATCTATTTTCATAAATCCATGCCACACCCTAAATTTACTATCCACCCTTAGATATGCTTTAATCTCAACCACATGATTAGTGTCATTGAAACTCTAACATGCCCTAGGTTGGATTATAAATAGGATCTATTTTGATGGCTCAACCCCTAAGTGCTTGATTTTTTTAATTTGCTAAGATCATGAGTTCTCTAAGTTCTTGAGAGTTCCAACCCATCCTTGGTGCCCTAATCCCCATTCCATCCATCGTATTCATTGTTCCCTCACTCGTCATTACCGCCACCGCATCCATCGCCCTCATAAAATTTGCTTATGCAGATGCCTCCCTCATCATCATCGAACACCTTTAGGCACCTCCATTCTCGTATCGAGCACCCACATGCATTTTCTATAGTTTCCAGGCACCCACGGGTCTTTTACGTAATCCCTTCTAACAACCCCTTAACCTTTGAGCGATGCTAGGGCACACCTTCATAATCAATATCCAATAGATCTAACCATCAATATACAACAAGGAAATAATAAGGTAAATCTACTTTATTATGTTATATTGCATGCTACTTAATTCTATTCAAATTTTATATTGTTATAGCTAGGGCTTTTATTATACTTTTTGAGAGCTCACATAGTGTAGCTCTCATTATTATTACTAAATATCTAGTATTTCTTTATGTGTATATTAAGTAGTACATAAAAAGCATTAGATACCTTATTAATTTAGAGTAGCCCAACATCGGATATGCAGAAGCCCACTCACACCTGTTAGGAATGAAACACAACTAAAGACACCACCATTTATTGTAGCTAGGGTTTCAAAGAACCCTAGCAAGATTTGTAATAATTTTATCATAAAGGATTCTTACATCCACTATTGTAACAATAGATTTTTTAGGCTCCCCCCATTTAATATAAATCTAATTTGTTGTGCAATATCTGGTTTATTTGAATTTTATTTTTAGCATTACTTGGTGTCGTGATTTTGTCTCTAAAAATGGTGATCATGGTGGTACCCCCTAAGGATTTCATGTTATGATTTATCTTGAATTCTAACTTACTATTTGTTGTCATATTTTGCAAATTTTTAGAAGTGTGAATCATGCATCTTTCGCTGGATCTAGGGTTTTTAAAAGTTTGTAGAAGTTGCAAAAAGAGCATGAAACACCCAACAGTGCTCAAAGGTCATTCAAAAATTCCCAGGCATGTTTCAGGAATTCCCAAATGCATTTTATAGTGATTTGGAATAAATACCTAGGATGTCCAGTAAGTCTACTGGCTAAAATCCAAGTTTCTATTTTACATATTTTAGGTTATTTTCTATATTTTTCAGATTCTAAGTAGAAAATTAACAATCATTAAGTAATCTAGAAAATACCTCATTCTAGTTTTAAATTTATGTTTGCATTCATTCACACATTCTAATTAGGTTTTTTGTTTTAATGTATTCACAAATATAAAATGTTGCATTTTGTTTGCATATGAATTGAGAAATTGTATAACATAGTAATTCATTTTAGGGTTAGAATAATCTCCTTTCATTTATCTAAGTAGGAACATCATTATGGTGACAAAATTATTCCTACCAGTCAGGTGATTCGAGGTAGAGGGGTGGACGAACCCTTAGGTTGTTATTTAGACAGGGGATCTTTAGTGGTGTACTTCACACCCTTTGGATAAATTAGCACTCTCTTTTTGGCTTCTAATTTAGATTTATGAAATTAGTTATTTCTAACATTGTTTGTACACATTAATAATATAAACTTTAAAAGTAATTCACACACAATACATTTCACTCAAAATAGTAGTGGTTGGATTTAATTACCAACCACTGCTTGAGATTAGGTGATGGTGGAATTCATCTCCATCCATCAATATCTACCCATAGAAACCATAGGATACCCCCAAGTAAACTTGTTGTATTTCATCACCAACAAGAATATCGTTACCCTATCTTCACCATAGTTTTTAATTTTATTTCATTAAGAAAAATTAGAACATCAAAATACATAATAGTGACACCTAAAATGAATACACATTAAAAAGGAGATAATCAATGAACAAGGTAAGCCACATTGGTTGAAATTTATTACTGGATATTTATTTCCTTAAAGACTTTAGTTTTGTGTTACATTTAATATTTTATTATGTATTTTGATTTATTTGCTTATGGTACTAACTAGAAATCAAAATAAAGTTATAAGTCAAGATCACTTAATGGATCCTTCATATACATTCCCCACCACTTTATTGGTAGATACCCTAAATGTGACACAGGTAGATTTATCTGCAGGTCCCTCACATTCCTTGCCATCCACATCCTTCCATATGGCTATGCCTCAAGAGGATTCAACCTCCCACACCATAGACAACCACATTACAAATATAGACATGGCAAGAGTAGAAGCTTTAATGAAGTCTTCTAGTTATATCTTAGAATCCATTCTCAATTCACCTAGATAGGATTCTACTTTACAAAAAGAACCTATTTATTACCAACACCCATCCACATTTACCTATATGTATACTAACCTTATTTTTGAGACATCAATCACACCTTCATCCCATATGTCTATTTACCAATATTCATGTGCTCCTAGAACCTTGTATACCTCCACTTACACCAACCCCTTGTACGAAGCACATGTAAATGCTACTTTACAAGTTTCAGCCTCACAAGTTTCCATACCTAGTGTAACTTATCCCCAAGCCACATATTCCATACCACATACCTCCATATACTTAGCCTTTGATAGAGATATTATTGATGCATGGAAACACCTAAATAAATTGCTTAGATAGAGTCAAAACACTCCATAACAAGTACAGGTGAACCCTAAGCCCTTACATAACTCTACTCAGACTGTCCTTGTCAACCAGGATCTATAATGGGCATCACAATATTCTATGGTTTCTATCCCTGTTCCCATCTCAAGCCATACCATTAACCATCCTATTCCCATTGGCCAACCTAGCCATTACCTTCATCAATCAACATTTTTCCATAATTCCCCATATTTTCATCAATAATAACCCATTCATCATATCCCATACAACTCACCTAGCCATCAGTACCAATATCCTCATAATTTAATAACTCTACAATATTTCTCTACACCACAACAAAATCATCAATAAATTCAGGGCTTCCACATTCCTGAGGAAGACCCTCAAATTAAGGCCATGCAAAAATAGATAGATTAATTGATGCAATTTACTCCTGGTTTTTCAAACCAAAAACCAACCTTACACCAATTGATCAATCAACCAATTCATCCTTAGGTTACATCACTACCATATCTGATAGACTTTAAAATACCTAATTTTGAAAAATTTAAGGGAATTGAAGATCCCAAACAACATATGAGCACCTTTGTTCATGCATGATTTAGAATTCATATGATAATGCTCTCATGCTTTGACATTTTCATCAAAAATTAGGAGGGGATACCATAGAATGGTACAATCAATTTTCAAGTCATAGTATCTATAATTTTGACCAATTGATTGATCAATTTTGGTCATTTCATCCTAAATGTTAAAAAGAAGATCTCATTTTTTGATGTCTATGCTTTAAAGCAGCATGATGATGAATCTATGTATAATTTTAAAAACCGTTGGAGGGTTATCATCATTGAATTGCCATTTACCCTACCAATGGATGAGCTAATTAAGATATTCACCAAGAGTTGTTTAAAACCTATATCTTGGATGCTCCAACTATGAACTTATCAATCATTTGAAAAAGCTTTAGCTCAAGCTAGTTTCATTGAGGATATCAAAATCCAAGAAGGTATTATTAAGCCTAAGAAGAAATAATGGCATAATAAGAGCCAATATAAAAGCAACTATTTAGGCCAACATAAATCAACATAGGATACCCGAGCCACCCAATCCAATCAAGTGGTCATGAGCCAGTCAATAATGGTTCAACAAAAACTTGTGCAACAAACACTGCAAAAAATTTCATATCATGCGGTCCCTTCAGTAACACAAGCTCCAATAGTTCAGAACACAATGTCAGCTATGGAAAACTATCCCTAGTGATAGTCTATCCGAAAAAATCACTAATACACCCCATTAGCCAAGTAATATGCCTCCATTTTTAAAAGGTTATATGAGACGAATAAACTTGCCTTGCCTGATATTAGACCAAATAAAAATACTAGACATGGTAAAATTTTTGGGAACATCTATTTTATCCTTATCATAGGAAAAATGTGCATGACATTAATAATTGCCATATGTTTAAAAATGTAGTCCAAGACCTTATTGAATTTGGGGCAATCAAGCTTGATAATACCCTCGCTCAACAAAATCAAAACCTTGGTATATTTCAAACACCACTTTCTCATCACGAGGAGGTGAAACCAATTGTAGGGGGGCTAACACTAAAACTCCTCCTAACCAATTCAATCACATTCCACAATACCAAGGGTTTGTGGAGGCCATTCATGTGGTCACTAGAGGTCAAAGGAATAACCAACAAAGGCAACCACCTCAGGAAAGTATGACACAAACTTCTACATCACCACCCATCCAGGTTTCTCCTAATACTTCATCATACATGCATATCTCTAGTCAATCAAATCCATCAAATCTACCCATCAATAATCCACGTTGACCACTCATCTAATTGAGTAGCTGGCTAACTAAAAGTTTAAAAATAATTTCTACCAAATTGTTGATTTATGAGATAATCCAATAATCTCCTCCACATCGTGAGGCATTAATGGACATTATGAAATCATTTGAACTACAATCACAAGATCCTAACACCTTCAAAAATTTTATAAAGAGCATCCAAACATCCATGGAGCCTTCCATCATATTCTATGACTTTGAGATTAATCAAATCTCATGAACATCCGTAGACCCTCCATTGCATATCACGACTCTAATTGACAAGAAGCCTCTTAAAAGAGTCCTAATTGACATCGGTTCCTCTATCACCCCCCCCACCCCCCCCCAATTTTGAACCTTCCCCCACCCCCCCCCTCCCCCCCCCCCCCCCCTCTTTCTATTCCATAGTTGGCATTATTGTGTTACCCATTGAGGTAGGGACTAAAATATTGCACACAATATTCCACATCTTGGAAGGATCCATGGCGTACAATGTACTCCTTGGAAGACCTTGGATGAGGGACATGTACATTGTATACCGAAAAATCTCAAAATATTTAAGTACTATAATTTCATCTCAAATCCTTATGATTCCATGATCCCTTCCACCCACATTTTTATTTTTCCATCGTCCAATCCATCCACCACTTCACTAATCTCTTCATCAAAGGATCCCATCCCTGAAGAGCTCCCTATCACCACCCTTAATCAAGCTTCCACATGCTTATTATCTTCATTAGTGAGTACATGCACATGTGGTCATAATCATTCCACATCATCAACATCATTATCATCCACTTCATCATCATCATCCACTCTGTAAACTTCCCAAGCTAATCCATTGCCATCACCTAATGTTTTACAAGTTGAATTGAAGGATTGTGAGATACCTCCATCTACACCATTTATAGATATATTACCTTATCATAATCATTCCATGTCATCCCAATTCAAGGTCCACCTCACAAATACTGGTATTGGTGAGTATGTGGTCAATGACATCACCATTATTCCCTTCACCATACCTAGTACTAAGGATTTTGATCACCTACATGTTCCACATTTAGCAACAAGAGTAGTCTATAACATGGGTTCAACTCTAAATAGCATAAATTTTGTATATGGGAGAATTTATTCTTCATCAAGTCCATCTCCCATAGATGAAACCAAAGAACCAAAACTTGCCAATATTCCTAACATGATGGGATTTCCATATTGATACTTCCATATAGTCAATTTGCAAGGCTATGACCTAGGACTACATGAACAAGGAGTGCATCAACCTATAGATGTTCCATATCAAGAGGTGCATGACCATTCAGGTCTAGGCTACCATTCCCTCCCTACCACCTCTTCTCTTGAACATGTATTCCAAAGACTTAATATCAATTCAGGAGAAGAAACCCTCCATCCCGATAATTTTTACAATGATATCTATGAAGAATTTGAACCTATATCAATTATTTTTGATGAATCCAAAGAAGAATTGGATCCCATAATTCCCCATACCAAACAAGATGAATTTTATCTCAACATGGTCCCCATCTATGATCCCATATTTTACTTGCTTCTTCCACAAGAGTGAGCAGCCCCTATCGGTGAACCACCACCTCCATTCCATTAAGTCATTCCATAAGCCAACTTGTAAAATATGTACATATCTCAAAACATTGGTTTTCACTTATAAAAAAATAAAAAAATAAAAAAATAAAAAAATAAAAATCAATCAAAAAATCAACAAAAACATGTTTTTTTCTTTACATTGCATGTACATATCATTTAGTAAAATGAATTTTATGTTGATTGTTGCTATCCAGGTTAACCAAGCTCCTAGAACTGATTCCTAGGTTCAATACATTCCATCCAACCTTGTCCACCTTGCCCATAAGTCAACATGAATCCTATTTATTTATTTACCCCACTTTGTAATCCATACAATTTGGCTAAGCCAATTCCAATTGACATAAGCCTTATTGATATAGAATGGATTTCCTCACCTTCATACTTTGCTAAATTTAGCTTATCTAAGGAATTGTTAAGGGCTTCTACCAACTATATTCCCCCATCCCCTTTACCTTTACCTTCACCTTCACCTTCAGATCCTGAGGTTTTCCAAGAAGAAATAGACCATGATAAGCCAAAAGAGTTTTATGACATATTAGATGATATTCATCTAATCCCTACACCCTATCAATTTGAGGAAGTTTCCCATATGTCTATTGAAGATACCATCGATGTGGACCTCAGTTCAGAAAAAGACAATCCCCAAATTGTCAAGCTTAGAAAAAAATTATCACTCGATGAATAAGAGTAATTCATTGCTCTCCTCAAGAGGAATAAGGGTGTATTTGCATGGTCCTACAATGACATGTCCAGTCTTGACCCTAGTTTGGTTTTACAAAATCTCACCTTATAGCCTAATTCTAATATGGTCAAACAAAAACATAGGAGAATGCATCCTACCATGGCCATCTTGGTAAAAATGAAGCTTCAAAACTCTATGTGAACTTCATAGTTCCTATCGATTATCCTAAGTGGCTCTCAAATAGGATACTCGTTTGTAATACTAAGAAGGTAATACACATATGTACTAACTTTAAATATCTTAACAAAGTGTGTCCTAAGGATGAATTTCCTCTCCCAAACATCTATACTCTTGTCGATACCTATGCTAGCCATGAAATGCTTTCACCCATTGTTGATTTTTCAGGATACAACCAAATTTGAATATATCCTGATGACCAACACAAAACATCATTCACTACACTTTGGGCAACTTTTTGTTACAAGGTGATGACCTTTGGCCTAAAAAATATAGGTGCAACTTATCAACATGCCATGACATACATCTTCCATGACTATATGCATAATATTATCGAAGACTATATGGATGATCTCTTGGCTAAATCCAAAACTTGACAAGAACATATTGGTATATTGGAGAAAGTTTTTTATCAACTCCTAGAGCATAATGTAAAGTTGAATCCCAAAAAATGTGTTTTTGGTGTTACCTAAGGAAAACTAATAGGGTTCATTATCTCCAAAAGAGGCATTTAGGTGGATCCTAATAAAGTTAAGGCTATCTTGGAGATGCCTCCCCCAAATAACTTAAAGGAATTACATAGTTTACAAGGAAATATCTAATCAATACATCATTTTATTGCACAAATTTTTGACAAATGTAGGTCATTCAATCACCTACTACAAAATGGGGTGTCATTCTATTGGAAAAATGAATGTTAGAAATCCTTTGATGACATTAAGCAATACCTAGCTTCTCCACCAGTCTTAGCTTCTTCTCGTGCGAGGGTCTAATTTTATCTTTATATCTCAGCAATAGACATTACCTCATGGACAATGCTCACATAGAAGAATGAAAAAAATAAAGAGCAAGTTGTCTATTTCATTAGTAGAACATTGGTAAGCTATGAGACTAAATACGCTTATGTATAAAAATTATGCTTAGCAATGGTTTTTACCACTAAGAAACTTTGACATTACATGCTTAGCCATACAAATTACATTATAGCTAGAGAAAATTCTATACATTATATGATGTCTCGTAATTACAATAACACCCATATGATATCTCGTAATTACAATAACACCCACACCGCTAAATGGATAATGCTCCTTACTGAATTCAACTTGGAATTCATTAGCTAAAAATCCATTAAAGGTTAGGTAATAGTCAATAAAATTGTAGAAGATCCACTACCTAGTGATCATCCTTTGATTATTGAGCTCCCAAATGATTTGGTATTTGTTGTCATTGAGCAAGAAGAAGATGTCATTCCAGAGGAATACATCGATATCACACTATTATTTGATGGCTCTAAGTGTATGAAAGGTCAAGGTTTCGGAGTTGTATTTCACACACCACATGCAGTACCTATCCCCTTGTCATTCGAACTTGACTTCTAATGTACAAACAATACTGCAAAGTATGAAGCCTTAATATTAGGTATTCAAATAGCTATAGCTATGAGCATTAAGTGTATTAGGATATTTGGTGATTCTCAACTTGTTGTAAATCAAATCAATGGAGAATACCAATGCAAAGAACCTACCATTAAGATTTATCATGAAGTAGAAATGAAATTGCTCTCTAAGTTTGATTGGTATGAAATCAATAGCTTACCACTTTGACTAATAGATCTGTAGATATGATGGCCTCCATTGGATCATTGATTCTAAAAGAATCCTTTGGAGATGTACAACTACTTATTATTTCAACAACCTCTAAATCTGCCATTACCTGTGTTCAGTCAAAATATGAAAATAATATTTGATTTATCCATTCATATTCATATGAGCCTTGTTCATGCCAAATAGTAGCCTTTCTCAAGTTTGGAACACTCCCATAAGACATATCTCGGACTGCCAAGAATAATTTTAAGCAAAAGGAAGCCTATTTTATTCTCTTGGGGGACATGTTGTATAAACATGGTTATAGCAAAGTCCTCCTTCATTATCTTGAGGCTAGTGAGGCTCAAAGAACCATAGTTGAATCCCATTATCATACTTGTGGTGGTCATTTTAGTGGAATGGCCATTGCAAAGCGTATATTATACATGGGTTATTATTGGCCCATAATGGAATGTGATTGTTGCACCTATGTTAAATATTGCAAGAAGTATCAAGAACATACTAATTTAACTCATGTACCATCCAAAGCCTTAAAACCCATTCAAAGCCTTTGGCTCTTTTCGCAATGGTTCCTAGATCTAATTGGTAAAATTTCACCTCCTTCCTCATGACAACATACATTCATTATCACAACCACTGTATAATTCACAAAGTGGGTTGAAGCAATTATTCTAACCAACATGACAGGACCTAGAATTGTGGATTTTATACTTCATCACATAATTTATCATTTTTGTATACCCTCGAATATCATTTCAAACAATGGTAAGTCTTTCAAGAATAAGGATGTCTGAGAATTTTATGAGAACTATAACATTCAACATAGTTTCTCGACTCCTTATTACCCATAAGCAAATGGATAAGCTGAAGTTTCTAATAAAATATTAATTGTTATTTTCATGAAACTTATCAAAGAAAATTATAGATATTAGCGTACACATATACCCTTGGTATTATGGTATTATAGAACAAGAATCCACACACATATAGGGGAAACACCATTTTCATTGGTCTATGGAGCAAAAGTGATCATACCTCTTGAGATTGAGATCCCTTCCTTGAAAATTTATTTTTAGGAATTCATAGATGATGACACTGCTAGAAAAGCACATCTTGACCAACTCACACTCCTTGATGAGAGATGATTCAATGCTTTAGAGTATTTACAAGTTTATCAAGATTGTCTCAAACGTGATTACAATGCCAAAGTTCATCTATGTGAATTCCATGTAGGAGATATTTTCCTTAAAAGAGAACCAACAAAATACCAATGCATTGTTGCATCTTTGTGATAAATTCACATCTAATTGGTTAGGTCCATACATCGTTACATGAAGAGTGGGTAACAATACTTATAGGATTTCCAGTCTAGAGGGAGAGGAAGAATTCAAACCACTTAATTTTATACACTTGAAAGTATTATATGAATGATTTGATTACTATATATGTATGTATATACATGGCTAATACACAAAAACATTTGCATACACTTCATTCATAACATTGCATTTCACTTGCATCTACATTTCAAAAATTGCATTTCATATTTCACAAAATTACATTTCATATTAGGGATCATTTAGTTTAGATATTAATTGGTCCAAAAAAATTCATGTTGCCTTAATCAAGGGCATCTTCATAATTTCATCCACACAATTCCTCCAAGTCAAATTGTAATCAGCACAAGCCACTGTAGACACCAAAACAACACCAATCCGATTATGTGGCTACAAAAACTGATCGCACTGACATACATAGCCCCCAAGGCAGCCCCCAAAGGTTAAAAAGTGGTCCTAACCACCCTCACAGTAGTTTTGGAAGGTCAGAGGTCAATTTGGCACCTTTCAGGCACTCTACTCTTTATTCATTCCACCTAGGGATGATTACAAAATGGTATTCGTTCCACCCAGGGACGATTAGCAGCATTCACCCCTGGGTGGGGTGAATAGCAGGTTTGACGGGCAAAAGGTCAAACCTTGACAAATGGTAGCTTAGATCCACCACTTAACTCCTCCTTCATTACATGGGAGTGTGAGTGAGCATTTTTGAGCTCAAAGAGGTAGTCATAGAGGCATTCATGAAGTCCTTAATCAGGGAGGAATCTTCACTCCCCTGAGAAGGTATGATCGCCAAGTGGCACCTCTGAATGCTCATTCAAAGAGACCCTCAAGTCTATAAAATGGTGAGTCTTCTCACCCCAAAGGAGGAATAGGTCAGGAGAATTTGGAGCAACGGAGTGCTACCGATTTACACCCTCACCCTTTTGCTTATGCCTTTCACATCCTTGATCTCTCTTTTGGAAGGGAGGTTATTGGGTGATTATTGGAAGCACAATCCGGACCCAAAACCTGACATTTGGCCATAGTATCCCACCCAAATTTGCTGAAAATACCCCACAAGAGGTTTTGGATCCATCCCAAGTGGATTGGTGTCGAAACCGGACCCCAAATGATGGGCGTCCTGCCCCGGGCACCCCTACACTACTGCATTCCTAATCGCCCCACCCCAGAGTGATTAGAAATATGTAGCATATTTCATTTCTATTTTTTTTGCATTTGTTTCTAGGTTGTTCAGATAGGCTCTCATTAAAATTTCATGTTATTCTAAGCATTTTTGATCATGCTTTTGTTATTTCTCGCTTTCACTAACATGTAGGGAGCATCATCATATTTTGGGTGATAGAGGCCAAATTGGCAAAATCTGACCTTCTGGGTCTTTCCAAAATACCCCGTTTTACCTAACCCCCAACTTTGTAGATGATTTGGAGCCTCCCATGTGGGACATTTAGGAGTGTGCCTTCTGACATTTTATTGCAGGTCTAATCGTCCCACCCCAGAGAAATTAGAAATCCATGGCAAATTTCCCGATTGTTCCTTTTGCAGTGCCTTCTTGGTAAAGTTCTCATGCCTCTGTAAAGCTTTTAGATCATTCTGATATGTTTTAGTTATTGTTTTATTTATTTTACGTATGCACTAATCGTAGGCTTTGGGGATCGCATGTTTTACTTCATCCACAGGTGCTACTAATACTTTTCTGTTTCTATGAATGCAGGATCTCGACACCAGAGGAGGAGAAAGGAATCAAAGATGCATTCATGCAAGTGGTGGAAACATTTGACCCACCCACTTTACATGTGGGCACGCAGAAGAAAGCGTACCAATCCGTGGTGTAATAGAGCCCTACTTAACGCTCCTAGCCCCCGAAAAGGGAGGAGACGTGTTGTAACCCGATTTTAAAGCAAATTAATAAAAATGGATTTACTCAAAATTTGCTTTCTATCTTGTTTCAATTTGTTTATGTTTCTCTCCTCTCATGCATTTCAGTTCGTAGGACTTAGCGTTACGTTTTTCTTTTGCATACATCGCACTTGGCATTTTTGTTTTGTTTCCGTATCCTCGTGCTTTTAGTGGAGATCATAGTGGGACCAAGTCCTTTGATTTTGAGATCAAATTTTTTATCAAAAGTGTTTGTTTTTGCTTGCAGGTACCAATCTTTGAAGTGCTGGACTACTATTCGTTCCAGTCTGTGATGAGTACAAAGTTGGAATTCATGTCACCCAGGGACGAATGGGCATTCATCCCACCCTATGATGAATACAGTTCTATTATTCATCCCACCTCGATATGAATAAGCCCTCTATGCACTTTCAGAATAGAAACTCAGAGGCACTCGGTTTGGGTAGAGAAGAGGTAGGGGTTCTGAATACCTTCTGTCATTTTTCTATTTTTTGTCTCTATATTTTTTAGTTTCTTTGCTTGCTTAGGAAGGTTTTACTACATATTTAATTTCCTTGCATAAGTAAAAATAACCCCACACACCACGTGGTAATTTAAACAACAAGGAGTTTGTCATAAAACCCCAACCCTTGATCAAGACCAACAGTGGATTTCATCACCACCTTTGCTTGAATTTTTGCATCCATAACCCCGGTCGCTACTATTGTTAGACATAAATCCTGATGAAAGCTGACCAAGTGTAGCTAGGGTGATTCTCAACGCATGAGGATAAGTCTTCTATGGTAGGTGTCAAAAATAGGGCGATCCCCCTTCCGTATTTCCTATGTTCCATGTACCTTCTGCTCTCGCGTACCAATAGTTTCCCTCATGTAAGGGCGGGTATATTAAGAGGTTTGGTATAATGGCCTGGAAATGGTATATTGAAGGGGTGACCATTTTGGGAGACATAAGAGCCATCATATTGCATGAACAACAACACGTTCTTTATGAAGCTTTCAAAACAAAAATCAAAACACACTAAACCAGATTTAGGGCACACCTTTAAATCTATAAATGAGATAATCACTTCTTTGATTGTGTGGTTCCTTTTTGTTTAGTGTAGAATAAAAATCATAAAATATATAAAAACCTACGTAGCTTGTAGAGAGACACCACCATGGTGTACACCCGTAGCCAAGCCCAATCATGGGCAGAAGCTACGAAAAGTGTACAAGGGGGCACAAGTCACCTCCGCTACAGCCCCAAGGACTTGGTCATACCACCTTGGTGGCCTGACCCCCAAGATAGTCCACATCACACCATTTTAGAATGGGACTATAGAGGCACCCCTTCGAGGGACACTCCCATTCAACATAGACCCTTTCAGGAAGAATCCTTACACGTGGCACTCAACATAAATGGGAAGGCTCCCTTAGACACTCGTTATGAGTGGCCACCATGCAATGAAGTGCTAGAACATCATAGGGTCCATAGGGAGGGGCCACATTATTATGTCATCCCTCCTCTACCCCTCATCACTATTAGGAATAACAAGCCAAATCTAGAGCGTAAGGCTCTTCTGACAAGGTAAGCCAACTCTGCCCACCCCTTTCACATATACGAAAGGGAGCATGAGGAAGACCATTACATTCCTCAAGATCAATACACAGTGCGGGAGCAATGCGCCTCCGCACCTGCTATCTATTAGGATCACCTACTGAGGCTAGAGCCTCGGGTGAATTCTGCCAACCTCAATAGAGGAAAGCGACCTATAGAGATCTTGGATCATCACAACCAAGATAAATGTGTAGGAGAGGCATCTAGGCCTCCTAGACTCAAGATGATAGAACAAATCGACCTAGAATTTGCCAGACATGCCGCCCACCAAGCGCAAATCACGTAGCTTGAGCAAGACCAACAACAGCTGGAGCACCTGTATCACCTTAGTAAAGAGTGCATTCGACGTCAAATAGATGAGCTACTCTAGAACACTATGCCTGAGAGGGTTCCAACCCCTCGCACATAGAGGGTAGAGCCGTATGAGAGGCACAACCCCTTGGTACGAGATAGGTCTCCATGTGGGGGGGGGGGGTTGTTTTGTTTTTTTTCTCCCACTTGACAATTTTTTTTTTTTTTTTTTTTTTTCTCTTTCTTTTTTTCTGTTTTTTTTTTTTTTTTTTTTGTTTCTTTCCTTTTCTTGTTTTTTTTTTTCTTCCTATTTCCACCACCTTCTTTCTATTCTATTTTTTTACTCGGTTTTGTGGTTGGGGTTGTTGTTTTGTGGTGGTGGGGGGGGGTGGGGGTTGGTTGGTGTGTGTTGGTTTGTTGTGGGTGTGTGGGTGTGGGTTGGTTGGTGTTGGGTGGTGTGGGTTTGTGGGGGGTGTTTGGTGGGGGTTGTGGGTGGGTTTTGGGTGTGGTGTTGGGGGGGGTGTGTGGGGGGGTGTTGGGGGGGTTTTGGTGTTGTTGTTGTGGGGTGGTGTAGGTGGGTTTGGGGTTTTTGGGTGTAGTTGTTTGTTGATTTGGTGGTTGGGTGGGGGTGTTGTGGAGTTTTGGGGGTGGTGTGGTGGTGTTTTTGGGTTCGTTTTTGGAGGGGTGTGTTTTGGGTGTGGTTGGTGGTGGTTTGTTGGGGGTGGTTGGTGGGGTGTTGTTGGTTTTGGGGGTTGTGTTGTGGTTTTGTGTGTTGTGTTGGGGTGGATTTGGTGGGTGGTGGTGTGGGGGGGGTGGGGGATGTTTGGTGTGAGGGTGTGGGGGGTTTGGGGTTTTGTGTTGGGGGTTGGGGGGTTGTGTGAGTGGGGGGGGGTTGTATGTTTGGGTTGTTTTTGGGGTGTAGGGGTTGGGGGTGGGGTGGGGTTTTGTTGTGGTTTTGGGTTGGTGGTTGGGTTGGGTGGTTGGGTGTGTTTTGGGTATGTTGCGATGGTGGGTTTTTGTGTGGTGGGTGGTGGGTGGGTTGGTTGTTGTTATTTTTTGGGGGTTTTTTGATGTTGTTTTTTGGTTGGGGATTGGTTGGTTGGGGGGTTTGTGGTTGGGTGTGATGGGTTTTGGATGTGTGGTGTGATTGAGTTGGGTTGGGTTGTGTTGTGGTGTTTGGTGTGGTTTGTATGGGTTTGGTGGATGGGTGTTTGGTTTTGGTTGGTTTTTGGGTTGTGGTTGGGTTTTTATGGGTGTTTGTCAGTGGTTGCCGTGGTTGTGATAGGGAATTTTTGATTGTTTTGTGTGTGTGATGTTAGGTTGTTGGGATGAATTGTGTGTTGGGTGGGGTTTTTATTTGACTAGGCTTTGAGAGGTACCTGTTCCTAACGATGATCTTAATTTAGAAAATGGTATCCACATGATCCCAACTCCACACCAGTTGGAGGATGGATCCCACATGTAGATCGAGAAGCGTGATCGTCTGATCATGACCAGATTCTCAAGTTGGGGGTACTTCTATTCCCTGAAGAGCAAGCTGACTAAATTAACCAAAAAGCTCCAAGGATTCCCGCAATCGCTTGGTTAACCCCAAAATGCCCCAAAGGGGTCCATAAACCCTTTGGTCAACACAAAAATCTCCCAAGATTTTTGTAATCTCTTGGTCAACCCAAAAGCTCTAGGGATTCCCAGAATCACTTGGTCAACCCAAAATGCCCCAAAGGAGTCCATAAACCCTTTGGTCAACACAAAATCTCCAAGGATTTCCTCAATCGTTTGGTCAATCCCAAAATGCCCCAAAGGTGTCCAAAGGGAACCTTACCAAATGTTACCTTCGAGGCCTCCTAGACCTGAGCGAGAGGCCACTCCCAAGAACAACGATGGGCACCCTCCATAGGGACCCACCCATGTTTATAGGTCTCACCCAGGAACTCCTCAAGAAGCCTATGAGGAGTATGAGCAAGAAGAAGAGCGAGTTGAAATGCCCTACCAAGGCAGAGGGGGTGCTATCCGGCCACCCCTCTATAGGCCTCAAGTTCCCCGCAATACGCAATGGGAGTAAACTAAGGAGGAAGAGATTAAATCTTCTGATGCATATAAAGCGTTGCTAGAGTGCCTAGATTCTATGGAGACCAAGACTTATGGGCCCCAAAAGCCCACTTTATGCCAACTCCGTAGTCACCCCGTGCATCCATCAATGTCGGCACCCCCTTACCCTAAAAACTTTAAACTACCCTAGTTAGCAATCTTTAGAGGGGATGAGGATGCCCAGGAGCATGTGACTAGATTCATGAGCTAATGCTTTGGCATTCAGGACAATGATGCTTTGCTGCTAAGAATATTTATAACCACGTTCATAGGCCCTACCTAGGATTGGTTCACTCAATTGCCAAAGCACAACATCAATAACTTAGATCAGCTAGTGGACGTGTTCCTCAAATGCTTCACCTTCAACACCAAGAGGAATGCATCACTAAGCAATCTAGCCAACCTCAGGAAGTATGAGGAAGAAACCATGGGGGCCTATGGGAATTAGTGGTGGACATTGCTTTCAAAGCTGCCCTACCTCCCTCCTATGGCTGACCTTACCCAAATGTTCTCAAAGAGCTATTTGAGATCGATCTCCATGCTATTGCAGATGCAACAATATGACACTTTAGAGGAACCTCTAGCGCAAGCTAGAATCATTGAGGAGATCAAGATTCATAATGGTGAGATTTCCAAGCCAAAGAAGAAATAATGGTCTGAAAACATCAAGACATGTACCACGCAACCAAAATCCACTATGGTCAATCAGGTTGCTATAAACATACCTAAGCCTATACAAGCAACGTAGCCCCAAAAGGCTAACTATCGAGCGGTCCCTCTTGACATTTATGAAAGATAAAACCATTGGCAAGAGCAAAATTAGCAGCGTCGCCCTAGGTGATAATTCACACCTTACATCGAGTCTAAAGACTCCCTGTTTGACCGCTTGTCAGCGACAAACTTGATAAACCTACTAGAGAGTCGACCCGTAGACCCCAACGCTCCAAAACCTAAGGGCTATAGGGAAGACTTGTACTGTAGGTTTCACCAACAGAAGGGACATGATCTTAATGCATGTTGGAAGTTTAAAGGCTTGGTGCAAGACCTAATAGACAAAAAAACGTTGGCGGTGGATAACCCCGTGGCACCAAGCAACCAACATATGGAGGTCTTCAAGGACCCCCTACTTCCCTATGATGCACAGGAAAAGACCCTACAAGTTAGTGAGGTAACACATAACTTCCCCATGTAGGGGTATGTAGGGATGATCAATATAGTGACTTGGAACAAAAGGTACCCAAGCACAGATGCCCCCGTGGCAGCTACAGGAGAGGTGCCAACAACATCACAACCACAATAGCACCCTACGCAACCTCCTCCACCTAGACCAGTGGCCACAATTCAGACCAAATTCACCCAGATTTTGAGGACCACATCGGCTAGGCTCTCCATTTACGATCTCATACAACAATCATCACCCCATTGGGAGGCTCTAATGGAGATACTTAAACCCATCGAGTTGTAGCCCCATGAAGCAAACTCTTTCAACAACTTCATGGGGCATGTCAAGCAATGCATCGAGCCAATCATCACCTTTAGAGAGGATGAATTGAAATCAATGACTGGTGACATGGTGGATCCACCCCTACATGTCATTGCATGGGTCAATGGGATTCCGTATAAGAGGGTGTTGGTGGACATTGGCTTGTCCAGTAATATCATTACAACAGTGGAATTGAAACATCTAAAGTTTCTAGCATCTCACATCGTGGCATCCACCTACACTCTACGAGCATTCAATGATGCGATATGCTCGACAGTTGGCACAATTGTCCTACCCATCCAAGTGGGACAAAATACTATTCCTACATTGTGCCACATATTGGAGGGTGAGATGGCTTATAACATTTTGATGGGCCGGCCATGGATCAGGGACATGAAGTGTGTCCCTTCAATAGCCCACCAATGCTTAAAGTATACATTTGAAGGGTAGGTGCATGTAGTCCCGATAGACTTAGAACCTATAGACACCAAAACAACACCAATCCGATTATGTGACTGCAAACACTGATCGCACTGACACACACAGCCCCAAGGGCAGCCCCCAGAGGTTAAAAAGTGGTCCTAACCACTCTCACAGTAGTTTTGGAAGGTCAGGAGTCAATTTGGCACCTTCAGGCACTCTGCTTCATACTCGTTCCACCCAGGGATGATTACAAACTGGTATTCACCCCACCCAGGGATGAATAGCAGTATTCACTCTAGGGTGGGGCGAATAGGAGGTTTGACTGGAAAAAAGTCAAATCTTGACAAATGGCAGCTCAGATCCACCACTTAATTCTTCCTTCCTTGCATGGGAGTGTGAGTGAGCATTTTTGAGCATTAGAGGTAGTTACAGAGGCAGCCATGAGGCCCCTAATCAGGGAGGAATCTCCTCCCTCCTAGGAAGGCATGATTGCCAAGTGGCGCCTCTGCATGCTCATCCAAAGAGACCTCCAGGTCTATAAATTGGTGAGTTTTCTCACCACAAAAGAGAATGGAGAAGGAGCATTTTGAGCAATGAAGTGCTGTCATTTTACTCCCACACACACACCTTTTGATTTGTGCCTATCGCATCCTTGATCTCTTTTGGAAGAGAGGTCATAGGGTGGTTATTGGAAGCGCAAATCCGGAACCCAAACCCGAAATTTGGCCACAAAATCCTACCAAATTTTTTGACAACACCCCACAAGATATTTTGGACCCATCCCAAGTGGATTGGTGCCAAAATCGGGCCCCAAACGGTGGGCGTCCTACCCCCGGGTGCCCCCCACACTATTGCAGGTCTAATCGTCCCGCCCCGGAATGATTAGGAATATATGGTAGATTTCCACAATTTTTCTTTTGCATCTGATTCTAGGTTATCTAAATAGGCTGTAGTTTGAATTTCATTTCATTCTGAGCATTTTTGACCATGCTTTTATCATTTCCCGCCTTCACTAACTTGTAGATGGTACCATCAAATTCCTGGTGATAGAGGCCAAATTGGGAAAATATGACCTTCTGGGTCTTCCCAAAATGCCCCCAATTAGCTAACCCCAACTTTGTAGGTGATTTGGAGCCTCCGGGATAAGACATTTGGGACTGTGCTTTCTGAAAAATTATTGCAGGTTTATTCGTCCCGCCCCAGAGCGAATACAAATCTGTGAGGAATTTCTTGACTGTTATTTTTGCAGTGCCTCATAGGTGATGTTTTCATGCCTCTATGAAGTTTTTAGTTCGTTTGGATTCATTTTAGTCATCATTTTATTTAATTCTTTGTAGGCACTAATCTCAGGCTTGGGGATTGCATGTTTTATTTCATCTACAGGTGCTACTGACTATTTCTTGTTTCCTTGAATGTAGGATCTGGACATTGGAGGAGCAGCAAGGAGTCAAAATTCATATACACAAGTGGTGGTGACGTGTTGGTCCACCCATTTTACATGTGGGCACGCGGAAGAAGGAATAGCATTCATGGATGTAACAAGAACACATATTTAACGCTCCTGGCCCCTGAAAAGGGAGGAGGCAAATTGTAACCGAGTTCTGAAACACATCAATAAAAAGGGTTGTCTTCGTTATTGGATTTTTGTTTCATTTTGATTCGTTCATGCTTTCTCTCCTTTCATGCACTTTCAATTCATAGGACTTAGCGTTAAGTTTAGTTCCGTTTGCATCGCACTTGGAGTTTCCTTTTTGTTTCCGTATCCTCGTGCTTTCAGTGGTGATCACGGTGGGACCCTTGTCCTCTATTTTTAAGATCAGAAATCTGATCAAAACTTGATTGTTTTTGCTTGCAGGTACCGAGTTTTCAAGCGTTGGACTGTTGTTCGTTCTAGCCTGTGGTGAATACAGAGCTGTAATTCATCTTACCTAGGGATGAATGGGCATTCGCCCCACCCTATGATGAATACAGTCCTGTTATTCATCCCACCCCAGGATGAATAGTTGTCTATGCAGTTTTGGGATAGAAACTCAGAACCAGCAGATTTGGGCAGAGAAGAGGTAAGGGTCTTGAACTCCTTCTGTCATTTCTTATTTTTTGTTTCCTATTTTTTTGGTTCTTTGCTTGCTTAGGGAAAGTTGCACTGCATGTTTATTTTATTTCATGCAAAATAAAAAGAACCTCACACATCACGTGGCAA
This sequence comes from Wollemia nobilis, assembly GCA_028583015.1. Taxonomy (NCBI): domain Eukaryota; kingdom Viridiplantae; phylum Streptophyta; class Pinopsida; order Araucariales; family Araucariaceae; genus Wollemia; species Wollemia nobilis. Next base: position 402,144 of record JAQPPZ010000688.1, on the reverse strand, counting down.
CATAAACACCAAGGAGCTGGTCATAAAACCCCAGCCCTTGATCAAGACCAACGGTGGATCTCATCACCACCTTGGCTTGAATTTTGCATTCATAACCCCGATCACTACTGTTGCTAGACGTAAATCCTGACAAAATCTGACCGAGTGTAGCTGGGGTGATTCCCAGTGCATGAGGATAAGTCTTCTATGGTAGGTGTCAAAAATAGGGTGATTCCCCTTCCGTACCGCCTATGTTCCACGTACCATCTGCTCTCACGTACCAACAGTTTCCCTCACGTAAGGGCGGGTATATAGAGAGGTTGGTATATCGGCCTGGCAATGGTATATCGAAGGGGCGACCAATTTTGGGAGCCATAAGAGCCATCATATTGCATTTAAACGTTCTTCACAAAAGCTTTCAAAACAAAATTAAAACACACTAAACCAGGTTTAGGACACACTTTTAATCTTTAAACGAGATAATCATTGCTTGCGTGTGTGATATTTTTTGTTTAGTGTAACATAAAAATCATAAAAAGAAACAAAATTGTATGCATCTTGTAGGAAAACACCACCATGGTGTACACCCGTAGCCAAGCCCATTCAAGGGTGGAAGCTACGGAGAGTGTACAAGGGGGCACAAGTCACCTCCGCTATAGCCCCAAGGATTTGGTCATCCCACCTTGGCAGCCTGACCCATGAGGTAGTCCACTTCGTGCCTTGATGGAATGGGACTATAGAGGCACCCCTTCGAGGGGCACGCCCACTCAGCACAACCCCTTTCAGGAGGAGTCCTTACACATGGCACTCAATATAAATGGAAAGGCTCCCTTGGAAGCTCGGTATGAGTGGCCACCATGCGATGAAGTGCTAGAACAGCAGAGGGTCCATGAGGAGAGGCCACATGATTATGTCATCCCTCCTTTACCACCCATCACTGTTAGGAACAATAGACAAAATCTAGAGCACAAGGTGCTTCAAATAGGGTGAGCCAACTCTGCCCGCCCCTTTCACGTATATGAAAGGGAGCATGAGGAAAACCATTATATTCCTCAAGAGCAATACACAACATGGGAGCAATGCACCTTCGCACCTGCTATCTACTAGAATCACCCAACGAGGCCAGAGCCTCGAGTGAATGCCACCAACCTCGATAGAGGGAAGTGACCTATAGAGATCTCGGATCATCGTGATCGAGATAAATGCATAGGAGAGGCATCTAGGCCTCCTAGACTCAATATGGTGAAACAAATTGACCTGGCAGTCGCCAGACATGCCACCCACCAAGCACAGATTACGTAGCTTGAGCAAGACCAACAATAGCTAGAGCATCTATATCGCCTTAGCAAAGAGCACATTCGGTGCCAAATAGATGAGCTACTCCATAACATGGTGCCTAAGAGGGTTCCAACCCCTCGCACCCAAAGAGCAGAACCATATGAGAGGCGCAACCCCTTGGTGCGAGACCGGTCTCCATGACCTTACCAAGTGCTACCTCCGAGACCTCCTAGACCTGAGTGGGAGGCCACTCCCAGGAACAATGATGGGCTCCCTCCGTGGGGACCCACCCATGGTCATAGGTCTCATCCAAAAACTCCTCAAGAAGCCTATGAGGAGTATGAGCAAGAAGAAGAGCAGGCCGAAATGCCCTACCAAGGCGGAGGGGTCGCTATCCGACCACCCCTCCATAGGCCTCAAGTTTCCCACAACCCACAATGGGAGAAAACTAAGGAGGAAGAGATTAAATATTTCGATGCATATAAAGCACTGCTAGAGCACTTGGAGTCTATGGAGACCAAGACTTCTGGGCCCCAAAAGCCCATGTTACACCAACTCCGTAGTCATCCTGTGCATCCGTCAGTGCCTACACCCCCTTACCCTGAACACTTTAAGCTACCTCAGTTGGCAATATTTAGAGGTGAGGAGGATGCCCAAGAGCATGTGACTAGATTCTTGAGCCAATGCTTTGGCATTCAGGATAATGATGCTTTGTTATTGAGAACATTTATCACCATGTTCGTAGGCCCTACCTCGGATTGGTTTACTCAATTGCCAAAGCACAACATTAGCAACTTAGATCAGCTAGTGGATGCGTTCCTCGAATGCTTCACCTTCAACACTAAGAAGAAGGCGTCACTAAGTGACCTAGCCAGCCTCAGGAAGTATGAGGAAGAAACCATGGCGGCCTATGGGAATCGGTGGAGGACTTTGCTTTCAAAGCTACCCTACCTCCCTCCTATGTCCGACCTCACACAAATGTTCTCAAAGAGCTGTTTGAGATCGATCTCTGTGCTATTGTAGCTACAACAATATGCCACCTTAGAGGAAGCTCTGGCACAAGCCAGAATCATTGAAGAGATCAAGATTCAGGATGGCGAGATAGCCAAACCAAAAAAGAAAGAATGGTCTAAGAACACCAAAGCAGGGACCATGCAACAGAAACCCGCTACGGTCAATCAGGTTGCTATCAACGTCCCCAAGCCTGCACAAGCAACATAGCCCCAAAAGGCTAACTATCAGGTGGTGCCTCTTAACAGTTATGACCGAGAAAATTAGAGGCAAGAACAAAATCAGCAGTGCCACCCTAGGCGACAATTCACACCTTACATAGAGTCTAGAGACTCCTTGTTTGATCGCTTGTCAATGGCAAACTTGATTAACCTGCCCGAGGTTCAACCCATAGATCCCAATGCACCAAAACCGAAGGGCTACAGGGAATATTTGTACTGTAGGTTCCATAGGCGGAAGGGACATGACCTTAATGCCTGTTGGAAGTTTAAGGGCTTGGTGCAAGACCTAATTGATAACAAGACATTAGCGGTGGATAATCCCGTGGCACCAAGCAACCAACAAATGGAGGTCTTTAAGGACCCCTTGCCTACCCATGATGCATAGGCAAAGACCCTACAAGTCAATGAGGTCACATAGAACTGCCCCATGCAGGGGTATGTAGGGATGATCAGCATAGTGACTCAAAACAGGAGGTATCCGAGTGTAGCTGCCCCTACGGTAGCTACAGGAGAGGTGCCAACAATGTCGCAATCACAACAACACCTTACACAACCTCCTCCACCTAAACCCATGGCCACAATTCGGACCAAACTCACTCAGAGCTTGAGGACCACGTCGGCTAGGCTCTCCATATACGAGCTCATACAACAATCAACGCCCCATCGGGAGGCTCTAATGGAGATATTGAAAGCCATCGAGTTGCAGCCCCATGAAGCAAATTCCTTCAACAACTTTGTGGGACATGTCAAATGATGCACTGAGCCAGTCATCACCTTTCGAGAAGATGAAGTGAAATCAGTGGCTGATGATATGGCGGATCCACCCCTACACGTTATCGCGTGGGTCAACGGGATCCCGTATAAGAGGGTGTTGGTAGACACTGGCTCATCCAGTAATATCATCACAATAATGGCATTGAAACATCTAAAGTTGCCAGCATCTCACATCATGGCTTCCACCTACACTCTACGAGCATTCAATGATGCGATATGCTCGATAGTTGGCACAATTGTCCTACCCATCCAGGTGGGACAAAAGACTATACCTACATTGTGCCATATTTTGGAAGGTGAGATGGCTTATAACATCTTGCTAGGTCGGCCATGGATCAGGGACATGAAGTGTGTCCCTTCGATAGCTCATCAGTGTTTAAAGTATACATTTGAAGGGGAAGTGCATGTAGTCCCGACGGACTTGGAACCCTTCAAGTATTGCAATGCGGTGCAGTTGATGCCGCAATCGACCCTTCCATCAATGCATTTGGATTTTTAGTTGAATCCATCTAAACAGGGTCCGATTCCATAGGCATCCCCATTGGCAAGCCCATCAAAACCATAGTCGGGTCCATCTTCATCGGCTGGTCCTTCACCAACGATGCCACCTACGGTGGCCACACAGAAGGATAAAGGGAAGAAACCCCTGGAAGAGGCACCGCCATCAGTATCAACTATCTCTACTGAGGAGATGCCTACCAGAATGGAAGTCGAGGCTCCTAGTTCACCCGACATGGAGTGGACTCCGGAAGAACTTCCATTCCCTCCCCCTCAATCACCAACAATCATTGTTGAAATGGCCAATACGGGCCTGGGGGAGTATCTGGTGTGGAATATTGTAGCAACACCCACACTAGAGTCCATGCAGGACATGGGGAGACCTCGCCTCCCCATCGGTACCATTGTTCCTCTAGGCTACCCATCGAACTAGACAAACTTTGTGTATGGGGGCCTTGATCATGGTACTGAACCATACATGCAAGAGGATGAAGATGAAGAGCCCTTTGCAGAAGATGTCAATTATTTGTCTAACCCAGAATTTGCTTTGAGATACCTTGGCCAATGCAATTGGCATGGATATGGGTTAGGCAGATATGAGCAAGGAGTGCGTGTTCTTTGCCAACCAAGGTACCAAATGCCATACGACAAGTCAGGAGTAGGGTTCAACCACCCCCTCCCCTTAGACATCTTGGTAGAGAACATGCAAGGCCTAGGGATAGGCAACAAGGGGGGATTGGCATTAGATCCATATGCCAACCCTAACATGACATACACACTGGGAGATTATCTCCCATTGTTGACAACCAACCTTGTTGACCTCAACAACCCTTTCCCTTCGCTCGAAAGAGGAGAAAGTTCAAGAACACACCTAAAAGAGAGGTGTAGACAAGGTCAAGAAGGATCGTCAGAAGACGAGTCAAAATATGAGGTAGCACCATGGGATCCCTTCGAATCAGATAGCAATCACTCACAAGTGACCCCCATGGATGATTATCAGGAAAGCCTCTTGGCAATGTTCCCTTTGGTGGCTCCCATCGAGCAAGTGCCACCACAAGACAATCAGGCCCCGCCGTAGAGAGCGGAACAACCCCAATGGGGCCAGATCAATTTGCTCGAGCAAGATGAGCCTCTAATGTCACACATAGTTGTTGGAGCCAACGAAGGCCTTTGGATCTCTGACAGTGATTACGAAGATGAAACTGAGATGGCCTATCTCAATCATATGCGACAGCAACAATACCCCTTGGAGATTAATGACATATTTGAACAACTAAACATAGTTCCAGGGCATGAGTGGTACGTAGACCCAGTACGGTGGGACCAAGTGTTGAATCCACCACTTTGGGCATACGGAGAACACCTTCCACCCAGAGACCCTATATCGATATCAGTGTCGAGGGCAGACCCTGTCTTCCTATCCACACATAGGGCCGATCCATTCATGCCAATACCTCTAGAGCCAGACCCAGAGCATAGAGAACATCAAGAATGTTTGAATCATCACACCCATGGTAATGGAGACCAAAATCATTTCATCAACATGATCTCCATTGACTTAACCACCCCCATCCACAATCCGGCCGATCCAACATAGTCATTGTATCTAGACATAGATGCCATAGACTGGGATCATGTCAATTTACCACCATCCCCATCAGAGTACTGGCCTTTCGGTGAAATGCTCCATTTCACCCTAGAGCCAACTCAGGATATCTTCCATGCTGAGGAGGAACCCGAGGTTCCCAACGCAGATTTGAACTCAGCAAATGATATCCATTTGATCCCAACTCCACACCAGTTGGAGGATGGATCCCACATGTCGATCGAGGAGATGACTGACGTAGACATCGACTTGGATCCAATGAATCCATAGATCATCAAGTTGGGGGTAAGCTTATCCCCTAAAGAGCAAGCCGACTACATTACCCTTCTCAAAGAGAAGAAGGAGGTTTTTGCATGGTCATACAAAGACATGTCGGGGCTAGATCCACAGCTAGTCATGCATAACCTAACGCTTGATCCGACAGTCAAGCCCATTAAGCAAAAACTATGTAAGATGCACCCAACAATGGCCTTAATGGTCAAATATGAGCTGCAAAAGCTGTTGGATGCACAGTTTGTCATCTGCATGGATTACCCACCATGGTTGTCCAACATGGTGCCCATCAAGAAGCCTGACGGGAGGATTCACATATGCACTAATTTTCGAGATCTAAACAAAGCGAGTCCTAAGGATGATTTCCCCTTGCCAAGCATCGATGCATTGGTAGATGCTACAACAGGTCATGAAATGCTATCCCTCATGGATGGTTTCTCAGGATACAATCAAATTCGTATCAATCCCGAGGACCAACTAAAAACGGTGTTCACAATGCCTTGGGGGACATTTTGTTATAAGGTCATGCCTTTTGGCCTTAAAAATGCTGGTGCCACCTACCAACGTGCCATGACGTACATCTTCCATGATTACATGCATAAAACTTTGGAAGATTACATGGATGATTTGTTGGCCAAATCTCTTTTGCGCCCAGATCATCTCGATGACTTAAGTAAGATCCTCGACCACCTCATGGAACATAAAGTCAGACTGAATCCCAAGAAGTGCGTATTTGGTGTCACATCTAGAAAACTCTTGGGTTTCATAGTCTCAAAGTGAGGCATCGAGGTGGACCCAAACAAAGTCAAGGCAATCCTTGAAATGCTCCCCCCAACTACCATTAAGCAGCTCAGAAGTCTACAGGGAAAGGTCACATCAATTAAGCGCTTCATAGCGTAGCTATCTAACAAGTGTCGACCCATGAACAAATTATTGCATAAGGGTGTAGCATTTCACTGGGATGACGAGTGCCAGTCAGCCTTTGATGACATTAAACAATACTTGGCTTCGCCACCGGTATTGGCACCACCTAGACCAGGAGTGCCATTCTACTTATACATCTCAACTACTAAGGTGGCATTGGGCGCCATGCTAGCCCAAAAAAATGAACTTCACAAAGAACAAGCTACTTATTACCTTAGCCACACCCTGGTCAGTTATGAACTTAACTATGCATACGTTGAGAAGCTCTGCTTGGCAATGGTGTTTGCTACCAAAAAGCTATGCCACTACATGCTCAACAATATGACGTATGTTGTGTCTAAGGAGAATCCATTGCGATACATGATGAGTCATACTTATCATAGTAGCCACACGACGAAATGGATCATGTTGTTGATGGAATTTGACATAGAGTTTATTGGATAGAAATCCATCAAAGGTCAAGTCATAGCCGATCAACTAGCAGAGGCTCCAAGTGTACCAACATGTGACAAAAGACTATACCTACAACCGGTACTCCAAGTGCATAGATATATTGGTCCCGGGGGTCTAAACCTCCTGCATGATGATATATCTGCTTATAACATTTTGCTGGGCTGGCCATGGATCAGGGACATGAAGTGTGTCCCTTCAATAGCCCACCAATGCTTAAAGTATACATTCGAAGGGTAGGTGCATGTAGTCTCGACGGACTTAGAACCCTTCAAGTATTGCAATGCGATGCAGCTAATGCCGCAATCGACCCTTCCATCAACACATTTGGATTTTTAGTTGAATCCATATAAATAGGGTCTAATTTTGCATACATCCTCGCTGTTAAGTCCATCAAATCCCTAGTTGGGTCCATATTTTTCATATGGTCCTTCACCAACAATGCCACCTATGGTGGCCACATCGAAGGACAATGGGAAGAAACCCTTGGAAGAGGCACCACCATCAGTATCAACCATCTCTACCGAAGAGATGCCTAGCCAAATGGAAGTCAAGATGCCTAGTTCACCTAACATGGAGTGGACTTAGGAAGAACTCCCATTCCCTCCCCCTCAACCCCCAAAAATCACCGTTGAGATGGCCAATACGGGCCTGGGGGAGTACCTAGTGCGGAAAATTGTAGAGACACCCACACTTGAGTCCATGCAGGACATGGGGAGACCTCACATCCCCATAGGCACTATTGTTCCTCTAGGCTACCCACAAAAACCAGATAAACTTTGTATATGGGGGCCTCGATAATGGCATTGAACCTCACATGCAAGAAGAAGATGAAGAGCCTTTCACTGAGGACGTCAACTATTTGTCCAACCCAGACTTTACTTTAAGATATCTTGGCCAATGCAATTGGCATGGATATGGGTTGGGAAAATATGAGCAAGGAGTGCGTGTTCTTTTCCAACCAAGATATCAGATGCCATACGACAAATCAGGAGTAGGGTTCAACCACCCCCTGCCCTTGGACATCTTGGTAGAGAAAATGTAAGGCCTAGGGATAGGCAACAAGGATAGGTTGGCATTAGATCCATATGCCAATCCTAACACAACATACACATTGGGGGATTACCTCCCATTGTTGACAACCAACCTTGTTGACCTCAACAACCCCTTCCCTTTAATTGAGAAAGGAGAAAGTTTGAGAACTCACCTACAAGGGGGATATAAACAAGGTCAAGAAGGATCTTCAAAAGATGAGTCAGAATATGAGGTAGCACCATGGGACCCTTTCGAATCAGATAGAAATTACTCACAAGTGACCCCCAATGTTCCCTTTGGATGCTCCAATCGAGCAAGTGCCACCTCAAGAAAATTAGGTCCCCCCATAGAGAGCAAAACAACCCCGATGGGACCATATCAATTTGCTCGAGTAGGATGAGCCTCACATGTCGCAAACTATTGTTGGAACCAACGAAGGCCTTTGGATCTTTGACAATGATTATGAAGATGAAATTGAGATGGCCTATCTCAATCATATGTGACAACAACAATACCCCATGGATATTGATGACATGTTTGAACAACTAAACATGGGGCCAAGGCATAGGTGGCACCTAAACCTAGCATAGTTGGACCAAGTGCTGCATCCACCACTTTGGGCCTACAGAGAGCACCTTCCACCCAGAGACCCTATAGCGATATTAGTGCTGAGGGTAGACCCTATCCTCCTATCTACACATAGGGCCGATCCATTCATTCCAATACCTCCAGAGCTAGATCCAGAGCATAGAGATCACCAAGGAAGTCCGAGTCACCACACCTATGGTAATGGAGACCAAAATCATTTCATCAACATGATCTCCATTGACTTAACCACCCCCATCCACAATCCAGCTGATCCAGCATGGTCATTGTATCTAGACATAGATGCCATAGATTGGGATCACATCAATTCACCACCATCCCCATCAGAGTATTGTACGTTCAATGAGATGCTTCATTTCACCCAAGAACAAAATTAGGATATATTCCATGCTGAAGAGGGACCCAAAGTTCCTAATGTAGATTTGAATTCAGCAACTGATATCCACTTGATCCCAAATCCACATCAGTTGGAGGATGGATCCTACATGTCAGTTGAGGAAACTACTAACGTAGAAATTGACTATGATCCAATGAATCCATAGATAATCAAGTTGGGGGTAAGTCTATCCCCTGAAGAGCAAGCTGACTACATTGCCCTTCTAAAATAGAAGAAGGAGGTTTTTGCATGGTCCTACAAAGACATGTTGGGGCTAGATCCATAGCTAGTCATGCATAATCTAACATTTGATCCGAAAGTCAAGCTAGTTAAGAAAAACTACGTAAGGTGCACCCAAAAGTGGACTTAATGGTCAAAGATGAATTGCAAAAGCTTTTGGATGCACATTTTGTCATCTACATGGATTACCCACCATGGTTGTCCAACATGGTGCCCATCAAAAATCTTGATGAGAGGATTTGCATATGCACTGATTTTTGAGATCTAAACAAAGTGAGTCCTAAGGATGATTTCCCCTTACCTAGCATCGACGCATTGGTAGATGCCACAATAGGTCACAAAATGCTTTCCCTCATGGATGGTTTCTCGGGATACAATCAGATTCATATAAATATCGAGGACCAACTAAAAATGGCGTTCATAATGCCTTGGGGGACATTTTGTTATAAGGTCATGCCCTTTGGCCTTAAAAATGGTGGTGCCACCTACCAACGTGCCATGACATACATATTCCATAATCACATGCATAAAAATTTGGAAGATTACATGGATGATTTGTTGGCCAAATATCTTTTGTGCCAAGATCATCTCGATGACTTAAGCAAGATCCTCGATCGCCTAATCGAAAACAAAGTCAGACTAAACCCCAAGAAGTGCGTATTTGGCATCACATCTAGAAAACTCTTGGGTTTCATAGTCTCAAAGTGAGGCATCGAGGTGGACCCAAACAAAGTCAATGCAATCCTTGAAATGCTTCCCCCAACTACCATCAAGCAGCTCAGAAGCCTGTACGGAAAGGCCGCATCAATCAAGCACTGCATATTGTAGCTATCTGACAAGTGTCGACCCATTAATAAATTATTGCACAAGGGGGTAGCATTTCATTGGGATGACGAGTGCCAGTCAGCATTTGATGAAATTAAATAATACTTGGCTTCACCACCAGTATTGGCACCACCTAGACCAGGAGTGTCGTTCTACTTATACATCTTAGCTACTGAGGTGGCATCGGGCGCCATGCTAGCCCAAAAAAATGAACTACACAAAGAATAGGCTAATTACTATCTTAGTCGCACCCTGGTCAATTATGAACTTAACTATGCATACGTCGAGAAGCTATGCTTGGTGGTGGTGTTTGCTACCAAAAATTTGTGCCACTACATGTTGAGCAACATGATGTATGTTGTGTCTAAGGAGAATCCATTATTATACATGATGAGTCGTACTTATCATAGTAGTCGAATGATGAAATGGATCATGTTGTTGATGGAGTCTTACATCGAATTCATTAGATAGAAGTCCATCAAAGGTGAATTCATTTTCGATCAACTAGTAGAGACTCCTCTCAAAGATGATCATCCTTTGGCAATAGAGCTACCTGATGATGGGGTCTTCCATATCTTAGAATTTCCAGATTCTAATGAGACTGAGTCACAGGCCGACATAACCCTATTTTTTGATGGTTCTAAATGTGAGCAAGGGGGTGGCACAGGAATCATATTCTTCACATGCAAGGGGCTCCAATGCCTCTATCATTTAAAATTTATTTCCCATGCACCAATAATAATGTTGAATATGAAGCCTTTCTCATAGGTCTTTAGACAACCATCACCATGAACATCAAATGCTTGAATATCTTTGGTGATTCACTGTTAATCATTAACCAAGTGAAATGGGTATTCCAATGTAAATGCCCAGTTGTAGGCCTATAAAGCCCTTGTGGATAAATTACTGGCAAAGCTTTAATGGTACAACATCAAGGCACTCCCTCGATCATCGAATCATTTTATGGACACTATGGCCTCCTTGGGGTCACTAATCCTACAAGACATTTATGGTGATATGACAACCATTCAAGTCAAAAAACTATCGCAATCTGTGATGGAGCGTGCAAGCTCTGACTTAATGCCAGGAATCCACCTGATCCAGATTGAACCGTTCTTGGACAAGTTCTCTTGAATCCATGATTATTTGAATCACTCCAACTGTGGGTCCTTATTCTACCTTACTCCCCTTAATAGCAACACAATGCTATTATTACAAGTTATTTCCCGCTCAGCTTTTGCTAGGGATGAACTTCAAAAGGGATTGGTTGTTCATACTGTCAAGGTTTTCGATCAATAGGATTGGTATACACCCATACGAGATTACCTCATGCTAGGCAACCTCCCACTTGGATTGTCACATGCCACAAAAATATCATTCAAACATAAATCATACAACATGAAATTTCACCTAAGGGACTTTCAGGTTGGTGACCTTGTACTAAAAGAGAACCAAAAGAATTCTAACTTGCCGCCCCATCTAAGGGACAAGTTCATGGAAAACTAGTTAGGTCCGTATGTGATTGATAGTAAAATAGGACCTGGAACATACCGAATAGCCTCTCTTGATGGAATAAAGGAACTAGAACCCTTAAACATCAGTCATTTGAGGACATTCCATATTTAAAAGATCCATAGCCCAAACCAGAAGCTCCAAGGATTCTCGTAATAACTTGGTCAAACCAAAATCTCCAAGGATTCCCGTAATCGCTTGGTCAAACCAAAAGCTCCAAGGATTCCCATAATCGCTTGGTCAAACCAAACACCCCAAAGGTGTCCACAAACCCTTTGGTCCAACCAAAAGCTCCAAGGATTCCCATTATCACTTGGTCAATCCCAAAATGCCCCAAAGGTATCCATAAACCCTTTGGTCAAACCAAAATTCCCCAAAGGTATCCATAAACCCTTTTTTCAAACGAAAATGCTCCAAGGATTCTTGCAATCGCTTGGTCAACCCCACCAATGCCCCAAAGGTATCCATAAACCCTTTGGTCAAACCAAAATGCTCCAAGGATTCCCGCAATCTCTTGGTCAACCCCACCAATGCCCCAAAGGTATCCATAAACCCTTTGGTCAAACCAAAATGCTCCAAGGATTCTTGCAATCACTTGGTCAACCCCACCAACGCCCCAAAGGTGCCCATTATCCCTTTGGTCAAACCAAAAAGCTCCAAGGATTCCCGCAATCACTTGGTCAACCCTAAAATGCCCCAAAGGTGCCCATAATCCCTTTGGTCAAAACCTCCAAGGATCCGAAAGAATCACTTGGTCCGCCCTCACGCGGAATGAACCAACCATAAAGAAAATTCAAAAACAACAAAATCATCAAAAACAACAAAAAATTGCATCTCATTTCCATGCATACTAAAATCATCAAACAATAAAGAAAACTTTTGCATCTCATTTTCATGCATACACAAAATAATCACAAAAATAAATCAATCAAAAACCTAAAAATAATAGTTGCATTAGGCATCCCATACATACATTTGCATATTTGTTGATCATACGGGCCAAAAGCACCATAGACTATAATCATGGGTAATTCCATCAGTCTCCACATTCTTCCACTTTGTAAATAGTTCATCGCAAATAAACGCCATTCACATTTTTTTGCCATATCATAGTCAGTTGTCTTCTAATGTATCTAGATTTTTCATCATTCAAGCTATCATTATATTTCTAGTCAAATACTATACAAAGTCAGACAGATTTTATAAAGGTAGAGTTCCACTTGGATCACACGTTGTTACGTAGCATCCCAACACAAACTAAAACACATAAAAATTCCCAAGTTGTGTAAATGAAAGATGAAACATGCAAAGCAATCCAGGACACCATCTAGTGAAAAGGTTATCTTTCTCATCTCCCTGTGTGAATGATCCCAAGAATGCTGAGAGTTGGCAAAAGGACAAGCATCTTCCCTACCCAATTCCCCAAGAATCCCAAGTTCTCAAAAATTTGCAAACATCAAAAAATTTGCAAAAGTCAAAACTCCAAAATTTGACATCAAAACCAAAGTGCATACATCAAAAGGCACAAGCAATAGTGATTCTCATCACTCAATATTCAAATCCCTTGCTCAAAAGAAAAAACAAAAAAAAATAGTGATTTTTATCACTATAGAAGAGCAAGTATCCCAATACAATTGAAGAAAAAAAGGGAGTCAAACTTGAATCCCTAGAACTCTCACCATTCGAAAGGTCATGAGGTGAACCTCAGTACTGGTTTGTTGGATAGCCTCGTCCACTGGTGGCAAACCTCCCACATGATGATATATTTGTCACATTAACTTGTGTGCAGATCGATGTTTGCATGTGGATGAGCTAGCTCATGGTATCCTAGATAGCACCACAAATTAATCTGACTAAATACAACAAAGGTGTTAGTGGAGCTAATTAGGTGATCCTCAATACAGGTTTGGTTGATAGCCTATCTGGCACTGGCGGTATCTTGACAAATACCACATAAACAAACTCAATTGCACACACAAGGATGTGAAATAACTTGGTCAAAGTCAAGTCGGATTTATACCTTGTTCAAAATTCTTGTAGGATAAAAGTATAGTCTTGGCTAGTTAGTTAAAACATCTGAGTCTCAAAAAACCTTAACTACATTTTAACACAACTTTAGTACATCCCATTCTTACATCGCCATCAAAAAATCCAAAACAAAAACAAATAATAAATATCATGCAAAGTCATCATATAAAATAATCGCATAAGTACAAAAAGTCGGTAAGTCTTGCACAGTATATGGTGCAACCGCCAAGGTATCAACAAATCATTTCATACATTCATATGCATACCATATAGATTAGACACATTTGCATTCATCATAACCTGTGCATCCATCACAATAATTTAACATGCATACATCAACATCCATCAATCACATAAGAATAACAATAACTCATGACAAGTACATAAAATAAAATAAAGTCATGTATATATACATCATCAAAATGCCCGAAGGCTACAATAAACTAGTCCTCTGACCTCACAAAAAAGAAAAAGTTCAAAAACCCCCAAGCCTAGGGCATCGGCCACCATGATCACGTAGGATCAGTGCAATGGGAACTACCCCCCATGGTGTGGGTCCTATGGGACCTTTAAGGGTGACTACTACTAGCTCCCACAACACACCCACTAGCACTCGCCTCATCCAGCCGCCTGGGCTGAGAAGATGCTGACTACTTAGTATCGCTCCCTCTCATGCGACACAATGATCTGCCTCCAATCAGCTTAGGTATCCGCCCACCGAGGTGGATAATCTTCACCTCTAGCTCCAACTGATGTGGAACCAAGTCCATCTCCCATTGACAGTATGTCACCAATTCATCGTCACACTGTGCCAGCTGAGTCCGCAAGAGATTCCTCTCCTGCATGACATTTGTATCCCCATCCCATCGGTGGTACACAACCAATGCATTCTCCTACTCTACCAGTTGTGTCCGTAGGAGATCCCTCTCCTGTAGTGCATCCCCAAGCTCCTCATCCCATCTCTAGAGTAGACCCTCCAATCATGCTATCTCAGCATGAAACCCCGCCTCCATACCCTCCAAGACCACCTGAGGCATCGACATCCTGCTACCGGGTCCCACTACTCTAGGACATCCCACATCTCCGGTTGCTTTGGAACCCCAAAGTCATCACCCACAAAATCTTCAACCTCCACCATGTCCTCATCCTCTAATGGAGCCCCCCAAACCTCCCCTGATGCCTCTACATCCTCCCCACCTACTGCTACTGCATTAGGACCTCCTAGAGGCCCCTCACCTTGCCATTGCCGCAACATCCACCACTGGTCGTACTCAGTGGTCACCCTGACGTTGTCCATGTTAGGGACATCGATCACAGGATCTGATTCCTCACCTAGTGGCTCGATGATCAACCAGGACAGAGTCCTCTCGTCGCCCCAATTTTGATAGATCAAGGGCTCACTAGGTAACCCCTGGCACACCCCAAAATGTCGCATCACTCAAATGTATGGGAAGTACTCTTGCTCAGTCCCGTGTTGCCTGATCAACCATCTCCCCTTGTGCACCCACCAAAGCCACTCTCCAGCCTTAGGCTAGGATATACAATATCGGTATGGGTGCCAGAACACCTTCCCTGGAGCAAGTCGAGTGAAGGCATCAGCATAGTGCCCTACGACACCTGCCCACCACTGACTCTACCCCTGCTCCTTAGACCGCCACCATAGAGCTGCATACCCTATCTCTCTGTCAACCATCTCCGCTCGAGTCATCCATGGCAAACCTAGTGGCCTCTCCACAACTATGTGCTACCAAGCCCAACACTACAATAGGTAACTGCAATCGATACCCTTTTGCCTCTAGTAGTGGACCTCATACATCTCATCATAGAGTTGTGCTAGCAGTGTCTAACCCCATCTCATAATTAGGGTCTCTAAAGTCAGACACTCCACCAGTCTGAAGACAACCTCTAGTAGGTTCCACGGGAACCTCACACCTGAGAAGTCGGGAAGCAACATGTTGGAGATGAGGGTCATCAGTAATGCATGCCTCACCCCCAACACACACCTCTCTAACCACCACCATACTAGAATACCGCCAATCTGGCAGTCACCCTCTGCCCTCTCCATCGGGCTATCCACACCCACCTCCGTCCCATGCACGAAGCATCGTGTCAGCACTACCATCCGTTGATCACGTGGCGTAGTCCTGATAGGAAGCCCATCTATAAAAATCCGTAGAATCTGATAGATGTCCTTGAGATTCATTGTCATATCCCTTATTGAGATATGGAAGGTATTGGTGTGGGGATCCCATAAGTTGATTAGTATGATTATATATGCCCGATTCCCCACCACAGGCTCTAGCCGAGTCACATGCTTGAGCCTAAGGGCATCAAGCCACTCCCAGTCCACCATAGTCAATGCCTCCCATGTGTCAGAGAATACCTTCAGCTGACAATACCGGCTCTTCACCACCTGAAAAACAAAAACAACACACAAACATTAAAAACATGAAAAACAACAAAGTTGTACAACAATAACATAAATATACAACAATGCATAAAAACTATACAGCAAACACAATTAAATAAACTGTAAAGCCACATCTAACAAATGTACAGCTAAAAATAGTCCAAAAACAAACAGATAAATTCAAAATCATATTTTTTAGTACCTAGGGTTTTTAAATTTTGGTTCAAACTGATAAATACAAAAAACAAAAAAATTCAAAACAAACAGTTTGTCAGTTACCTAAGGTTTTTAACTATAAATTTTAAACTGACAGATAAACAACAAAATCAAATAAAATCAAAATCAATTTGTTAGTACCTAGGGTTTTTAACTTTTGGTTCAAACTGATAAATACAAAAAAACAAACAAATTCAAAACAAACAGTTTGTCAATTACCTAAGGTTTTTAACTTTAAACTTTAAACTGACAGATAAAATAATAATAATAATAATAATAATAATAATAATAATAATCAACTAAAAGCAAATTTTTTTTTAGCCTAGGGTTTACCTTAGTTTAAAATGGAAAACAAATTTCAAAATAAATTCATTACATTTTTTTTCACAAAATAAATTTGAACTAGGGTTTGTTTTAGTTTAAATTACAAACAAAATATGAAAGAAAGAAAAAAATCATTACGATTTTAAAAATATCAAATAAAATAGACAAATAAATGAGGATCACTCACCGGTATCACTTCGGCTCTGCCACTTGATCTGGTTCATGAACTCATGGTGTTCGAAGATATTCGGTAGTGCTCTTCTTTGCAGATGCGACCTCCTCCTCCTCATAGCTCCAAATCACTAGAAAAACAAGTTGAAAATGAGCCCAAACCCTATTTTTGGCCCTTAAATAGGCTTTTAGGCCTGTAATCGTTCCACCATAGGATGAGAACTCTAGTTAGTGCTCATCCCAACTTGGGACGATTACAAAACTGGTATTTGTCCCACCTTGGGATGATTACAGAGCAAGAAAATCAAAAACAACAAAAACTGCACCCAAATGCACAAAATATAGCAATAAAATTTCCAAATAAGAGTGCTTTTGCACTTGACATTCTTGCCATGCAAAATAGATGTCGAGGTCACAAATCCTCACTATCCTACTCCCTAATAAGACTACCATAGACGGACCACTCCATGGGAGGACGGATGGTCATGAATTTCATCCCCAAACGACATCACAAAAAGGGTCCAAACCCACCCAAAAATAACAATAACATTGCCGAACAAGGCGCATTTGCACCTACGCTTATTGGAATTCAAACTAGACATCGGGGTCACAAATCCTCACTATCCTACTCCCTAAGAAGGCTACCATAGCCGGACCACTCCACGGGAGGACGAATTTTTGATAATTTCATCCCCAAATGGCATCCCAAAAAGGGTTAACACCCACCAAAAATAGGTCTAAATGTTGGGAAACTGCATAAGCATACAAAGAAAAACAAATTAAGGCACCCTTACACAAGTCATATTAGTTCAAGCAACTCATCGCTTTTCTCATGTAGGTCATTCTATCATCGATTCGTCGCTTGAGGGGGTATTCACACTTAGTCATCAATCAACAAATACACACCCAATCAAGGAAATGGCATTCATTCAAAGAATAATTGACAAAGACAATCATGCCCTTACTTGGGGAAGTCAATAGGTAATAATCACAAGCTGATTAAACACTTGGCATTTTTGAATCATGAACTCAAGGTTCCCATAGATAAAAGGTTGCGCCCTTTGCCTATTCATGACTGATCAATGCCCAAGATCAAGTAACACCTCACCAAAAAAAGGTTAACACTTGAATTAAGTTCCTTAGCTCATCAGAAGCAAGGATTCAAGAATGCATGCCCCTTTCCATACTTGGGGCATCAAAATTTGGTTAGGTTATTGAGAAACCCTAATCATTAGTGCTTTGGTTATCTATTTTTGCTTAGCACTGTGCCACGCACAACGTATCTCAAAAAGGCGCATCTATAGACACCAAAACAATACCAATCTGATTATGTGGGCAAAAACAATGATTTCACTAACATACACAGCCCCTAGGGCAGCCCCCAGAGGTTAAATAGTGGTCCTAACCACTCTCACAATAGTTTTGGAAGTTTAGAGGTCAATTTGGCACCTTTCAGGCACTACTCCTTATTCATTCCACCCAAGGACGATTAGCAACATTCACCCTTGGATGGGGCAAATAGCAGGTTTGATGGGAAAAAGGTCAAACCTTGAAAAATGGTAGCTCAGACCCACCACTTAACTCCTCCTTCATTGCATGGGAGTTTGAGTGAGAATTTTTGAGCTCAAAGAGGTAGTCATGAAGTCCTTAATCAGGGAGGAATCTTCTCTCCCCTGAGAAGGCATGATTGCTAAGTTGTGCCTCTGCATGCTCATTCATAGAGACCCTCAAGTCTATAAAATGGTGAGTCTTATCACCTTAAAGGAGGAACAGGTCAGGAGCATTTGGAGCAATGGAGTTCTGCCGATTTACACCCTCACCATTTTGCTTATGCCTTTCACATCCTTGATCTCTCTTTTGGGAGGTTATTGGGTGATTATCAAAAGCATAATTCAGACCCAAAACCTAACATTTGGCTATAGTATCCCACCCAAATTTTTCGAAAATACCCCACAAGAGGTTTTGGATCCATCCCAAGTGGATTGGTGCCAAAATCAGGCCCCAAACGACAGGCGTCCTTCCCCCGGGCGCCCCCCACACTGTTGTAGTCCTAATCGCCCCACCTCGGAGTGATTAGAAATCTATAGCAGATTTCATTTCTGTTTTTCTTGCATTTGTTTCTAGGTTTTTTAGATAGGCTCTCATTCAAATTTCATGTTATTCTGAGTAGTTTTGATCATGCTTTTGTTATTTCTCGCTTTCACTAACATGTAGGGAGCATCATCAGATTTTGGGTGATAGAGGCCGAATTGGCAAAATATGACCTTATGGGTCTTTCCAAAATACCCCGTTTTACCTAACCCCCAACTTTGCAGGTGATTTGGAGCCTCCCAGATGGGAAATTTAGGAGGGTGCATTTTGATATTTTGTTACAGGTCTAATCATCCCACCCGAAAGCGATTAAAAATCCTTGGTGAATTTCCTGACTGTTCATTTTATAGTGTCTTCCTGGTAATGTTATCATGCCTCTGTCAAGTTTTTAGCTCATTCTGATATGTTTTAGTTATCATTTTATTTATGTTACGCATGCACTAATCGTAGGCTTTAAGGATGTCATGTTTTACTTCATCCACAGGTGCTACTAATCCTTTTATGTTTCTCTAAACATAGGATCTCGACACTGGAGGAGAAGCAAGGAATCAAAGACGCATTCATACAAGTGGTAGCGACATTTGGCCCGCCCACTTTACATGTGGGAACACGGAAGAAAGCGTACCAATCCATGGTGTAATAGAGCCCTACTTAACGCTCCTAGCCCCCGAAAATGGAGGAGACATGTTGTAACCCGATTTTAAAGCAAATTAATAAAAAGGGTTGTACTCAACATTTGCTTTCTATCTTGTTTCAATTCATTTATGTTTCTCTCCTCCCATGCATTTTAGTTCGTAGGACTTAGCGTTACGTTTTGCTTTTGCATACATCGCACTTGGCATTTTCGTTTTGTTTTCGTATCCTCGTAATTTTAGGCACATTCACAAGTCCTAGGTGTTTTCAGTCACTCAACCACTCCTAGTGTTCTAAGTAACCTCTAGAATACATATCAAGTTATTTTTAGGACCATTACACATATACACTAAGAAAATCTTGAGTTTTAGGAATTGACTCCAAACATTCTTGAACCAAACACAATTTCACATCTTAAAAATATATTTTGTCAAAGAGGGATAACACCATACTTGGTATGAAACTCGAAGTGAAAAGTGTCATCCTTTCTAGTACAACTATGCAACATAGTCCATAAAAATAGTGGTCTTCACTACTATCATAATTCCAAAAATAGAAGAAAGAGGAGGGAAAAATCCCTAACAAAAACTCTAAATATTTTACATCACCCACCACTGATAAATTGGGTTGTAAGAATCATACTACATTTCCAGTCAAATAGTTAGGTAGTCATCCCAAAAACTTAGGAGATCAACAAAAAAACTCATGGACTATGGAGTTAGCCTCCATCAGAGCTATAGACGCTTGAATGGTAATGGAGTACGCTCATGCATACTAATATGTCTCTTATAAAATAGACCTTTGACCACTCATATGGACAAGCTAGCTTCTTTTATTTCATCCATAATATGTTTACTCAATATACTCAAGATGAGTTAATGAACTCACTTTCACACACATTGGTTCTTTATTGTCTAGGGTCATTACCATGCTCTTTATTCGATAAATAAATTCACTACACACACATTTAGTCCTAGAATAATTAGGCAATTTTTGTGGATTTTT
The DNA here is from genome assembly GCA_028583015.1 of Wollemia nobilis. Lineage (NCBI taxonomy): Eukaryota > Viridiplantae > Streptophyta > Pinopsida > Araucariales > Araucariaceae > Wollemia > Wollemia nobilis. The sequence goes on along the minus strand of JAQPPZ010000688.1, from coordinate 381,658 downwards.
TTGATATCGCAAGGATGTTTGAGTCTCTACAAAACAAGTAGTTTTCCATATCAACATCCATATCAACATCCATATCTTTTCATCAGCCATTTGCCACCACATGCCACCAAGTCTGGTGCCCCTGCTTAACCAACAATACTAACAAAATGGCTAAGAAAAGATCTAAACTACAAATGATCATTAGTACTTGATACCTTGCATTAATCATTCATACATGCTATATTGCATTAATCATAAACATAAACATTCATTACACAAAACCATTCCACCAAAAGCATTCACACAAAAATATAACACAAAATGTAAAAGCCATGTATATATGTATAAATGAATTCCAAAAGGCTACATACAATGGAGCACCAAGGCTCATATACAAAATTGCATCTAAGCACTAGCTATACCCTCCAAGAGGACCCCTATGACCTAGAAGGAGCCCTATACTAGCTATGCCTTGTACCCTCGAACATAGATGATGTTGGAGGACTAGGAAGTGGAATATGATGTCCCATCAACCTCTCCTCCAATGCCTTGATATATCTATGCTAATACTAAAGGTGTGTTATATTAATATTATACCGACTCTCTCTCTCTGTTAGCTTTTCCTAGAGCCTTAGTATCCTTGCATCCTGTAACTCCACCCGCTGCTCTAGTTGTGCCCACTCCTCCTCACTCTGGACTAGAGGTACATCTAGAACCTCCTCTACATCCTCCATATCTCCTTCATTTCCCCCAATATTGGGAACCTATTGTGCTACATCCTTAGACCTCCACCTCTGACTATCAGAACGAAGGCACCACTACCACTTGGGGGTCTCTTGGGTCCCCTCATTACTAGCATCCTAAGTACCCTCATCCCTCATTTCTCTAGATCTCAACCCATTAGTTGGTCCTTGAGATGATGCCCATGGTGGCTGAGTTGTGAACCATACATCATACTTTGTAGTTATCCCTACATCCTCCACTTTTGAAAGATCCATATCCTCATAATCCTCCAAGACCACCCTCTATGGCTCTGTGTAAGGTAGCCCGATATCCTCTATATATCTATTATTTCACACTAGTTCATTAGGAACATCCTATCTTAGCCCACATTTATGGAGCACTTATGAGAATTGGAAGTACTCTACCTCACACCTATGCCTCCCAATCACCCACCTACCATATCGCACTCACCGTAGGTGCTCCTCATACCTGGTCCACTGATAATCCAACCTTGGCCTCCACACCACTTGGGTAGATGTCAATCTAGATCATAAATCCCTATACCACTATATCATCCTCACTGGATGACTTAGCTACACCTCCTTAGCCAACTCCCATCACCTAGCATAGAGTTTCTCCCTACCAAACTCTCCCATAGGCAAGCCCTCTGGTTGAGCAACCCTAAAATGCTCCCATCCCTAGCATTGCAGCAATAAGTTGCACCCTAATCCCTTCCACCCCACCTAGCCACCTCATATAACTCTATGTATATCTACGCTAGTAAGGCAGGAGCAAATGCATATGCCTATCTCTTAGTGAGCATATCGCTCACTACTCCTATTAGATTCCATGGGAACTTGTTCCTATTGTTGTTTGAGGCCACGATGTTGGCCAACATGAACATAACAAAGGAACGAAGGTGGTCCAACTCCTTGTACATATACATGGACAAATAATAAATACCCCCACACTCCACCTTCACCCTCTTCCATGCATCTTCTATCTTTCGGTTTAGACCGACCTCAACCCTGATCTCCTCCATCAGTACCTTGAAGATGCGATATACATCCTCTAAGGTAACTGTCACCTCATCCATGGGGAGCTTAAATTTCCCCCTATCTACATACCACCTCTCTTCCAAGGTGGAGAGGTACCCCTCATCAACCCTTACCACATATATTCAGGCTACCTCTGCTAGCCCCACCTCCTCCAACAAATCTCACTCCTCATTCATAATTTTCTTCATCATTCTAGGGATGTTAGGTGAAAAATGGTGCCAAGATTTCAAAATCCTAAGCTGCAGCACAACACAAAATATTTTTTAATAATTAAAAAAAACATAAAAATACAAAAAAAATGCACAACACAAAAACATAATGTTACCTATGTAACTCACGTCCCATCCATAACCTTGACCCCTGCACTAGCTCCCTTTGCCGCCATAGCTTCCATACCCAAAATTCGATACCTCACTTCACTCCTCACTTCCCTTCACTCTTCAAACATAGCTTCTCGAACTTCTAAATGCACAAATGAGCTTCAATCTCACCTAAAAAGCTACTCATAGCTACTTTATGTACCTTGGGATGCCCATGGGTTTTTATTGGCACACATAAGTGCTCGCGGGCAATTCTACAAATAGAAATCACCGATAGATATTTGGCATCAACATTTAAAAAAGATAAAAACTACCATAAAAAAATGGATTACCTTCAACAAATCACTCCAAATTGCATCCATGCATACATTTCATCATTTTATTACGTTTTGTGAAGATTACAACTAATTTGGATGCATAATTCTCATTTGCAACCACATTTTTCAAATTCATAACACAAGTTACAAAAGCACCCCAAAAGGGTACAAATCTTCACAAAATGATGATCATCATTTTCATCATGCATACATCATCTTCACTTCATTTCACATCATCATTTGCATATTTGTCCAAGTTTAAACAATATTCAAGTGAACCATGTAGCTAGTGAGTTATTCTATATACTTGGTTATTGCAATGATTTAAATCAATGAATTTTTATAAGATGAATAGCCTACCATAAGGATACATGTTCATGATCATCATCACTTATCTCCTTGTTCGAGATCACAATCATATTTCATACTTCACATTTTGAGTGAAACGTTGCCAAGAGCAATTTGCACAAGTGCTACAATTGATGGCCTAGTTTGTAGGGCTAAAACATGGACAAAATCATATTTCATCATTACACATTTTCCCTAATAGTCATCATAGAGAAAGGCATTAGATAGGATAATTGGTTCCAATCGTAGGAATTATTCAATAGTCACTAGCAAGGTCTCCAAAGTTGACTCTTTTTATTTTTCTTTGCATCTTCATCTTTGCATATCAATGACATCGAAAGGCAAAATGTTTCAAATGCATAAAATCACTCCAAAATTTGGAGCAGCCATATTTGGTTTTGAATTTCCCACAAGGGGATATATATTCTTTGATAATGGCATCCACACTTGGCAAAAATCCCTTCATCTATTAGGGCAAAAATAGAAATATTTTCCATCACACATCTCCACAAAACCCTTCATATGTTGGAGCAAAAATAGATACACTTTTCACCAATCCCCTTCCCACTGTTGGGGAAAAATGGTATTACATTTTACATCATTCATATCATCCACATTACATTTACAAAAAAAATTCAATTGGCTCATGAGATTCATCCGCAACCTCACTCACCAATTAAGAGGGTAAGATACACAAAACTCAAATTATTTTATTCTTTTATCTTCAAGCTCATGTTCCACATCCCAAGAGAAGTTGCTTGTACACCTGGCCAAAATAGGTGTCTCATGTTTTTACACTTCCTTGTATTTCATGCAATGCAATATGAAAAGAGGTATCTGTAGACACAAAACATCTAGCCACTTGTCCTCCATCCATGCTTTCCTACTATTTCCACCACCAAAACATAGTCATTTATCCTCCATCCTAGATTTTCCATATTTTTCACCTGCTATTTATAAACTTATATATTTATTATATATATTTAAATAATAATAATTTTTATATTATATTTTCTATATATTTAATAAATATATATTTATATAAATAAGTTAATCCCAACCATCTGATTTCATTTAATCTCATTCATCTATTTCCATCAATCCATGCCACACCCTAAATTCATTATCCACCCTTAGATATTATTTAATCTCAACCACACAATTAGTGTCGTTGAAACCCTAGAATGCCCTAGGTTGGATTATAAATAGGAGCCAATTTGATGGCTCAACCCCTAAGTGTTTGAGTTTTCAAATTTCTTGAGATATTGAGTTCTTTAAGTTCTTAAGAGTTCCAAACTAGCCTTGGTGCCCTAATCCCCATTCCATCCATCGTATTCATTATTCCCTCATTCGCTATCGCCACCATTTCATCCCTTACCCTTGCTATATCTGCTTCTATAGAATTCTCTCTTGTATTCTAAGAACCTTTGGATGCTTTCTACCATCGCTGAGCACCTTTGGATGCTTCCATACTATTCTCGAGCACCCATGGGCATTTTCTATAGCCACCAAGCGCTCACGAGAATTTTACGTAAGCCCTTATGATAACTCCTAGCCTTCAAGCAACGCTAGGGCACACCTTCACAATTGGACTACAATAGATCTAACCATCAACACAATAAGGAAAGAATGAGGTAAATCTGCTTTGTTTAGTTATATTGCATGCTACTTAATTCTGTTCACATTTTATATTGTTATAGCTAGGGTTTTTAATTCTGTTCACATTTTATACCATTAATGTACAATGTAGATTACTATTGGGGGGGACTCAAATATATTGTGTATTACAGACGATGGAATCATCAAAGTTATTGCACTCATGGGAAATTTGAGAATATGTTCGATTCCCGCGAAGTGGGTCGCGATAATTTTATTCGCTTTCCACAAATTTATTGAATCGACCCAGCTGAAAGGGAACGATCTCATTTCTCCGCATAGAAAACACGATTGAAAAGGAGGAATTAGTAAAAGGTGGTCGAACGAATCCTTATCCAAGGTCTGACAGATTCGCTAGCAACACAGATGATTATTACTGGTCTATTATGTCATACACAAGGATTCCTCATTCTGGGATGATAGACCCTTCCGATATACATCAAATATAGACGCAAGAACATGTGTTAGTATTAGAGATTTATATATGGCTATGAACAACAATAATTTTTAGTGCGATGTTAGGCACATATGCTAATATTATCGAGTGCTACATCTATGAATAACTATAACTTTTCCGTGATGTTACTCACGGTGATATGAGGCCCCAATGTAAATATTCGAGAATGAAAAGGATTTAAACCCATGAATTTTTAAAACTAATATTCTCACTCATAATTAATACCTCGAAGTCTCATGAACTGATCATTTGTATGATTGGTATTGCGTAAATGACACCGTCTATTTATTCAGACGGAATCAAGCATTGCTTTCTGAAGAAATGAAAACCTTATTACGTGTGAGCTCTAAAATAAAAATAAAGAACAATTATGCATTTTTTTTAATGAAAGAAAAAAATTATGAAGAACAATTATGATTTTTTGAATGAAAGAAAAAATCACTGGAATTAACACCTGGGCACACACCCCAAAAATTTACGATCACGTGGAGACAAAATATATAAGGAGAGACAACTATCCGGTAAATACTCCCAACCGCCACCGTTAGATGCATTAATCGTAGCTTCCTAGCCATCAGCATGCCGAGGAGAGGGGTTTGAGACAGTCCCCACCAGGAAAATGGATCATTCTGAATCGGAGGGTTTGCAGCATCCCCCATCCAGCAATGGTTCAGTTGATTTCGGGGAACATCCCATCCAGCAATGGTTCAGTTGATTACCGAGAAGAAGAGGATTCGCCGAGACATAACCATTTCAGATTGAACGGGTGAGCCTCTAATGACGCTCAGAAGTTTCAGCAGATGAACCACCGCTGCGACCTTCCTTCTACATCTCCTTCGTAATTTTAAAGTTTAAAATGTATTAAAATAAAATTAAATATTATTTTTTAATTTTAATAAAATAAAAATATTAAATTTTGTTAATAATATGTCCTATTCAAGTTGGATTCATGATTTTTTTTATTATATTATTAAAAAAATAATATAAATAATGTGATCCAAATTCAATCCCTATAATAAATATATATAAAAAATATTACTTAAACAAAAACACTATTATCACCAATTATACTTAACTTTATTTTTAATTTCTTTACCTATTTTAATATTAACTAATCTCTGGATGTACTTTATATTTTACATAATATTGAGATAGAACAGAAAACTATTATGTTAAAGTAATATTTTGTCGTATGATAGTAGAGTAAGATAATGAAAATGAATTGTTTTTTTTATTATGATTAGAATTATCTTCATCCGTTTCCACAAAATTGGACAAATTTTGCTTTGATAGTGTGTTCTCAATTTCACAAGTAATTTATTTATATTAAAAGTAATTTTATGTAAAGGATGAAATTCATTATTAAAAAAAAATGTTTACTTTTGTTATAAAATTTTTCTTCTTAAAAAATAAAAATTTATAATAAATATAAAAGGATTTAATTTTTTATTAATTTAGGCAGATTAAAAAGGTAGCAAAAAAAGAAATTGTATGATACTTAACCATATTTGCTTTTTCTAGGTGTTATTTATCTCAATAGGTTTGTGAACTCATAAATCATAAAATGATAGATATTAATCCTTCAGAATATTGACATTTTGTCATAACCCAATTTTCACAACACCAACATTCTAAGACCAACCAATTTTTTTTACACTTAGGTATATGTAAAGGTTGGTTATTTTTGTAATCCAATAATTACTTGGATGATTATCTAGTTGTCATTTACTAGAGTTATACCAGTACAAAGCTCAACTATCATTAAGGTCTTAGCTATTGAGTACATCCATCCCAACATTTCCACATGTCTATTTATGAAGAATGTACTAGATGTAAAATTCTTACACAACAACTATCTCATGTTCTTTGTCGAGCTAGTGGAATCCACCACATAATTCTTTTGTAGGGAGAAGCTCTAGTCCTTTACTCTGTACACAAGTATTTTAGTGTAGGATCTCTAAAGCAATATACAAATATCCACTCTCTACACAAGTCATTTGATGTAGGAGTACTATGTACCAACATTAATACCTAATCAACTCCGTTACTCAAAAATGATCCTTTACTAGTATATAATAAATTATATTAAATTTCAATGTATCCATCCACTAGGGAAATGTTCGGTAGAACTCTACAACTACTCCAAGGCTAATCCATTACTCGAGTACAACCTCCATACCATTTATGTATTCAAGAGAGGTATGCTTCTTAGATAAATTACATACATTAATTTTTCATTCACCAAAGGAGACTCACAAAGTTCTATTATTGTGAATAAGTGTTAGGCAATAATTAGTGCTCTTTTTAAAGGAATACAATTTACAAGTCAAGTCCCCATCTACCTCAATGTGGTGAGGAAACATATTAACAAACTATTTATTTCATTATGAACACTTAGTAGCATTTCAAAGCAACACAAGCTTATATTACAATCAACAAATGGATCTATAATACACACTATATTTAATAAGCTTTGAGGAATATGTAAGGCTCCACCTGTAGTAACCTTAATATCTCATTCACTACTAAACAAGTCCTAATTAAAATATAAACATGAACTATCTTCAAATAATCATCCAAATCAATAGCTTAATCTATTATTCATGGCTCAACTTAATTCTTTCCCAAACAATACCAGAATTATGTACAAGAATTACACAATTTGCTCAATGTAGGTGAGGTTTTCCATAATGGAAGACTAAGAACATCAAACCATATATTCCAAAAAATATTTATACGACTAAATTCCAATCCATGCACTAAGAGTGGTTACAATAAATAGTACATTACTATCGTGGGAAAATTTCCTAGTATTTGTCATTATTTTCATGTTACATATATTTTATGAATTAGTCAAATACAAGGCTTTGAGCTATATCTGCTATAGTATCCACTTTAACACTCCAAGGATCACTCCATAAACAACTCGATATCACCAATCGAGAAGGGAATGCCTTGTGAAGGAATTAAAGATGACTCCAAGCTCATAATGCATATATCATTGCTTGCATTCTCTCCATATAATGAGATTTTTATTTGAATATATTGTAGCAATAAAGTTCATTCATGAAAAATGTCATTATGTAGTAATATATCCAAATAATGATATGCATCTCCAAGAAAGGAACACTCATCCATGTTGCTCCAATTTTTTTTTGATAAATAACCCGTCACATCATTTCCCTTAAGATATTTCATTCTCGATGGTTAATTATTTTTGTGATCATAAAGAAATATGATCCTATAAAATTGTATTTCTATTAACAATATTATATTATTCCCTAGAATATGTAGTTTTTGTAGAAACTAAGCATGAAATAAATAATTATTTCTACAAAAAATACATCTCATTTCCATATAATACATTTGCTAACAAATCTAATCATGAAATATCTAGTCACTTCATCTAAAAAGCATCACAACAAAGCATAAATTCAATTAAACCAAAATAAACTTATCCAAAAAAATAGTCTACCAAGGGAGGGTTATGACATCCTCCCCTCTTTAGGCTTGACACAGTCCTCTATGTAACATCAAAGTTAAACATAACACAACATTCATAATGTATTTTCAATAAAGAATAGAAAATGTTTCTACATATCTACTACTTTTTCCCAAGTAGTATTTCTTTCTATATAGTTTTCTTACTAGACCTTGCATTGCTCTAGATCCTCTTTTATCAATGATTTGGAATGAAACTCAAGTATTGTTACTGGGTTAACCTTGATAGCCTCAAGATTCACCATATATAAATTAGAGAAATCCTAAACATGCTTAGGGTTAGCAACATATTTTCTAAGCAAAGAAATATGAAATGCATCATGAATCTTGGATAGATTGGGTGGTAAGGAAAGTCGATATACCACATGACTGATCTTCTCAGTAATTTCAAAGGGTCCCAAAAATTGTGGATCACGTTTTATGGCATTAATATCACTTTACTTAGGTCTCACCCTCATAAACACTCTATCACCAACTAAAACCTCTCTTGGTGATCTCTGAAGAACGATATAACTCATTTATCAATTTGCAACTTTTTTCAACCATTTTCTAATTATCCTCAACTATTGCTCCATATATTTAACCATGTTCAATCCAAGCACAATATGATCCTTTGGATTATCCCATGATAATGGCATCCTACATTTTCTACCATACAAAGCTTCGAATAAATTTATGCCTAGGTTTTAATGATGACCATTATTGTAGGGAAATTCTAGCAAATGCAAGTAATCCTCCCACTGGTTTTTCTGATCCATACAATACATTCAAAGCATATCCTCTAACATCTGGTTTAATCTATAAGTTTTCCCATCAATCTATGGATGATAAGCATAACTAATATTCAATCTACCATTGGATTAATACGAATCTGATTGTATCCTGAGAAACCATCCATGAGGGAAAGCATTTCGTGGCCCGCTATAGCATCTACCAACGCGTCGATGCTTGGAAAGGGAAAATCATCCTTAGGACTTGCTTTGTTTAGATCTCAAAAATTGGTGCATATGCGAATCCTCCCATCGGGCTTCTTGACGGGAACCATGTTAGACAACCATGGTGGATAATCCACACAGATGACAAACTGTGCATCCAACAACTTTTGTAACTCGTATTTTACCATTAAGGCCACTGGTGGGCACATATTGCATAGTTTTTGTTTTACTAGCTTTATTTTTAGATCAAGCGTTAAATTATGCATGACTAGTTGCGGGTCTAGTCCTGGCATGTCTTTGTATGACCATGCAAAAAACTCCTTCTTCTCCTTGAGAAGGGCAATGTAATCGGCTTACTCTTCTAGGGAGAGACTTACCCCTAGCTTGAGAATTTGTGGATTCATTGGATCTGTGTCGATGTCTATGTCAGTCATTGCCTCGATTGACATGTGGGATCCGTCCTCCAACTTGTGTGGAGTTGGGATCATATGGATATCGTGTGCTAAATTAAGATCATCGTTAAGAACATCAGGTTCCTCGTCAGCATGGAAGACATCCTGAGTCTGACCTGGAGTGAAATGAAACATCCCACCGCAAGGCCAATACTCTGATGGGGATGGTGGTGTGTCAACGCGATCCCAATCTATAACCTTTATGTCTAGATGCAATGACCGTGTTGGGTCAGTTTGATCATGGATGGTGGCGGTTAATTCAATGGAGATCATGTTGATGAAATTACTATAACCTCCATTACTGTAGGTGTGATAACTCTGACATTTTGGATGTTCTTGATGCTTTGGATCTGGCTCTGTAGGCACTGGTACAAAGGGATCAGCCCTATGCACAGACATGCAGATAGGGTCTATCCTAGGCATTGATGGTTTGATAGGGTCTCTAGGCAAAAGATGCTCTCTGTGTACCTAGAGTTGCGGGTGCAGTAATTTGCTATAACTACGCTAGATTGAGGTGCCACCTATGTCTTGGACCTATGCGTAAGTGTTCAAACATGTCATCGATGTCTAAGGGATATTGTTGTTGCATTTGTCGCATGTGGTTGAGATAGGCCATATTGATTTCATCTTCGTAATCACTGTCAGAGATCCACAGGGCTTTTTTGGCTCCAATAACTGCTTGCGACATGGGAAGCTCATCTTGCTCGAGCAAATTAATATGGTCTGAATGAGGTTGTTCTAATCTCTACAGGGGGACCTGATTTTCTTAAGGTGGCCTATGCTCAATTGGATCATCCAATGGGAACATGGTCAGGAAGCTTTCTTGATAATCATCCATGGGATGCACGTGGGAATGATTGCTTCTCGACTCAAGAGGATCCCAAGGTGCTACCTCATAATCTAACTCATCATCCGAAGACCCTTCTTGGTCTTGTCCATACCCTGTGTGGGGGTGAGTCCTGGAATTGTCTCCCGTTGTGACCAAAGGGAAAGGGTTGTTAAGGTCAACAAGGTTGTTTGTTCGTAATGGAAAATAATCCCCCAAATGTATAAGTTGTATTAGGATTGGCATATGGATCTAATCCCAACCCATCCTTGTTGCCTATCCCTAGGCCTTGCATGTTTTTGACCAATATGTCTAAGGGCAAAGGGTAATTAAACCCTACTCTTGACTTTTCATAAGGCATTTGGTATCTTGGTTGGCATAAAACATGCACTCCTTGTTCATACCTACCCAACCCATATCTGTGCCAATTGCATTGGCTGAGATATCTTAATGCAAAATTTGGGTTAGATAGATAATTGACATCCTCAACAAAGGGATCTTCATCTTCCTCTTCTTGCAGGTGAGGTTCAACGCCATTATCCAAGCCCCCATAAACAAAATTTGTCTGATTAGGTGGGTGACCTAGAGGAACCACAGAGCCGATGGGGAATCGAGGTCTTCCCATGTCCTGCATGGACTCAAGTGTTGGTGTTGCTATAATTTTTTGCACTAGATACTCCCCCAATCCTGTGTTGGCCATCTCAACTATGATTGTTGGCATTTGAGGGGGAGCGAATGGAAGTTCTCCCTGAGTCCAATCCATGTGGGGTGAGCTAGGCGTCTCGACTTCCGTTCTACTAGGCTTCTCTTCTATCGAAATGTTGGAGACTAAGGGTGGTTCCTCTTCCAGGGGCTTCTTTCCATTGTCCTTTGGTGTGGCCACTGTAGATGGCATCATTGTGGGAGGACCAGATGAAGAAGATGAACCCGCCTGGGAATTTTATTGATTTGGTAATGGAGATTCCTATGTAATCGGACCCCTTTTAGATGGATTTAACTAAAAATACAAATGCGTTGAAGGAAGGGTCAACTACGGCATTAGTTGCACTAAATTGCAGTATTTGAATGGCTCTAAGTATAGGACCATATGTACCTATCCTTAAAATGTATAATTTAAGCATTGATGATAAATTGAAGGAACACACTTCATGTCCTGGATCCAAGGCCGCCTGAGCAAGATATTATAAGCCATCTCACCTTCTAATATGTGGCACAATGTATGAATGGTATTTTTTCCCACTTGGATGGGTAGGACAATTGTGCCAACTATCGAGCATATCGCATCATTGAATGCTCAAAGAGTATAAGTGGAAGGTATGATGTGAGAGGTCGACAACTTCAAATGTTTCAGTGCTACGATTGTAATAATGTTACTAGATGAACCAGTATCTACCAACACCCACTTATATGGAATCTCGTTGACCCATGCGATAATGTGCAGGGGTGGATCTGCCACATCACCAGCCATCGATTTTAATTCATCTTCTCTAAATGTGATGATTGGTTCTGTACATTGTTTCACATGGCCCACAAAGTTGTTAAAATAATTTGCTTCATGGGGATGCAACTCAATTGCCTTTAATATCTCCATGAGAGCCTCCCGATGGGGCACTTATTGTTGAATAAGCTCATATATGGAGAGCCTAGCCGACATGGTCCTTAGACTTTGAGTAAGTCTAGTTCGAATCGTGGCCACTGGTCTAGGCGGGGGAAGCTGCGTAGGGTTTTGTTGAGGTTGTGACGTTGATGGAACTTCTCTTGTGGCTGCCACAGGGGCAGTTCCTGGATATCTCTTGTTCCTTGTCACTATGCTTATCATCCCTACATACCCATCCATGGGGCAATTTTGTTGCACCTCGTTGACGTGAAGGGGTTTTGCTTGTGCATCATGTGCGGGCAAAGGATCTCTAAAAACGCCCATTTGTTGGTTTTTGGGTGCTATGGGGTTATCCACTACCAATGTATTGTTGTCAATGAGATCTTGTACCAAACCTTTGAACTTCCAACATGCATTAAGGTCATGTCCCTTATGCCTATGAAACCTACAATACAAGTCCTCTCGGTACCCCTTAGGCTTCGGTGCATTGGGATCTATAGTTTGAATCTCTGGAAGGTTTATCAAGTTTGACGTGGACAAGCGGTCAAACAAAGAGTTCCTAGACTTTGTATAAGGCATAAATTGTCGCCTAGGGCGATGCTGTTGATTTTGTTTGGGCCTTTGGTTTTCTCTCTCATAGTTGTTGGGAGGCACCACCTGATAATTAGCCTTTGGAGGCTGTGTTGCTTGGGCAGGCTTAGGGGCATTGATAGCAACTTGATTGACTACGACGGGTTTCTATTGCATAGTCCCTGTTTTAGTGCTCTTGTTCCATTATTTTTTCTTAGGTTTGGAAATTTTGCCATCCTGTATCTTAATCTCTTCGATTATTCTGGTTTGCGCCAGAGCTTCTTCTAAAGTTACATATTGCTGCAGCTGCAATAGCACTGATATCGATTGCAAACAGCTCCTTGCGAACATTTGGGTCAAGTCAGACATAGGAGGGAGATAGGGTAGCTTTGAAAGCAATTTCCTCCACCGGTTCCCATATGCCACCATAGATTCCTCCTCATACTGCTTGAGGCTAGCTAAATCACTTAGGGACACCTTTTTCTTTGTGTTGAAGGCAAAGCATTCGAGGAACGCATCCACTAATTGATCCAAGTTACTGATGCTATGTTTCGGTAATTGGGTGAACCAATCCGAGGCAGGGCCTACGAATGTGGTTATAAATGTTCTTAATAACAAAGCATCGTTGTCATGAATACCAAAGCATTGGCTCAGGAATCGAGTCACATGCTCTTGAGCATCTTCCTCCCCTCTAAAGAGTGCCAACTGAGGCAATTTAAAGTGTTCGGGGTATGGATGTGTCGACATTGACGGATGTATAGGATGACTACTGAGTTGGCATAAAGTAGGCTTTTGGGGCCCAGAAGTTTTGACCTCCATAGTCTCTAAGTGCTCTAACAACGCTTTGTATGCATCAGAGGACTTGATATCCTCCTCCTTGGTTTTCTCCCTCTGTGGGTTGCAAGGAATTTGATGCCTTTGGAGGGGTAGCTGGGTAGTGCCCATTCTGCCTTAATAGGGCATTTCAGCCCGTTCTTCTTCTTGTTCATAATCCTCATAAGATTCTTGAGGAGTATCTGGTCTAGGCCTATAAACATTGATAGGTGCCCGTGGAGGGTGCCCATCGTAATTTTTGGGAGTGGCCTCCCACTCAGGTCTGGGAGGTTTTAGAGGTAGTGCTTAATGAGGTCGTGAAGATCTATCTCGCACTAGGGGATTGTGCCTCTCATACATCTTAGATTTATGTGCCCGAGGTTCTGGGACCTTCTCAGTCATATTGTTGTGAAGCAATTCAGTTGTCTGACGTTGAATGCGCTCTTGGTTAAGGTGACACAAATGTTCTAATTGTTGTTGGTCTTGCCTAAGTCGTGTGATTTGCACTTGGTGGGTGGCTAGTTTGGAAAATGCCAAGTCAATTTTTTCTATTGTCTCTTGTTTTAGGAGGCCTAGATTCCTCTCCTACATGTCTTTCTCGATCATGATGATCCGATACCCCTATGGGCTGCTTCCCTCTATCGAGGTTAGTGGCATTCACTTAAGGCTCTGGCATCAATGAGTGATCTTGATACATAGCGGATGCAGACGTGCATCGTTCCCACACTGTGTATTGCTCTTGAGGAACATAATGGTCTTCCTCACACTCTCTGTTATATGCAAAAAAAGTGCAGGCATAATTGTCTTGCCCTATCTGTAGTGCCTGATACTTTGGATATGGTCTAGTGTTTTTGACAGTAATCTGGGGTAAATCAAGAGTAACAAAATCATATGGTTCTTCCTTGTGGACTTTATGTTGTTCAAGCACTTCATCACTAGGCCACCCATAACGAATTTCCAAGGGGGGCCTCCTATCTAAGTTGAGTGCTACATGTAAGTTTTCCTCTTGAAAGGATCTTTGCTTAGTAGGGGTATCCCTCAAGGAGGTGTCTCTATGTTGAGTGGGTGTGCCCATCAAGGGGGTGCCTCTATAGTCTTGCTCGATGATGGCATGATGGGTACTAACTTGTGTATCCTGCCGCCAAGGCGGGATGACCAAGTCCTCAAGACTATACCGGAGGTGACTTGTCCCCCTTGGTGCATTCTCTGTAGCTTCTACCCATGATCGGGCTCGGCTACAGGTGTACACCATGATGATGGTACTAAAGATGTGTAGATTCTTTTTTTTTTATTTGTCTTTTTATGATTTTTTTGATACACTAAACATAAAATAGCATACACACACAAGCAATGATTATCTCTTTTAAAGATTAAACGTGTGCCCTAAATTTGGTTTAGTGTGTTTTGTTGTTTGTTTTTTAAATATTTTTGTGAAAACCATTTAAATGCAATTATGAAGGCTCTTATAACTCCCAAAATGGTCGCCCCTTCAATATACCATTGCCGGACCGATATACCAACCTCTCTATATACCCGCCCTTACGTGAGGGAGACTATAGGTACATGAGAGCAGATGATACATGGAACATAGGCGGTACGAAAAGGGAATCTCTCTATTTATGACACCTACCATAGAAGACTTATCCTCATGTTCTTGGAATCACCCCAAGCTACACTTGGTCAGCTTTCGTTAGGATTTACATCTAGCAACAATCGTGATCAGGGTAATGTATGCAATATCTCAAGCCAAAGTGATAATGGAATCCACCTTTGGTCTTGCTCAAGGGTTGGGGTTTTACGACAAACTCCTTGGTTTAAAATACCACATGGTGTGTGGGGTTCATTTTAAGTTGCAAAAAAAGAAACAGGAAAGCATATAAACTCTCCTATGCAAGCAAAAATCAGAGAACAAAAAAAATAGAAAACAGAAAATTGACAAAGGGTGTTTTAAAACCCCTACCTCTTCTCTGCCTAAATTGGATGTCTCTGAATTTCTGCCTGAAATAGTCTGGAATTTGAAAACATGGTACCTGTAAGCAAAAAAACAAGCAACTTTAATCAGAACTTTAATCTCAAAAATCAAGGGACACATGTCCCACCGTGATTGCCATTGAAAGCACGAGGATACAGAAACAAAAAGGAATATGCCACAAGAAAGAACAAGAAAGGACATATGCAAATTGACACAAGATAAAAGCAATATGAAATATCATAATCTCTTTATTGATATGCTTTTCAAAATGTGTTACAATATGTCTCCTTCCTTTTTAGGGGATAGGAGCGTCAAATGTGTTTCTTGTCACAACATCCATGGATCTCAATCCTTCTTCTGCGTGCCCACATGTAAGATGGGCAGACCAAAACGTCACCGTCGGTTGCGTATATGATTATTTTCTCTTTCCTTTTCCTTTGCTGTCAGAAACCTGCATTTAAAGAAACATAAAATATTAGTAGCACCTGTGGACATAATGAAGCATGTATTTCCCAAGGCCTACTGTCAGTAAATGCATGAAAATATTAAAACGATAATGAAATGACCTCATATCAACCTAAAAATTTCATAGTAGCATAAATATGTTAACATAAGACTACTGTAAAAAGAAAATTCTGGAAATTCCTCACAAATTTGTATTCACTCCAGGGTGGGACGAATAGACCTGCAATAACCTGTCAGAAAGCACCCTCTTCAATGTCCTATCCCGGAAGCTCCAAATGACCTGAAAACTTGGGGTTAGCTAATTGGGGGTGTTTTGGGAAGACCCAGAAGGTCATATTTCTCCAATTTTGTTCCTATCACCCAGATTTTTCTGGTGTCATATGCAAGTTAGTAAAGGCGGGAAATAACAAAAACCTGATCAAAATTGCTCCAAATGAAATGAAATTTGAATTGTAACCTATTTAACCTATCTAGAATAAAATGCAAAAGAAAAACTAGATAAATCTATAATATATTTCTATTTGTCCCGGGGTGAGGCGAATTTTACTATGACAGATTGCGGAGCGCCCAAGGGAAGGACGCCCACCGTTTGAGGCACTGTTTTGGCACCAATCCACTTGGGATGGGTCAAAAACTAGTTATGGGGTGTTGTCGAAAAATTTTGGGAATTGTTGTGGCCAAAAATCAGGTTTTGGGTCTGGATTCACGCTTCTAATAGTCGCCCAATAACCTCCCTTTCGAATGAGAGATGAAGGATGTAAAAGCACAAATTGCATGTAGATATGTAAATTGGCAGCACTTCGTTGCTCAAATGCTCCTTCTCTGTATCTCTTTTGGGAGGGAAAACTCCCCAATTTATAGACCTTAGGGTCTCCTTGTTTGAATTGCGCATGCGAGGGCGCCACTTGAGTTAATTGTCATATTTTCAGAGAAAATCTAACTCCCTGATTAAAAATCTTCTTACATGAGGTCTCTAAAATAAAATCATGCATGACTGAAGTCTCTCTTCTTGAATAAAAGCTATTATTCACAATTGCATGGCCTGAAGCCTCAGTTAATTGTTGAAGTTGTTGAGGTTTGACTTTTTTGCCAGTCAAACCTTCTATTCGCCTCACCTTGGGGTGAATGCTACTATTCATCCCTGCGTAAGACAAATGCCAGTTTGTATTCGTCTCGAGATGGGACGAGCAAAGAACAAGGTGCCAAAAAGGTTCCAAATTGACCTTTGACCTTCCAAACTATGGGAGTGGTTAGGACCATTGTTTGACCACTAGGGGCTACCCTAGGGGCTGTTTGTGTCAATGCAATCAACGCTTGTTTTCACATAATCAAATTGGTGCTGTTTTGGTGGTTCAGAGGATGCAGAGGCAAGATAGGGCATAGAGATAGCACGATTGGAGGAGCTGCTGTGGAGATGAGATGGGGAGCTAGGAGAGGCTTTGCAGGAGAGAGATCTTCTACAAAATCAGTTGGCAGAGCGGGAGAACGCATGGGTGATGTCCCAACGATAGGAGGGGGATACTGATGTGGCTCGGGAGAGGGATCTCCTATGAATGTAGCTATCACAGCGTGACAACGTAGTAGCTTACTACCGTCAGTGGGAGGCAAAGTGGGTTCGGCAAGAGGCCGAGTGGGGTCGATGGGAGGCAGATTAGCATCGATGGGAATTGGATTGGCGTCGACATCGGATGGATATGGAGGGAGAGATTATCCACCTTGGGGGGTGAATTCCTGAGCTCCATGGAGGTAGCTCTTTATGACGAATGAGAGACAGTGAGACTGAGCAGTTAGCATCGTCCCGTCGTTGACGGCTAGATGAGGGGGGCACTAGTGGGCGGGATGTAGGGGCGAGCAGTAGTCGCCCTGAGAGGTCCCAGAGGACCCACACTACAGGGGGTAGTTCCCGTCGCACCGATCCTACATGATCATGGTGGCCGACGTGCTAGGCTTGGGGTTTTTTGAGTTTTTGGCTATTGTTGCGGGGTTAGAGGACCGATTCATTGTAGCCTGTATGGGCATTTTTGATGATATATATACAAATGACTCTTTTTTTTGGTGTTTTATGCACTTTTCATGGTTTGTTTTTATGTACATGTATTTACATTGATGGTATGCAAATGCTTGTATAAATGTGATGGTTCTAATTTGTATGATGTGTGCATATGGAATGAATGAAATGATTTGTTGATGACTTGTTGATGCACCCTAGACTGTACAAGACTTGACTGACTTGTTGTACTAATGGGATGACTATGTGGAATAAATTTGCATGTGAAAACTTTGTTTTTGTATTTGGCATATTTTTTGATGGTGATATATGGAATAAAATGTACCAGTTGTTTTAAAATGTAGTTAAGCATTTCTGAGATTCAGATATTTTAACTAACTAGCCAAGACTATGCATTTATCTCGCAAGACTTTTGAACAAGGTATAAATCTGACTTGAATTTAACCAAGTTATTTCACATCCTTGTGTGTGCAATTGAGTTCGGTTATGTGGTATTTGTTAGGATACCGCCAGTGCCAGATAGGCTATCAACCAAACCTGTACTAGGGATCACCTAATTAAAGCCCCTAACTCTATTGTTGTATTTAACAAGATTAATCCATGGGACAATCTAAGGTACCATAAGCTAGCTCATCCACATGCAAACATTGGTCTGCTCACATGCAAAGCTAATGTGACAGACATATCGTCATGCAGGTAAGATACTACCATTGCTAGGTAGGTTGTCCACCAAACCTGTAATGAGGATCATCTAGATGCTTTTTGAATACTGAGAATTCCAGGGATTCAAGTTCAGGCTTTTTATTGGCTCAATGGTTTAGGATATTTTCTCGTATACAAAGTGATGAAAATCACTGTTTATTTTGTGTTGTTTTTTTTTTTTTTTGGAGCAAGGATGTTAAATAGTAGTGATAACCACTATTATTTGATTTGGCATTTGAGCTTTGTAAGGTGATTGGGGAATAACATTGATTCTTTTAGGCCTTGGGGATGACTACCCATCCTTGGCAGGGACATGTAGTATGAATCCTTATGACTTTGGGAACCAACGGGTAGTATGGAGATTATGAAGTGAGGGTATTGATCTTTTAGGCCTTGGGGATGAATACCCATCCTTGGCAGGGACGTATAGTATGAATCCTTACAACTTAAGAGACCAAAGGTGATGGTGATTATGGCTTGTGGAAATGGTGTTTTTGAATGGTCATTGATTCGTTTAGGCCTTGGGGATGACTACCCATCCTTGGCAGGGACGTGTAGTATGAATCCTTACAACCTTAGGAACCAATGGTGATTTTTGAATTTTTGGTAGTGATGAAAACCACTATTGATTAGAAGGAATGGATGGGGAAGAACTTGTCCTTTTGTCAATTCTCAGCATTATTGAACCATTCGCACAAGGGGATGAACAGGCTAATCTTTCACCTATGGTACTCTAGACTGCTTTGTAGTTTCTCTTGATTTCACACAACTTAGGAATTATTTTATGTGTGTAAATTTGTGTAGGGATATTACATAACGAGGCGTGACCCAAGTAAAATTTTCCTGTGTAAAATTTGTTTAACTATGTACAATTTTTGGCTAGAAATTTAAGGACAACTGAATGATGAAAACCCTAAATACATTAGGAGACAACTAACTAATGCTAAAAAATTGGATGGTGTAACGCGGGATGTAAGCATTGATAAAATTGATTTGATGTGGAAGATGATGGGATTGTCAAGTAAGGACAGTCTATGGTGCTTTTGACGTGTATAACCAAAAAATATGCAATGTATGAATGTGATGCCTAATGCAACCTATATTTTTATATTTTTGATGTTTTATGAGTATGCATGGAATGGAGATGCAATTTTTTTGTTATTTTTGATGATTTTATTGTTTTTGCTTGTTTTTGAATATTTGTTTTGACCAAGCGATTATGGTAACCCTTGGAGCTTTTGGTTTGACCAAAGGGTTTATGGATACCTTTGGGGCATTTGTGGGGTTGACCAAATGATTATGGAAATCCTTGGAGCTTTTGGTTTGACCAAAGGGTTTATGGACACCTTTGGGGAATTTTGGGGTTGACCAAGCGATTGTGATAATCCTTGGAGCTTTTGGTTGGACTATGGCTCTTTAAATGTGGAATGGCCTCAAATGAATGATGTTCAAGGGTTCGAGATCTTTGATTCCTTCAAGAGAGGCAAGCCAGTAAGTTTTAGGTCCTATTTGACTATCAATCACATAAGGACCTAACCAGTTTGCTACAAACTTGTCCCTCAGATGGGACGGTAAATTAGAATTCTACTGGTTTTCTTTTAAGACCAAATCTCCAACCTAAAAATCCCTTAGGTGAACCTTCATGTTATATGCTCTCTTAAGTAGCTCTTGATAGATATGCAAATGCTCTAGAGCATTGATGCGTCGTTCATCAAGCAACATAATTTGATCTATCCAGGCCTGCCACGTAGTGTCATCATCGATGAACTCTTGCATGGATATGCGTAGTGAAGGGATTTTCAGCTCAAGAGACATGACAACCTTAGAGCCATACACCAACAAAAATGGAGTTGCCCCAGTGGGCATCCGAATGCTAGTGTGATAAGCCCATAGGGTAAGCGAGATCTGAATGTGCCAATCCTTATGATTATCTGCAATAGTCTTTTTGAGATGGCGATGAGTTTTTTATTAGACGCCTCTGCTTGCCCATTTGCCTATGGATAATAGGGTGTTGAAAAATTATGCTAAATTTTGTACTTTGTGGTCAAAGCACGCACGTCTTTGTTCTTGAAGGGCGTCCCATTATCCGAGAGGATCTTGGATGGAATACCAAAATGACAAATGATATTATGCAAAATAAACTCTACAATGCGGGGTCTAGTCATAGAGATTAACAGAATTGCTTCCACCCACTTGGTAAAATACTCTGTGGTCATTATGATAAATGTGTGATGACTCGATGACGCAGGGGAGATTTTTTCGATTAGATCAAAGCCCCACTACGAAAAATGCCAAGCCGATTGGATCGGTTGCAAGGCCTGAGAAGGTATGTGTGTCAAATTGGCATGATGTTGACACTTCACGCACTTCTTCACATATGCGCAACAATCTCGCTCCAAAGATGGCCAATAATAACCCATGCGGAGAATGCGCTTTGCGATGGCCATACCGCTGAAGTGGCCACTGCATGTACCATCATGGGCTTGGGTGATTGCCCAAGCGGACTCCTGCTGGTCCAAGCAACGAAGAAGGATTCCTTCATAGCTCCAATGATACAAAATTTCTCTGAGCAAGACATGCTTTGTCGCTTTCTGTTTGAATGATCTTTTCACGACTTGCGTCAATCCAAGTGGGAGAGTACCTAGCTTGAGGTAGTCCCTTAGGGGTGTGTACCAATCCTGCTGATCAGAAACCTCGATGGTATGAACAACCAATCCCTCTTGACGTTCATCCCGAGCAAAAGCTGAGCAGGAAAGAACTTGTAAAAACAACGTTGTATTGCTATTAAGAGGGGTAGGGGAGAACAACGACCCCCAGTTGGCTTGAATCAAACGATATTGGATTCGAAAAAACCTATCCGGAGACGGTTCAATCTGGATCAAGTGGATTCTTGGCGTGAGGTCAGATCTTGCATGCTCCATCGGGGGTTGCGATAATGTCTTGACCTGAATGGTTGTCATCTCACCGGAAAGGGCTTGCGGGATTAGTGACCCCAATGAGGCCATAGTATCCGCAAAACGATTCAATGATCGAGGGAGTGCCTCGATGTCATACCAGTCAAGTTGTGCCAGGAATTTGTCCACAAGGGCTTTATAGGCCTGCATAACTGGACATTTACATTGGAATATCCCTTAACTTGATTGACAATTAACAGCGAATCAGTATTCAATCGTTTAGGTGACTGCTGTCTGAAGACCGTGCTGTTTTTGGTGTCTACACTTGCATGAGAAGCAGAACAGAATGCGCTACCAAGAATGACTTGCCCACAATACTGAAATATTATTTTGTAACGCTGTTTATCTTACCATTACATTTCAAAGTGCCACTTGGGCAAGTCATTATTGGCTGAGTAACACGTTCTGCCTCTACATGTTAGACTCCCTCTTGAAATTATCAAGTCTCCCACGCATACCATTAATGTACAATGTAGATTACTATCGGGGGGGGGGACTCAAATATATTGTGTATTACAGACGATGGAATCATCAAAGTTATTGCACTCATGGGAAATTTGAGAATATGTTCGATTCCCGCGAAGTGGGTCGCGATAATTTTATTCGCTTTCCACAATTTTATTGAATCGACCCAGCTGAAAGGGAACGATCTCATTTCTCCGCATAGAAAACACGATTGAAAAGGAGGAATTACTAAAAGGTAGTCGAACGAATCCTTATCCAAGGTCTGACAGATTCGCTAGCAACACAAATGATTATTACTGGTCTATTATGTCATACACAAGGATTCCTCATTCTGGGATGATAGGCCGTTCCACTATACATCAAATATAAACACAAAAACATGTGTTAATATTAGAGAGTGTGATATTTATATATGGCTATGAACAACAATAATTTTTAGTGCGATGTTAGGCACATATGCTAATATTACGGAGTGCTACTTCTATGAATAACTATAACTTTTTTGTGATGTTACTCACGGTGATATGAGGCCCCAATGTAAATATTCGAGAATAAAAAGGATTTAAACCCATGACTTTTTAAAACTAATATTCTCACTCATAATTAATACCTCGAAGTCTCATGAACCGATCATTTGTATGATTGGTATTGCGTAAATGACACCGTCTATGTATTCAGACGGAATCAACCATTGCTTTCTGAAGAAATGAAAACCTTATTACGTGTGAGCTCTAAAATAAAAATAAAGAACAATTATGCATCTTCGTTCTACATCTCGTTAAAAATTTTGAAGTTTAAATTGTATTAAAAAAAATTTAAATATTATTTTTTAAATTTTAATAAAATCAAAAATATGAAATTTTGTTAATGATACGTTTTATTTAAGCTGAATTCATGAAAAAAAAACTTATTATGTCCACTAAAAAAAAATGGCCCTGACTTATATCACCAATTATATTTAACTTTATTTTAATTTTCTTTATATATTTTAATATTAACTAATCTATTTTAAAAAAGCAAAACGTCCAAATCATTGGATGTACTTTACATTTTACATAATGTTGAGATAGAACAGGAAACTATTATGTTAAAGTAATATTTTATCGTATGATATTAGAGTAAGATAATGAAAATGAATTGTTTTTTTTATTATGATTAGAATTATCTTCATCCATTTCCACGTAATTGGACAATTTTTGCTTGATAGCGTGTTCTCAATTTCACAAGTAATTTATTTATATTAAAAGTAATTATGTGTAAAGGATGCAAATTTATCATTAAAAAAAATTGTTTATTTTTGTTAAAAAAGTTCCCCTCTTAGAAGATAAAAATTTAAGACAAATATAAAAGATTTAATTTTTGAGTAAGTAAAGTTGATTAAAAAAGTAGAAAAAATGAAATTATATGATACTTAACCCTATTTTCTTTGTCTAGGTGTTATTTATCTCAATAGTTTTGTTAACTCACAAATCGTCAAACGACACATATTAATCCTTTAGAATATTGACATTTTGTCATAACTCAATTTTCACAACACCAGCTTTTTAAGACCAACCAGTTTTTTTTACACTTAGGTATATCTAAAGGTTGGTTATGTTTTCAATCCAATAATTACTTGGATGATTTTCTAGTGGTCCTTTATTAGAGTTATACCAGTACAAACCTCAACTATCATTAAGGTCTTACCTATTGAACACGCATCTTGATATTTTTACATCTATTTATAAAGAATTTACTAGATGTAAAATTCTTACATACCAACTATCTTATGTTCTTTGTCAAGCTAGTGGAATATATCCCATTATTATTTTGTATGGAGAATCTCTAGTCCTTTACTCTCTACACAAGTATTTTAGTGTAGGAGCTCTAAAGCAATGCATAAATCTCCACTCTCTACACAAGTCACTTAGTTTAGGAGTACTATGTGCGAACATTAATACCTAATAAACTTCTTTACTCAACAATGATCCTTTACTAATATATAATAAATGATATTAAATTTGAATGTATCCATCCAAAAGGGAAATGTTCGGTAGAACTCTACAAATACTCCAAGGCTAATCCATTACTCGAGTACAACCTCCATACCACTCACGTATTTAAGAGAGGTATGCTTATTATATAAATTACATACATTAATTATTCATTCACCAAAGTAGACTCACAATGTTCTATTATTGTGAATAATTGTTACTCGATAATTAGTGCTCTTTTTAAAGGAATATGATTTACAAGTAAAGTCACCATCTACCTGAATGTGGTGAGGAAACATATTAAAAAATTATCTATATCATTAAGAAGACTCAGTAGTATTTCAGATAACACAAGCTTATATTACAATCAACAAATGGATCTATAATACACACTATACTTTTATAAGCTTTGAGGAATACACAAGGCTCCACCCGTGGTATCCTTAATATCTCTTTCACTTTTAAATAAATCCAACTTAAAATATAAGTATGAACTATCTTAAAATAATCATACAAATAAATAGTTTAGTCTATTATTCATTGTTCATCTTAATTCTTCCCCAAACCATACCAGAATTATGTACAAGAATTATACAGTTTGCTCAATTTAGGTGACACTTTGGATAACGAAAGACTAAGAACATAAAACCATATATTCTAACAAATATTTATACAACTAAACTCTAATCGATGTACGAAGAGTGGTTACAATTAATAGTACTTTACTATCATGGGAAAATTTCCCAGTATTTTTCATTATTTGCATGTTACATCCATTTTATGGATTAGTAAAATACAAGGCTCTGAGCTATATCTTCTATACTATCCACTTTAACACTCCAAGGATCACTCCATCAACGACTTGATATCAACTGAGAAGAGAATGCCTTGTGAAGGAATCTCAGATGACTCCAAGATCATAATACATATATCATTGTTTGCATTCTCTCCATATAATGACCTTTTTATTTGAATATATTGTAGCAATAATGTTCATTCATGAAAAACATCATTATGTAGCAATATATCCAAATCATGATATGCATCTCCATGGAAGGAACACTCATCCATGTTGCTCCAATTTTTTTTGACAATAACCTATCGCATCATTTCCCTTAAGATATTCCATTTTCTATGGTTAATTCTTTCTATCACGATAAAGAAATATGATCCTGCAAAATTATATTTCTATTAGAAATATTATATTCTTCCCTACAATATGTAGCTTTTGTAGAAACTAAGCATGAGATTAATAATTATTTCTACCAAAAATACATCCCATTTCCATAAAATATATTTTCTAGCAACTCTAATCATGAAATAGCTAGTCATTCCATCTACAAAGTATCAAAAAAAAGCATAAATTTATTTAAACCAAAATAAACTTGTCCAAAAAAAAAGTCTGCCAAGGGAGGGTTATGACATCCTCCCCCCTAGGCTTGACACAGTCCTCTGTGTAATATCAAAGTTAAACATAACACAATATTCATAATGTATTGTTAATGAGAAATGTTTCTACATATCTGCTACTTTCTACCAAGTAGCATTTTTTCTATATAGCGGTCTTACTAGACCTTTCATTGCTCTAGAGCCCATTTTCTCATTCATTTGGAATGAAACTCAAGGATTATTACTGGTTGAACCTCCATAGCATTTGGATTCAACATCTACAAATTAGAGAAATCCCAAACATGCTTAGTGTTAGTAACATATTTTCTAAGCAAATAAATATGAAATGCATCATTAATCTTGGATAGACTGGGTGATAAGGCAAGTCGTTATGCCACAAGATTGATCTTATCAATAATTTTGAAGGATCGTACAAAACGTAGATCAAGTTTTATGGACTTAATAGCTCTTTTCTTAGGTATCACCCTAAAAAATACTCTATCACCAACTAAAACCTCTCTTGGTGATATCTTAAGATTGACACAACTCTTTTATCAATCTACAACTTTTTTCAGCCATTTCCTAATTATCCTCAACTATTACTCCATATATTTAACCATATCCACTCCAAGCACAATCTGATCCTCTGGATTATCCCATGATAATGGTGTCCTACATTTTCTACCATACAAAGCTTCGAATAAAATTATTCCTAGATTTGAATGATGATCATTATTATAGGTAAATTCTAGTAAATGCAAGTAATCCTTCCATCAGGTTTTTTTATTCATACAATACATATGAAGCATATTCTCTAACACTTAGTTTACTCTATAAATTTATCCATCAATCTCTAGATGATAATAAGAACTAATATTTAGTCTAGTACCTATGACACGATGTAAGGCTTACCAAAACTTAGATGTAAATCTCGAGTCCCTATATAATATAATTAACTTTGAAAAACAATGAAGCCAAAATATTTCTTTTACAAATCTGTTAGCCATAACCATGACACCATACTTTGGTATTGTTGAGTATAAAATGTACAACCTTGGTCAGTCTATCAACCACTACTAGGATTACGTAATGTTGAAACCTATTTTTAGGTAACCCTACAATGAAATCCATCAAAACTACTTGCCATTTTTGTATACATACATCATGCAGATACAACAATCCAGCAGGATTTCTGTGTTATACTTTTATATTTTGACATTCAAGGTATTGAGTGATAAAATTAGTTATGTATCTCTTCATCCCTGGCCAAAAGAATGTATTCATAACATTCTCTCTCATATTTTCTCCTCCTAGATGAGTAGAATACGAATATCTATGAGCTTAATTCATGATCATCCTTATAAGATCATTACCCTCAAGAATTAATATCCTATCCTTAAAGCACAAGAAACCATCCTTGATACTAAAATATTTCTATTCTTTACTAAATTTGATTCTAGTATGCATTCTCTTGTTACATTTCCTTGACTTGTTCCATTAAGCCAATGTGAATATAGAACAAAACTACTAAATATATTCTTCTACTCAAGGTATCAGTGACTTTATTTTATTTTCCCTTTATATGATCAATACCAAAGTCATATTTGGTAAGCAATTCCATCCATTTTCTCTACCTAGAATTTAATAATGGTTGAGTAAATATGTATTGTAGACTCTAATGGTTTTTTCTCATTTCAAAGGGTCTCGCTATCAAATAATACTACCAAATTTTGACAAAAAACACTATTGCTTCCAACTATAAATTATGGGTTGCGTAATTGACTTCATGTCATTTCAATTTTATTTATCCATAGGCTATCACTGGTCCTTCCTATGAAAGCACTTCTTCCAAATATTCCATTGATGTGTTTGTACAAAAAAAAAAAATCCTTGAGGATCAGGTATATTTAGTATAGGAGGTGTAGTGATCTTTTGCTTAAACAAATCAAAAGTTGTTTTAGACTTATTTGTCCACCTGAACTCTTTTCCTTTCCTTTAAAAGTAAATTATTGGAGAGGTAATCTTAGCGTAGTCCTTAACATAATGTTTATAATATCCAGTCAAACCCATGAAACTTTGGACTTCTATCATATTTGTGGGTAGCATCCAATTCAAAATAACCTCTTTTTTATTAGGATCTACCGTGATCCATTTCGGAGATACAATGCGCTCTAAATACTGTACTTTCAACATATAAGAATCATGCTTGGATAAGTTCTCGTATAGCTAATTCTTCCTTAACAGTTCTAGCACAATCCTAAGATGTTTATCACACTCTCTCTTATTCAAGGAATATATAAAAATATCATCCAAAAATATCAACATAAATTTATCCAAATGCTTCCTAAAGATACTGTTCATCAAATTCATAAATGCATCTAGAGTATTTGTTAACCCAAAAGGCAAAATAATAAACTTGTAATGTCCATATCAAGTTTTAAAAGTTGTCTTATGAGTATTCTCCTCTTGGATTCTCAATTGATGGTATCCTTATTTCAAATCAATCTT
This sequence comes from Wollemia nobilis, assembly GCA_028583015.1. Taxonomy (NCBI): domain Eukaryota; kingdom Viridiplantae; phylum Streptophyta; class Pinopsida; order Araucariales; family Araucariaceae; genus Wollemia; species Wollemia nobilis. The sequence goes on along the minus strand of JAQPPZ010000688.1, from coordinate 353,670 downwards.
TGTAAACATTGTGGTATCCTTAAGCTAATCAAAAAAATCATCAATTCTAGATAGAGGATACCTATTCTTGATATTTTCCTTGTTCAACATTCTATAATCTATACATAATCTCAAAGAACCATCCTTTTTATTTACAAATAACATAGGTGCACCCCACAATGACACACTTGGTATGATTAGTCATTTTTCCAAAAATCCTTGTAACTACACTTTCAACTATTGCATTTCTATGTGATTCATTCTATAAGGTGTTCTATGTATAAGCTTTGTTCTAGGTTGGAGCTTAATAGTAAATTCAAATTCTCGTTTAGGTGGTAATCCAGGTAAATATTCCAAAAATACATCCCTAAACTCTTATATAAGTGGGTGTTTTATAAACACCTATTAATTCCTTTCTTTATCTATTTCATTCATCTTAACCATGTAAACCATTCCTCCTTTCTTAATGGTTTTCTTGAGTTGCATTGCTAAAATAATTTAAAGCTAAAAATATCCTTGTAGGTTGTACACCCTATGCACTTTCTTGCTATCTTCTGTAAACACAATTCATCTATCTTGGAAGTTGATTACTTTCCTATGTGTTTGTAGCTAATCCATCCCTAAGACTACATCAAAGACATGCAACGGTTCTACATATAGGTATCCTATGGTCATTCCACTAGGTAGGGAAATTTTTGTCATAGGGTAGCATTGATTAAAAAAATAGGTTTATCCTAAACCATACTCGACTTTCAAACCATGAGCTAAGATTATTTTCCTTTCTAGTATATATTTAATTAAACTAGTGGAAAAAAACTATCCATAGCACCACTATCAATAAAAAAATTTAATATTTCTACAAACAATCTTACCCTTTATTAGGAGTGGAGTAGCTTACCCTTCTAAAATATGATTCTCTATTGTAGCATAGATCTTTTGTGTAGGTTCCTTGGGTGTAAATTCTATGTACATATGTTCCTTTTCTTTTGAACTTTTTTCTACTCTGCATGGAGAATTGCTATCATAATGTGGTCCTCCACATTCAAAACATCTTGTCTTGGGTCTTAGATGAGTTTTCTATTTCTACCCATCATCTATTTCATTGTTGATGAAGGATTAGTTTATTCATGATATGACTCTTTGTTACCATTGTGGTGACTTTTGGTATTGTGAATCTTCCCTTGAAACCTTCTTCTAAACTTTCCATGCTTCTAGTCATTCTTTTGATCCTGTATGAAGGATTTCTTATTTGCATGTTCTTCTTCCCACTTTACAAATCATGAATTGTTTCTTTTACTTAGAGCCTCTTTGCCTTGCTCATCTAACCTTTCATAATTGAAATAATGTTTAAGATAAGTTTTCACTTTTTTGGCTAAATCATAGGCCTTTGTAGAGTAAAAGGTTCCCACATATCCACTTCCTACCCTATTCTAAGATCTGGTCCTAGTATAAACTTATGAATTTTTATTTTTTCATTGTAAGCAGGCAGATATTTCAATTGTTTGATAAATATTTGATAGTATTTTTCCACTGTCCTAGTTCCATACCAAATTTTGGTGAACTCTTCAAACTTCTTGGAATAAAAGTATTATGTGAGGAATCTCTCTTTACAAGATACAACAAATTGTTCCCATTTCAAGTCAACTACTATCGCAAGTTATTGATCCTCATTAAAAGTTTCCCACCAATGCAAGCCATCACCTAGCAAATGCAATGTGGCATAGGATATTCAAGCACCAGAGAAAAAGTTCTTCATAATACAATAGGTTTTTATTTCTTTTAACCAAGCTTTGGCTTTATCATCATCTTCCTCCCCATTGAAGTTGGAAGACTTCAAATAATTCATTTTCTTACCCAACTATACCTCAAGTTGAACCCTACCCTATTGTGCCTTAGTAAGGGGTTCATTTACCTATCCATTTCTAGAGTTTCTAGCCTATGGTTCTTGACTTAACACAACATCCAACAACTACTTCAATGTTTATATATGCCCACGAAGCAGGTCCACTATTTTCATGAGATTATCTCCTTCATTACTAGGATTCTTTTGACCTACATCTGGGTTTCTATCCTTTATATTAGTTTGTCATATCTGCCTTCTCATTGGGGCCACACTTCCTCTCTTTCTTTTTGGTGGTATTATCCTTGGCCACATACAAGAGAGATAATAGTAGTTAGTTCATCATCACTTCTTTGTATTGAATCTGCTACAACCAAATATATTTCTAGTTTCCAAAAGTAATCAAAGGGGTTTTTCTTTCAGCATCTTCTATTTCACATATGTATATTTTCTATTACACATCATCATCTAGTTTTACGTATTGAACCTATTCCATTATGAACCATGCTTTGATACCAAATATTATAACCCAAATTTTCACAACACCAAAATTCTAAAACCAACCCATTTTTTTACACTTAGGAATATCTAAAGGTTGGTTATGTATCTAATCCAATAATCACCTTGATGATTCTCTAGTGGTTATTTTCTAGAGTTATATTAGTATGAACCTCAGATATCATTAAGGTCTTAACTATTGAGCACATCCATCCCTAAATTTCCATATGTATATTTGTGAAGAATGTATTGGATATAAAATTTTTACACACCATCTCATGTTCTTTTTCAAGATAGTGGAATCTATCCCATCCTTATTTTGTAGGTAGAAGCTCTAGTCCTTTACTCTCTATACAATATTCTAGTGTAGGAGCTCTAAAGAAATTTATAAATATTCACTCTCTACATAAGTCACTTAGTTTAGGAGTACTATGTGCCAACATCAATAACTAATCAACTTCTTTACTTAACAATGATCCTTTAATAATATCTAATAAATGATATTAAAGTTCAATGTATCCATCCACTAGGAAAATATTCGGTAGAACTAAATAATTATGTCAAGGTTAATCCATTACCGGAGTACAACCTCCATACCATTCACGTATTCAAGAGAGGTATTCTTATTAGATACATTACTTACATTAATTATTCATTCACCAAAGGAGACTCACAAATATGTATTATTGTGAATAAGTGTTAGTCGATAATTAGTGCTCTTTTTAAAGGAATATGATTTAAAATTCAAGTCCTCAACTACCTTAATATGATGAGGAAACATGTTAACAAAAATTTTATTCCATTAATAACACTCAATAGCATTTTAGAGCAACAAAAGCTTATATTACAATCAACAAATGGATCTATAATGCACATTATACTTAATAAACTTTGAGGAATACATAAGGCTCCATCCGTGGTACCATTAATATCTCATTTGATACTACACATGTCCAAATTAAAATATAACCATGAACTATCTTCAAATATTCATCCACATCAATAGTTTAATATATAATTCATGGCTCAGCTTAATTCTTCCCCACACCATACTAGAATTATGTACAAGAATTACACAATTTGCTCAACGTAGATGAGACTTTCCATAATGAAAGACTAAGAACATCAAACTAGATCTTCCAATAAATATTTATATGACTAAAACCCAATCCATGCACTAAGAGTGGTTACAATATATAGTACTTCACTTTTGTGAAAAGTTTTTCCAGCTTTAAGCTATTTTTGCTATAGTACCCGCTTCAATGCTCCAAGGATCACTCCATCAACAACTTGATATCACCAACCAAGAAGGGAATCCCTTGTGAAGGGATAAAATATGACTCCAAGATTATAATGCATATATTATTACTTGCATTCTATCCAACATAATGGTTGTCCAATAGAAGACTCAATTACAATCTCCCATTTCAAAAAAACCATCCCAAATATGTTTATTTTATTCATTGAAATATTCTGTCTACTCCATAGGAAACACATATCTATACAAATTCTACTTTATTTCCGAGTATAAATATAAAGAGCCCATTTTCTCTTTTTCAAACAACAACTAAACAAAATTATTTAACACAAACTACCATTCTCAAATGAAACTGAAATATTTATTTAAGAAGAATTCATATATGTAGAATGAAAATATAGCAATACATGTTTATGATAAAAGTCATATTTTAACATTGTTATAAGTACTCACAAACTCATTTCCTATTGGTAAGCAATATAAGAACCATTTACCATATTTATATCATTATGAAACGTAAATAGGGGGCACGGTATATACATCCGGTACTTATTTAATCTAAAACATTTATAACAAAAACCAAATACTATTAATTGTAGAAAACTAATATTTATGAATCCATGATGATGTAACTATCCTATTTAAACTCATTGCAACAGCGTGTAGGTTCACACTCTTGAATGCATGTTACCATTACTAAAGAGTTCAATGACTCCTATGTTTTCTTTTTGAAAAATCCTACAATATAGACAAGAATCTATTCCCTTATATCACAATCACTACCTCTTTACGTATCCTCAAACATAACCAATCAAGCCTTGTTAAAGATAATAACCTCTTAAAAAAAGATAAACTCAAGTCACTATTTAATCTAGTTTTACTTATCATAAGGATATTTACTCTCTACTTTATCAAATACGATAAATGGCAATAAAAAAGTTATCTACACTTCATAGTTATTCATAAAATTTAGAATATCAATCAACAAAATATTTTCTATCGGTTTCTAGTCACAATATATGAGTTCTATTCTTTAATAAAAGTAAACTTCTAGTCTTCGAGGTTTGGTGGTGCATATAGTCAACTAAAACCAATCAAACTAGTTCTTCAATCAAGCCAAACAATCAAATTTTCTAGATATTACCTGATTTGCTAACCATGTATTTTTGACTTGTTGATTCTTTTCAGAATATTTCTAACCAACTCTTGCCTCAACGCTCTCCCTCCCATTTTTCCTCTCTCTCCTATAATATTTTTTTCTTTTGCAAGTTTTATTCTGTTCACGCCGTATTGCCCAACAACTTTGTCACTCCCTAATTATTTGGATAATCTCAGTGAGCCAGTCCATAGCATGATGTTGTCTCCTCAATTATCAACACATAGATATCAAAACTAAAATAAACATTGATCTCTTTTTGAAAGCATAACAAACATTTAATACCGAAGTTCCAATATTCAATATAGTAATCTACAAGTTAGTAATTTTTTGTTTACAAATCCTTTTAGCAAACAAACATACAAAATTCATTAAATAAAAAAATAGTGATCGTCAATATTTATTATTTCTCTATTAATATTTAGTAATCCTTTTTCACCTAAATCTTACCAAATCCTTATCAGTCAAATATAAGTGTTATCTATATATTTTATTTCAAAACAAAATTGATAAAATAAAATACTTATTTATTTTCTTTCTCTCAATGAATACCCTTGAACCAAATAAATTTCATGGTCATTATGTAGCAATATTTTCAAATCATGATATGCATCTCCATGAAAGAAACACTCATCCATGTTGCTCCATTTTTTTCTGACAAATAACTTATCATATCATTGTGCTTAAGGTATTACATTATCGGTGGTGAATAATTTCTATCACCATAAATAAATATGTAACTGTAAAACTATATTTATATTAGCAAAATCATGTTCTTCCCTAGAATATATAGTTTTTCTAGAAACTATGTATGAAATAAAGAAAAATTTATACAAAAAATACATCCCATTTCCATAAAATACATTTGCTAGCAAATATAATCATGAAATAGCCAATCATTTCATCTACAAAGCATCACAACAAACTATGAATTCATTCAAACCAAAATAAACTTATCCAAATTAAAAAATTTCCAAAGAAGGGCCCTGACATGTTTTGATGCAAAGTCATGATTTGTAAATTTACTATTTACAACATACATTAAGATTTTATTGACTAATTAAGTAATACGTTGGATTTTTTATTGCAATTATGTTGGATGAAGATGATTGAATATTTTTGGTTACCATTATAATGGGTTTTCAAATTTGAAACTTAAATATGCATTAAAAATAATCATACTACATCATGATTGTCTTATTAATGTATTTTATTAAATTAGATAATGGTATTTAAAAATATTATATTGCACATATATGTCCTAAAAATATTTGAACTTAGTTCTTCAATTTCAAAATTTACTTTATTAATCATTGAGCTTATTCTGCGACTTTATTTATATTCTTATTCTTCCAATATTGAAGAAATTGTTTATCACATTAACAATTAAAAAAAAAAAAGTTTTAAATAATTGCATAGAATTAGTTTATTCAAAGTAGCATATATTTGTTATAATACTATATGCTTATCATAGGCATTAAAATAAAAATTAATACTTGAAATAATTAATACCTAAAAAGCATATTCTATTTAAATTCTTTCAAACATCCCTAGACTAGTTTTTGTTAAATTAAATGTAATGACCCTCTTTGTACGACCATTGATTAGCAATAGAATTGATGATTTAAACTTTCTTTTCTTATAAAATATGGTATAAAATATGGTATTGTTGATAGCCATTATGTATATAGGACAAGATATATATACTTTCAACAGACAGAGTTGATCACGAAAAATGTAAGAGATATGTGATGATTTGGATCACGAGTACACAGAAATTTACACTTTGCATATAGATGCATTACAAAAGACTTGCATTATTGCATTCACCATATTTTGAATACTTGTTTGTTGAGAAGTGTGCAATGGAAGTATTGGAGGCATGAGAGCCTTTATTTATGAGGTATTTGATAAAATAGAAATTGTTTATATGCTTATCAATAAATTTAAAAAAATAAAGGAAAAATATATATTAATATACATATGTAAATAAATATATATATGCATGGTAAAATTAAATACGTATATGAAATCATTACTATAGGTATGAATTATATATATATATATATATATATATATATATATATATATGAATGTATTATGCACATATGTTATAGGTAATATTAAATTGGAAAGTAAGCGAACGAATTAAAAATAAAATATTTGCTTAAGATATGGTTGAATATTGTATGGGATGAATGCTGGCTTAACCACACTGGAGCCATGCGTAAGGTGTAGGGAGAGAGGTCATGATTGTTCTTCGTCTTTGCATATCCTTCTGTTGTGCAAGATGTTAAGTGTATGGTAGTGGTAAAAAATATTCATTGGTACCTTTTGGGAAGTTCTTGGATGTGTTTTTTGGTATGAGAAAAAGTTGCTATAGACTGGCAGAAGCTTCAACTGGAGTTCGATTACAAACTACTATCATAGCATATATTATTTAGTAATGTTTTGATGAAATTTAGAACCAGATGCTTGAATATTTTGTAAATAAGAAGTATTGTTTTGGTTTTGAATTGAATAGTTTTGAGACTGGTTGAGTAGTTCGAAATTTGTTTTTGATATTTTTGAGACTTGAGTAAAGAAGCTGCTAGGCGGTGGTATGACCAATGTGAGATTAGTATAAATAGAATAGGAAAAGTTTTTTTTATTTGGTTGATGGTAAAAATAAATATTTAAAAAAAATAGAGATCATCCGTTGACTTGATGCAAATGTAAAATGGATGGTTGAACCTTTTCTTGTACGTAGCAATAAATAGGAAATATGAAACTGGAATTTGATGATGCATTTGTTAATATGGTTTGCAAGTGTGTGACTGTCTTTGAAATCTGGATAACTGCATATGAGTAAATTATTATTTTATATCTTCCTTGTGTGAGATTTGAATTCAAATTTGAATGCATGTCCTACATGATGAATCATGCATGTAAAAAAATAAATAAATAGGCATATAGTCTTGTTATTGAGCCATATTTGATCCCTCAAATAAACCAAGAAGCAGGAACACTGGAAATGACTATCGTATTGAGAACTGGAGTGGCTATTGGGAGAAATGTGCAGTGTTTCCAGAAAAAAAATCAATCTGAGGAAGCAAGTCAAGCTCATAGTGTCATCGAAGACTTTTGAGGAGATCAGATTTCAAAACCAATTCCATGTCTTGTGGGGAACCCGGTTAGAAAGGCTAGAGAAAATTATTAAATTTGCATTTCATAAATCGTGAATAGTGAGGCATAGTCCTATTTAAAATGTAAACGTAATGTATTGTTTGTGAGTCATTTGAGACATAGATTGAGTGCTTTGAAATTCTAATGTATGGAGTTGCAAAAGGAAATTTTCGTGAATAGTGAGGCATATGTAAACGTAATGTATTGTTTGTAAGTCATTTGAGACATAGATTGAGTGCTTTTAAATTCTAATGTATGGAGTTGCAAAAGGAAATTTTTGTGTAAAGTAGGTATTCATTGTCAGTCAAATTAGTGTATGCATGTCAAACTCAAACCATTGTACTGAAAGTGTAATTCCAACTAAAAATAGAAAAATAAAATAGGAATTTCATAAAAATTCAATTTATTTGATTTAGGTATTAAAAGGAAAATAAACCCATTGATGCTTTATTATCAAAGATTCATTTTAAAAGATAGTTCTTCATTATGTGGTGTGTGGAATAAATGTAGTAAAGCATTTTATCCCACAAAAGTTATTAAATCTTTTGCCTTTGATTACCAAAAGTAAATAAGTAGTTAGTTATGAATCTATTGACAGTCGAATATGTGAAATGAAACCTTCGCAGTTGCTTGCCGAATGAGTTCCTTTAATTTTTTTTCCTTTTTAAGAAAAATATTTTTAGGGTGATGATAAATAAATCTTCTTTGTTTGACTGACATAAGCAGATAGAAAATATGATCTGTGAGTTGTAAACAATTTTGGTCTGTCATGGGTATAAACTATAGGCTATGATTTGGAAGCTTATAGATTAATGCCAAAAAGGGACTTGAGCCATAAATGTAGGCTATCACTCGAATTAATATTATAAAGTTATAATCCCAAGGGAAGTGCATATTTGAAGTTCCAAATGAATAGGAAAGTTTAGTTCAAGGTGAAACATCATAGTTTGCTTGATTGCTTGAGTAAAAGAGAGTAATTAGAACTTTTTATCATGCTAGTGGTATATGTAAAGTGAAATTTCTTATGTTTAAGGAAAATCATAGCAAAAGTAAAAAAAGAAGCATTAGAATAAAAATTATATCCTTGAATGCTTTAAGATACTTTGTACTTGTAATCAAGCTTAATTGTAGTGAAAGACTATTTGTATAATTTATTGATTAGAGTAGAATATCTTTTCTAAACCTATATTAACTGCAAATCAAAGGAGGCTATCCAATAAGTTACCTTCATATATTAAAAAAGGCATGTAGAGATTGGACAAACGGAACCTATGTAAAATCTAGTTCGAAACCTTGGATCTTTGCAAACTTAGTTAAATTTCCTAACTATATATATATATATATATATATTTTAATTTACATGGTGGAATCGATAGCCACCACGAATCTGGGCAGGCTGTCCAGCTTTTTATGGCTGCCATAGTATTTTGCGTTGTCCGCCCTAGAAGTCGCCATACAGATTTTTGTGCAGTCCGCCCCTATAACCACCATGCCACAATCATTTTAAACCTTTTACACTCTAACTATTTAAACCCTAGTTTAACCTATGATTAGAAGAGAGTAAAATTTATTTATTGAGTAGGATGAATGAAAAAATTAATATAAATATACCCAATGATGTTGAGATGTGGGTATGCATGTAACCAGTCTCGATAGCAAACATTTTTATGATGGTAGAGGTTAGAAAAACTGACCTATTTAGAAATAGTAATGAGGGGTGGTATGGGACATCACCTCTAGGTTATTTCTCGGGTAGTATAGTGAGAAGTCCTATGTTTCATTTGACTTAGCTAGTTCATCCATGATGTTTGGTATGGGATAAACTGTCATGAGTCATAATGGGTATGAGTGACTAAGTCCAATAACACGGTATTGACATGGATCTAGCTGACTCAAAGTAGTAGAACAAATAGCTATACACTAGGCATATGTATGTTAACCCCCTTTGCATAACAAGCTAAACAAGTTGAGCAATTAGGTTAGGGTTCAATATGCTAAGGGATTGAGAGAGTATGCGTCCCCCTTCTAGGTGTTATGGGCCCTAGAGGTTAACCCCAACCATGGTTCACCCATCATGGCATACCAAGAGGACATTATATGAGATAAATCATTTCCATAAATGGCACCTTTTATGGAATGTGACCAATATTTTCCACTTGGGTGGTTGTCTATGGTAGTCTTGAAACCCAAAAGTGGTTAAATATACATGTACTTATTAAACTATACGGTAATGATTCATTGGGTGAAACATATTTTTTGTGAACATGAAAGCACTTTTAGGGTTAAAAAATAAACTTAAAACAAAATAAAAAATTACACTAAAAAATTGCTTGGCTTATTTTATGGTACAACCAGGTGAGTAGACTTTGGTTGTTACATGTGGTATAAGAGTAGAAGAGATCTTAAAATTTTAGGACTATGATTGAATATTTTTTCTAGATAAATGTAAACCTATATATATATATATATATATATACATATATCAATTGAATTGTTTCATATATAGGTTAGATGATGTAAATCTTGCGAGGTGGATCTTCAAGAAATCCTACAGGATGTAAGCAATTGAAATACCTATAAGGGGGCCAATAATTTGAACAAGGAAATATGTTTTTCAATAGAAAAGAGGAATTAAGTGGTTAAATAAACATCCACAAAATGAGTCTGGTAGGGAGGAAGGAAACCTTAAAAAGTGGTGTAACTTTTACAAATTCATATGGAGCAACAAAGAGAAGAAATGGCCCAACAAAAAACTCACATGGACCAACAACAAGAGTTGATAGTTCAACAACAAAAAGTCATAGAATACTTGGCTAGGGGAAGGGAAACTGGAGGAGGTAGGATAGAGGAAGCACCTAGTGAACCTATAGGATCCAATACTGGTAGGGCCAGAGTGAGTGTGGAGTTGGCCAAAAACCTAAGGAAGGTTGTAATATCCAAGTTTAATGGGAAATATGACAATGATGCAATAGAGAATTGGCTAAATGAACTAGAATCATACTTTTCCCTAATGGTTTTATTGTCGAAATCCAAAACTACATTGGCAGTCATAAACATGGCTGAAGTAGCCCTAGACTACTAGAAGATATTTAAAAAAGGGTAGGGTATCAAATCTGTAGACCTTAAGTCAGAGGATTTTATTAGGGAATTTAGGAATAAATTCTTGACTAAGCAATATTATGTAGAAAAAATTGAGGAACTTACTAACTTGCAACAAGAATCTATGTCAGTTAGAATGTATCATCAAAAATATATCCAACTTCTAAATTATGCAACGTAGTATGAGATTAATGAAGATATGAGAGTTTAAAAAATTATTCTAGGACTGCATCTTAATATTAGGATGGTGGTGAATATGCACAACCCTATAGATCTTCCTTCCACTTTTTATTTAGCATGAAAATAACAAATGAACCAAGAGACTAAACAGGCATACATTAATTATCAAAAGTTATCTAAGAGAAATATAACCTCAAGATTCGATAAGAAGACACTTCTAATACTGATTTTAGAACAAGGTACGAACATTTTGAATTTATAATCCTACATTTTGGGTTGAATGACACCCAAAATGTATTCATAAGTCTCATGATTAGTGTTTTTAGAGAATAGTTAGATATTTTTGTGTTTGTTTTTATTGATGATATATTGATATATTCTCTAAATAACAAGGAACATGGTAATCATGTGAGAACTATACTTAAGATTCATAGGAAGAATTCACTTTATGGGAAGCTGTCAAATTCTGAATTTTAAACTTCACAAGTATAGTGTCTGGTACATATTATATTTTTTTGAAAGGATTGTAGTTGATCCTAAGAAATTGAAGCAATTATTAGTTGGCCTGCACCCACAAATGTGACTAAGGTGCATAGTTTTATGGGAATTGTAGACTACTATAGATATTTTTTTAGAGGATTTTTGAGAATTGCACAACCCATTACAAAACTACAAAGGAAGGGGAATGCTTTTAAATGGAAATATCGGTGTGAGGAAGCCTTGCAAATGTTAAAAGAGAAGTTGATGATCATACCAATTTTTTAGTTATTTGATTCTACTAAGAAGTTTACTGTATACACTGATGCATCTATCGAGGGATTAGTAAGGGGTCTTACCCAAGGTGACGTGGTAATTACCTTTGAATCAAGTAAAGTTAAGACATGAAGTGAACTATGCCACTCATGATTTAAATTTGGTAGTAGTTGTGCATGCTCTTAATTTATGGAGGGATTATTTACTGAGTTAACCATTTGAATTCAAGATAGATCAATAGAGTTTAAGGTATATATTTACTCAACCGATATTGAGTTCCAATCAATGATGTTGGATGGAGTTTCTAGATGAGTATGATTTTAGAATTGAGTACATCAAGGGTAATTAGAATAAGGTTATTGATGCTCTAAGGAGGAGAGGGTGCATTGCCGCAATGACAAAATATCACTATAATTTGTTAGATCAGATTAAATATTGGTAACAAAAATATGAATTTTGTTAGTCTTGTAATGCTCAAGTTGAACAAGAACCTAGAAAAGATACAAGTTTTTATTTAGATATGACTTGATTTATTATAAGAATATATTGGTTATTCTAAATTCATGTGGAGTGAAAGAAACAATCCTTAAGGAGGCACACAATACTCCTTATTCAACACATCTTGGAGGGGTGAAGATGTGTGAGAGCTTAAGAAAGGCCTACTATTGGACAAGTATGAAAAATGACATCATTAATTATGTGGCCAGGTGCTTAGAGTTCCAAAAAGTGAAAGCATAATCTTTGTATCCAATAGGTATATTATACCCACGTGATATACCTACGTAATAATGGTAGGTGATTTCATTGGACTTTATAGTGGGTTTTCCTAAAACAAGGTTTAGGAAGATGCAATTATAGTGGATGTGTACAAGTTAACCAAGTTTACACATTTTATACCTGGTAATGTGTTGGATGATGCACCTGCTATAGTGATAAAGTTTTCTAGAGATATTGTGCATCTTCATATATTTCTTGAAGTCATAATATCGAATAGATATTCTCACTTCACCTCAAAATTTTTAAAGGTTTTGTATGATGCATTTAGTACTAAATTGTATATCAATTTAGCCTATAACCCTAAGATAGATGGATATACTAAGAGGGTGAATTATGTTTTACAAGATATACTAAGAATGTATTGTATGGATCAACATACCAAATGGGAATATTACTTATACCTAGTCGATTTTTCATACAATAATAGCTACCATGCATCACTAGGTATGGCACCTTTTGAAGCCCTATATGGAAGAAGATGTAGGACTCCCTTATCATGGGATAATATCGAAGATCGAGTAGTGATCAAACTGAAAACTATAAAAGAAATGGAATATCAATTGAAAAGAATTTAGCAAAATCTAAAGGAGGTCGTAGATCACCAAAAGAGCTATGTGAACCTCAAAACAACACTGAGGAAGTATTCTATGGGATATAGAGTATTCTTACGAGTGAAACCAACTGAAAGTTCTATAAAATCTTCCAAACTTGACCCAAGATATGTGGGTCCATTTAAAATTATGGGTAAGATAATCCATGTTACATACAAACTTGGTTTTACCTCAAAGCTTATCCAAAATACATAATGCATTCCATATGTCCCTCTCTAGAAAGTACATTTCTGACCCCAATCATGTTTGAAGAGAAATAATACCTCAATAAAAAAATTCTAGAAAAAGTATTTTTTGCAGGAATCAAAGAAAAATAGAGAAGAAGAACACATTACATAATAATTTATCATGGGAAACCCTTTCAGGAAAAAATCCAACAAGAATATCTCCTTATTGTATAACCTTGAATGTCTCCTATATAATAATATCATTTAGTTTATTTTCCTCTTGCAATTATATTTCTTTCATATTACATTCCCCCCTTAGGCGGTGTCTGAACATTTACCATATCCAAACCCTCATGTAAGTTTTGTTTTATATACCAAAAACACAAGAAGAGGTTTTAAAATACCATGGCCATAAAACCTGGTTCAAATATATTAACCCAAATATATTAAAAAAAGGATTCAAATATATTAACCCAAATATATTAATCCATGGGCTCAAATATATTAACCTAAATATATTTATCCATGGGTTCAAATATATTAACCCAAACATATTTATACATGGGTTGAAATATATTAACCTAAATATATTTATCCATGGGTTTAAATATATTAACCCAAATATTTTTATCCATAGGTTCAAATATATTAACCCAAATATATTTATCCTTGGGTTCATATATATTAACCCAAATATGTTTATCCATGGGTTCAAATAAATTAACCCAAAACCCGACCATTAATAACATGGAAAATATCCAACACATTTTCAAAATTCTCTCATTTTTTGAATACTTTCCATAGGACTAGAAAACTGCCATAGTAGTTCAATATTTTTTCCCTAGTTTGGACATATATCTACTAAATAATCACAATGCATGTGCAATATCTAAACATATTAGCTTCACCTGCTACCCTCAGCCATATACTGGTAAGGTAACAAAATAGTCCAAAAATCCACTTTAAAAAACATTACAAATATTATTAGAGTAAGCTTTCAAAAAATTACACCAAGAAACCACCACTAGCATCCACACCAGTCTATTTTTTATCACAACTACACCAGTTATAGTATCTTATTCACGTACAAGCTACACTAGTTACAATAGTTATTACTTGCCCAAAAACTTGTGGTACAACCAATAAACCATGTCAGCCATTTTTTATCAACTTTGCAATAAAGATACTAAAACAAACATTTCCAAACTTATAAGTATATAGGTTAATATATAAATATTTTTTAATATATTTCTAAATAAAAGTAATTAGAAATTATTTTCCTTTCTTATATTGAGAGCATAGGCATAATTTTTGAGGTCAATGTAAAATCATTAAAGTACAATAGTTTTTCATTCATAAAGGTTTCTATTTTTTAAAGAAAATTGTTGAGATTATATACTATTCATTTTCAAATTTCCATATAACATGGACTAGGAGAGAACATTTGATCATCAAATACTAGGATTTATAGATCTCAAAAAATCTTTTAAAATTTCAAGCCTTGTCATCATGAGCTTGGTTCTTTTTTTCTTGATAATTTTTGTTCTATGATTCCTCACTAACTATATCATATATCAACCATCAATTTCTAGGGACCAAGCATGTGGTAGAATATGGAGAGTATCTTTTATAGCATAGGAGGTGAATACAAAAAGGTCTAATTTCTTTATGATAATACTTTGATAGGCTAAATATATGATCATCATATATTTTCAACCTTGGGATATTAAACTTGGACAAAGCATATGTTGCATACACCCATCCATAAAGGGAACCTAGATCTCTCCTAACTAGCCTATTTAAATAAACTAAAATAAATATATTTTTATTACTAACCTATTTAAGAAGAATGAGTAAGTCTACTATTCCTATGGGACATCATAGTGGCATGGATTGTTCCTCTCATTCAGGAGACCAAGGTTCCAACCACGGTAGGGGATGTGTGAGTACAAAGATAAACAAAATAAAATGAATAAATCTACATTAATCCTAGTCTAACAAGGTATGGATTTCTCCTACTTATGCAAACAATGGAAATATTCTTTGTTGCATCCAAAGAAGATATACATGCCCTTATTTAACTCAAAATATTACTTAAATAAAAAATAAGTATATTGGAGAAGTGAAAATTGTATACAATGCTTGATAAATTGTAATCAACATTTGACAATATAGAATACCTTTATAAAGAGGCTATAAAAAATAAATAATTAGCAACCTACTAAAGTAGAAGATATCAAATGCAACATGAAAGCTATCAGGAATAGAAAAAATAACAAATAGGGCTTCAGTAATCTTTGTTGGAAGATGACATATACAGTTAAGAAGGAGGTAAAGTTTAAATAACAGGGGATTCAGAGATCCTGGGCAGATAAAATAAAATAGAAAAAATACATTTTGAGCCTTCCCATGAAAGGCAGGATATCAAAATGGATTTGTATAATCTAATCATTTTTTTTTAATAATTTTTTTACTTTTTACTCAAAAAATGAGAGTAGAAGATATAAAATCTAAAATAGTTGGGAATAAGTCCTACTATTTCTATCTAAATGAAATAATAATCAAAATAAGTTGGTATAAATTCCAACTACTTTGTGTTATCAACCTCAATTCTTATCAACAAAGTTATTCAATAATTATGTAAAACTATTCCAACTATTCCATAGAATGTGACATATATATAGAAATGTCCTTGATATATGAAAAAACCAATAATATTCCTTAAGGAATAACTCCTATCCACTCTATGAGCCAAGAATGTGTAAATAATACTAGATATAATTTATGTTATAAAATAACAATATCTCTTATTTATATATCCTCATTTATAAACTCGTGTTCCACTCACTAATATAATCAAATAGTAAAATAAATTTGATGCTTGATATATCATATTGAATATTTTACAATGTAATATTCCTTCTCTTTTATAGAGAGATTCTACAAAACAAATAATTAAAAACATACTAAATAAGAGATATCAAATCTAAATTAGTTTAGAAAAAATCAAACCAGTTATATCTAATGTAAATAACAATCAAAATAAGTTGGTAAAGATTCTAACTACTTTGTGTTTTGAACCTCAATTCTTTTTTTTTGATACTATTAAGAAAAAAGAGGGTTTTGAAAGGGACCCCACAACCTTTTATAGATTAACCTACCACTAAGGTAGCCAGAAGAGCAAACCACAAAAAGCAACCAAAGAAACAAATAGGCACAACCAAACACATCAAGGAAAAACAAAGACGAGATCGAGCAATGAGAGAACCGAGGGAGTTCTACAACATCAAATCGATCTCATGGACAATTGTTCCAGACATATGTGCAACCTCCTCAACATAATCTAATATCATTTTCACATAACTCCACACTACACGCTACTTGATTCCAATCAACATTAGGTTGTGCAAAATTGCACTCTTCCTCACAGAGGCCTCCCTTGAAGCATAATCATTACACACCATATTATCCTTAAGGAAATCCCTGGGAAGAACCTCTATTGGACATTTTGAGTCAAAGATGTCATTGATGTTAAGTATAAATTGTCACTGATGTCAAAAGGTCAAAAGGAGTAATGCAAAAGGTTTATGGCAAAATAAGCTTCATAATATTTATTCTTAAATATTATGTACAAGGTCTTTATTTAAAACCATGGTTGGGCAAAATAAAAGGTTTTTATTAAAACCACGGTTGGGAAAAATAAAAAGTTTTATATTAAAACCATGGTTGGGAAAAATAAAAGGTTTAATTAAAACCATAGGTGGGAAAATTAAAAAGGTTTTTCTAAAAACCTAAGGAGGCTTTAATTTTTAAATAAAGCCCAAAGAGGATGTAAAATATTAAATTTATAATATTTAAATTCTATTCAATTTAAATAATTATAAATTAAAATATTAACAAGGTAAATGTTAGCACCGACTCCCAATGCATTATCCTCCGCTGACATGCATGGTAAAGAGGGCATAAGGTATTTATACCTTAGCCAAACCAAAGTTTGGTATTTGATTAAAATATGTGCATCCAAAATATTCGAAGCCCATGAGAACATTTAATCAAGTGCCTCTAAATTGCAAGCGTGGTAGCGAGTGTCGCATTGAAGGAAGAGCTAAAGGATCTTGAGGGTCATGAGGAGGTTAAAGAACATATTGTGCTTTAATGCATCAAAGGAGCATGTGGCTCACATGGTGTGCAAGCCACAACCAAGGCACTATGGATAGAGTGGTGCAACTTCGAGCACTACGGATTGCGAAAATGGATAATAAAGTTTTTGAAATTATTTTAATTTGCATGTGCTAAGGTGTTAGGAGGAATAAGGTGAAATAAATTATATTTTTATATTGCTATTGAAAGCACGAGGATACGAAAACAAAAAGGGAAAAAGCTCCAAGTACGATGCAAAAATGGAACTAAACTTAACGCTAAATCCTACGAATTGAAAATGCATGAAATGGGGAAAGCATGAACGAATTGAAACGCAAACAAAAATCCAATGCAGAAAACAGCCCTTTCTTTTATTGATACGTTTCAGAATTCGGTTACAATTCGCCTCCTCCCTTTTTAGGGGCGAGGAGCGTTAAATTTGTTTCCTTGTTACATCCATGGATGCCATTCCTTCTTCCGCGTGCCCACATGTAAGATGGGCGGACCAAAATGTCACCGCCGCTTGTGTGTACGAATGTTGACTCCCTGCTGCTCCTCTAACGTCCCGATCCTACGTTCAAAGAAACAAGAAACAGTCAGTAGCACCTGCGGATGAAATGAAACATGCAATCCCCAAGCCTACGATTAGTGCATGCAAAGAATAAATAAAACGATAACTAGCATATATCCAAATGATCTAAAAATTTGACAGGGGCATCTAGACCTCACAAAGAAAACACTGCAAATGGAACAGTCAGGAAATTCCTCACCGATTTGAATTCGCTCCGGGGCGGGACGAATAGACCTACAACAAAAGATAGCATCGCTCAAAATGTCACATCTGGACAGCTCCAAATCTCTTACAAAAGTGGGGGTTAGCTAATTGGGGGTATTTTGGGATGACCCAGATGGTCAGATTTCCCCAATTTGGCCTCTAACACCTGGATTTTGATGATGCCCTCTGCAAGTTAGTAAAGGCGGAAAAATGATAAAACATGATAAAAATTGATCAAAACGATATGAAATCAAAATTGCAAACTATCTAAGCAGCATAAAGATCGAATGCAAAAAATGAAAATAATAGAAAGAGAAATCGGCCACATATTCCTAATCGTTCCTAAAAGGGACGATTAGACTCGCAGCAGTGTGGGGGCGCCCGGGCGGGCCGCCCACCGTTTGGGGCCTGATTTCGGCACCAATCCACTTGGGATGAGTCCAAAATCTCTTGTAAAGTGTTGTCAGCAAATTGGGTGGTATATTGTGGTCAAATGTCGGGTTTTGGGCTCAAGATTCGTCCTTCCAATGGTCACCCAATGACCTCCTCTCTAAAAGAGATCACGGATGTGAAAGGCACAAATCAACTAGGGGCGTATGGGGAAGTAAAATGGCAGCACTTCATTGCTCAAAATGCTCCTTCTCTCTATATTTTGGGGTGAGGAAACTCACCAATTTATAGACCTGGAGGTCTCTTGAATTGGGCATGCAGAGGCGCCACTTGGCAATCATGCCTTCTCAGGGGAGGGAGATTCCTCCCTGATTAGGGACTTCATGACTGCCCTTGCACCGCCTCTAACGCTCGAAAAAGCTCACCCACACTCCCATGCGATGAAGGAAGCGTTAAGTGGCGGATCTGAGCTGCCATTTGTCAAGATTTGACTTTTTTCCCATCAAACCTGCAATTCGCCCCACCCTGGAGCGAATACTGGTATTCGTCCATGGGTATGGTGAATCCCAATTTGAAATCGTCCCTGGGTGAAACGAGTATTGAGCAAAGTGCCTGAAGGTGCCAAATTGACTCCTGACCTTCCAAAACTATTGTGAGAGTGGTTAGGACCACTTTTTGACCTCTGGGGGCTGCCCTTGGGGCTGTGTGTGTCAATGCGATCAGTGTTTGCAGTCACATAATCGGATTGGTGCTGTTTTGGTGTCTACAGATGCCCCTTTTTGGGATGCGCTGTGCAAGGCACAACATCAAGCAAAAATAGATAACCAAAGCACTAATGATTAGGGTTTCTTAGTAACCTAACCAAATTTTGATGCCCCAAGTATGGAAAGGGCATGCATTCTTGAATCCTTGCTTCTGACGAGCGAAGGAACTCAATTCAAGTGTTAACCTTTTTCGGTGAGGTGTTACTTGAGCTTGGACATTGATCAGTCATGAATAGGCAAAGGGCGCAACCTTTTGTCTGTGGGAACCTTGAGTTCATGATTCATGAATGCCAAGTGATTGATCAGCTTGTGATTATTGCTTGTTTACTGCCCCAAGCAGGAGCGTGATTGTCTTTGCCAATGATTCTTTGAATGCATGTTGTTTCCATGATTGGGTGTGTATTTGTTGATTGGTGACTAAGTGTGACTACCCCCTCAAGCGACGAATCGATGAGGGAATGACCAACATGAGAAAAGTGATGAGTCACTTGACCCAAGATGACTTGTGTAAGGGTGCCTTCAGATGTTTTAGCGTTAAATGTGTGTGCAGTTTTTCGACATTTAGACCTATTTTTGGTGGGTGTTAACCCTTTTGGTGACGCTTTTTGGAGCTAAAATTGTCAAAAATCCGTCTTCCCGTGGAGCGGTCCGGCCATGGTGGCCTTCTTAGGGAGTAGGATGGTGACAATTTGTAACCCCAATGTCTATTTTGGATGCCAAGAATGTCAGGCGCGAAGGCGCCTTCGTTCGGCAACTCTATTGCTATTTTTGGTTGGGTTTTGACCCTTTTGGTGATGTCGTTTGGGGATGAAATTCTCGAAGATCCGTCTTCCCGTGGAGCGGTCCGGCTATGGTAGCCTTCTTAGGGAGTAGGATAGTGAGGATTTGTGACCCCGACATCTATTTTGCATGCCCGAAATGTCAAGTGCAAAAGCACTCTCATTGGACAGTTTTATTGCTGTTTTTGGTGCATTTTTGTGCATTTTTGTTGTTTTTGAAATGTTTGCTCTGTATTCGTCCCTGGGTGGGACGAATTCTTGTTGAGCATTCATTCCAGGGTGGGACGAGCGCTAACCAGAGTGCTCATCCCAGGGAGGAACGATTACAGGCTCAAAAAGCCTATTTAAAGGCCAAAACTAGGTTTTGGGCTCATTTGCACTTGTTTTTTCTGGCGATTTGGAGCTCTGAGGAGGAGGAGGTCAATTCTGCGAAGCGAAGCGCTGCCAAATTTTTCCACCACCATGAGTGCATGAACCGGATCGAGTGGCGGAGCTGAAGCGAGACCAGTAAGTGAACTCCCTCTTTATTAGTTTCTTGTATTACAGTTTTAAAACCGCAAGTTATTTTTCGCTTCTTTTTTTGTATTTTGTTTTTCAAATGTAAAAATGAAAAAACCTTAGTGAAATGAATGTGTTTATTTGTTTTGGTATGGCTTCATTAAAATGTAGGTTGAAATCCTAGTGGAAACCATGTTTGTTTGTGTTCATTTTTTTTGTAAACTAACAGAAACCCTAGGCTAACAAAAATCGAAACTTAGCTGAAAAACGTAGGCTAACTCTAGTTAAACAAAGATCAAAACTGAGTTTAAAAACTTATGGTAAAATTGAGCTTAAAAACTTAGTGTTAAACGTAGTTTTTGTTTTAAAAACTTCGCTCAACCTTAGTCATTTTTGTTGTTCTTGTTTGATTTATCAATGTAAAGTTAAAAACCCTAGATTGACAAACTAAGTTTGTAAGTTTTGATTTTTTTGTTTTAATTTATCAATTTGAGAGTATAAAACCCTAGGTTGACAAATTAATTTTGTAATTTTTGATTTTTTTGTTTTAATTTATCAATTTGAGAGTATAAAACCCTAGGTTGACAAATTAATTTTGTTTTTCGTTTATACTATTTGTAGTTGTACACTTTTTTTATGATTTTAATGTGTTTATTTTGTTTTCTTTTGCAGGTTGTGAAGAGTCGGTATCGTGTGCCTACTATTTTTGCTGAAGCGTGGGAGGCGCTAGCTGTGGCTGACTGGGAGTGGCTTGACGCCCTTGGGCTCAAGCAGGTGACTCGGTTGGAGCCAGTGATTGGGGATCGGGCCTACCTGACGGCCCTGATCAACTTGTGGGATCCCCGGACTAATACTTTCCATCTCCCAATAGGGGAGATGATAGTCACTTTGGAGGATGTCTATCGGATTCTTCGGATTCCAATAGATGGACTTTCGATCAGGACGACGTCGTGGGATCAGCGGACAATAGTGCTGACATGCTACTTCGGGCATGGGGAGGAGTTGGGGGTGGATGGTCTAGTGGAGAGGGTAGAGGTTGACTGTCAGATGGGTGGGATCTTAGTTCGATGGTGGCTTGAGAAGGGGTGTTGGGAGTGAGGCACTCAGTACTCATGGGCCTCATTTCCAACATGCTGCTACCTGACTCGTCAGGTGAGGTTCTCATGGAACCTATTGGATGTGGTCTGTCGGCTGGTGGAGTGTTCGATGCATGAGCCTTTGATCATGAGATGGGGATAGACACTGCTGGCGTAGCTCTATGGTGAGCTATACGAGGTCCACTACCAGAGGTGAAAGGGGATCAACTGTAGCTATCTGTTGTAGAGTTGGGCTTGGTAGCACATAGCGGTGGAGAGGCCAGTGGGGTTACCATGGATGACGTGGCGGAGATGGTGGATAAGGATATAGGTTACGTGGCTCTATGGCGGTGGTCTGAGGAGTAGGGATAGAGTCGATGGTGGGTAGGTGTCGTAGGGCACTATGTCGATGCCTTCGCTCGGCTTGCTCTGGGGGAGGTGTTCTGCGCCCCTATCGGGACTGTCCAGCCTGGTCGAAGGCTGGAGAGTGGCTCCGATGGGTACGTAGGGAGTGGTGGCTGATTGGGTGGCATGGGACCGAGCAGGAGTTCTTCCCTTATAGTCGGGTGACATGATAGTTTGGGGTGCGCCAGGGGTTTCCTGGTGAGCCCGTGGTCTATCGGCATTGGGGGGACGAGAGGACTCTGGACTAGCCGGTCATCATGCCATTAGGCGAGGATTCAGATGCGGTGATTGACGTCCCGGATGTGGATGACGTCGGGACTACCATAGAGTATGACCAGTGGTGGATACTACGGCGATGGCGGGGAGAGGGGCCACTAGGAGGCACGGAGGCAATAGAAGTAGGCATGGAGGGTGTCCGAGGCACCAGGAGATGATTGGGGAGCTCTGCTCGAGGATGCGGACATGGTGGAGGTAGATGATGCGGATGTGGATCTTGGGGTTCCGGATCAGCCGGAGATGTAGGATGTCACGGAGTAGTGGGAGCCAGAGTAGGCTGCTGTTCTAGAGATGCCAATGCCTCAGGAAGTTTGGAGGACATGGAGTCTGGGTTACATGTTGAGAATGCATGATTGGAGGGGCTGCTATGGAGGCACGATGAGGAGTTGGAGGATGTGTTATGGGAGAGGGATCTCTTGTGCATGCTGGCAGAGCGAGAAAATGCATGGGCTACGTACCATCGATAGGATGGGGACACCGATGCTGCACGGGAGAGGGATCTCCTACGGATGCAGCTAGTGGAGAGGGATAGGGCTTTGGTGCAACGTGATGAGAACTTGGCTACGTATCGCCAGTGGGAGATGGACTTGGTGCGGTAGCGGTTGGAGCTGGAGGTAGAGATTAGCCACCTCGGTGGGTGGGTCCCTACGTTCAATGGAGGTGGATCGTCATGCCGCTCGAGAGGGAGCGAGACTGAGCAATCAACATCCTCTCGGCATAGGCGACTGGATGAGGGGGCTCGAGTAGGCATGATGCGGGGGCTAGCAATAGCCACCCTGAGGGGTCTCATAGGACCCACACCATGGGGGTAGTTCTCGTCGCACCGATCCTGCGTGATCATGGTGGCCGACGCCTTAGGCTTGGGGGTTTTTGAGCTTTTGGATTTTGTTGCGGGGTCACAGGACCGGTTCATTGTAGCCTACGGGCATTTTTGATGATATATACAGATGACTTTATTTTGTTTATGCACATGTGATGATTTGATTTTATGCACGATGATTGATGAATATGGATGTATGCATGTTAAGTTATATTGATGGATGCATATGTTTTGCTGAAATGTAAATGTTTTTAATTTATATGATATGCAAATGGAATGGATGAATTGAATTTGTGATTTTTGGCGGTCGGACCATAGACTGTTTAGAACTTTATGGCTTTTTGTCCTAGGCGATTGTTGTGGTAAATGACTTTTCATGTATACATGTTTTTTTTGTATTTTCTGATGGCGATGCAAGGATGAAAGATATTAGTTGGTTTAAAATGTATTTTAAGGTTTTTTGAGACTCAGATGTTTTAACTATCTAGCCATGACTGTACTTTCATCTTACGAGACTTTTGAACAAGGTATGAATCAGACTTGTCTTTGACCAAGTTATTTCACATCCCTGTGTGTGCAATTGAGTTCATTTATGTGGTGTTTGTCAGGATACCGCCAGTGCTAGATAGGCTATCAACCAAACCTGTATTGAGGATCACCTGATTAGCTCCACTAACTCCTTTGTTGTATTTAGTCGGATTAATCTACGGTGTTGTCGTAGGAGACCATAAGCTAGCTCATCCACATGCAAACATTGATCTGCACACAAGTTACTGTGACAGATATATCGTCATGCGGGAGGTTTACCACCAGTGATCGATAGGCTATCCACCAAACCGATATTGAGGTTTGCCTCATGACCTATCGGAATGTTGAGAGTTCCAGGGATTCAAGTTCGACTCCCTTCTTTTCTTCAATTGTATTGGGATACTTGCTCTTTTATAGTGATAAAAATCACTGTTTATTTTTGTTTTTCTTTTGAGCAAGGGATTTGAATATGGAGTGATGAGAATCACTATCTTATGTGCTTTTCTTGATGTATGCACTTTGGTTGTGATGTCAAAATTTTTGGAGTTTTGACTTTTGCAAATTTGTGATGTTTTGCAACTTTTTTTTTGAGAACTTGGGATCCTTGGGGAATTGGGTAGGGAAGATGCTTGTCCTTTTGCCAACTCTCAGCATTCTTGGGGTCATTCGCACAGGGGGATGAGCAAGATAACCATTTCGCTTATGGTGATCTGGATTGCTTTGCAGGTTTCATCTTTCATTCACACAACTTGGGAATTTTTATGTGTTTTAATTTGTGTTGGGATGCTACGTAACAAGGTGTGATCCAAGTAGAACTCTACCTTTGTAAAATCTGTCTGACTTTGTACAGTACGTGGCTAGAAAGCTAATGATGACTGAAAGATGAAAACTCTTGATACATTAGAAGACCACTGACTATGGTATGGTAAAAAGAAGTGAATGGCATTTATTTTTGATGGACTATTTACAAAATTGGAGAAATGTGGAACAAGATGGATTGGCGGAGTACTTACAGTCTATGGTGCCTTTGACTTGTATGACCACAAATATGCAATGTATGGATGTGATGCTTAATGCAGCTATATATATTTTTGTGTTTTTGATGGAATGATTTTTGTGAGTATGAAGATGAGATGCAAAAAGAGCTCTTTATTGTTGTGATGATTGTGAGTATGCATGGAAATGAGATGCAAATTTTTGTTATTTTTGATGATTTTATTGTTTTTGAATTTTCTTATTTTTGACCAAGCGATTGTGGGAATCCTTGGAGCTTTTTGGGGTTTGACCAAAGGGGTAATGGGAATCCTTGGGGATTTGGGTGACCAAGCGATTATGGGAATCCTTGGGGATTTTGGGATTGACCAAGTGATTATGGGAATCCTTGGAGCATTTTGGGATTGACCAAGTGATTATGGGAATCCTTGGAGCATTTTGGGATTGACCAAGCGATTATGGGAATCCTTGGAGCATTTTGGGATTGACCAAGTGATTATGGGAATCCTTGGAGCATTTTGGGATTGACCAAGCGATTATGGGAATCCTTGGAGCATTTTGGGCTATGGCTCTTCTAAACATGGAATGGCCACAAATGACTGATGTTCAAGGGTTCTAGTTCCTTGATTCCATCAAGAGAGGCTAGTCGGTATGTTCCAGGTCCTATTTTGCTATCAATTACATAGGGACCTAACCAGTTTGCCATGAACTTGTCCCTTAGATGGGATGACAAACTAGAGTTCTGTTGGTTCTCTTTCAAGACCAAGTCACCAACCTGAAAGTCCCTCAGATGAACTTTCATGTTGTATGCTTTCTTAAGTCACTCTTGATAGATACGTAAATGCTCGAGAGCATTAACACATCATTCATCAAGCAACGTAAGCTGGTCTAACCGGGCCTATCATGCAGTGTCATCATCGATGAACTCTTGCATTGATATGCATAGGGAAGGAATTTCCAACTCGAGAGGCATGACAGCCTCGGAGCCATACACGAGCGAAAATGGAGTTGCCCCAGTGGGCATCCGAATGCTGGTGCGATAAGCCCATAGGGCAAGTGGGATCTGGATGTGCCAATCCTTATGACTATCTATGACTATCTTTTTGAGGATGGCAACTAGCATTTTGTTTGACGCCTCTGCTTGCCCATTTGCCTATGGATAATAGGGTGTCAAAAAACTATGCTGAATTTTGTACTTTGTGGTCAAAGCACGCACGTCTTTGTTCTTGAATGACGTCCCATTATCCAAAATTATCTTGGATGGAATACCAAAATGACATATGATGTTGTGCAAAATGAACTCCACAATGCGGGGTCCTATCGTAGAGGTAAGCGAAACCGCTTCCACCCACTTGGTGAAATACTCTGTGGCCATTATGATAAACGTGTGATGACTTGACGATGCAGGGGAGATCTTACCGATTAGATCTAGGCCCCACTATGAAAATGGCCAAGCCGATTGGATCAGCTGCAAGGCCTGGGAAGGTACGTGTGTCAAATTAGCATGGTGTTGACATTTCATGCACTTCCTTACATATGCGCAACAATCTCGCTCTAAATATGGCCAATAATAGCCCATGCAGAGAATGCGCTTTGCGATGGCCATACCACTGAAGTGGCCACCGCACGTACCATCGTGCGCTTGGGCGATTGCCCAAGTGGACTCCTATTGGTCCAAGCAATGAAGGAGGATTCCTTCATAGCTACGATGGTACAAAATGTCTCCTAACAAGACATACTTTGCCACTTTCTGCTTGAATGCTCATTTCATGGCATGCATCAATCCAAGCGGGAGATTACCTAACTTGAGGTAGTCCCTTATGGGTGAATACCAATCCTGCTGATCAGAAGCCTCGATGGTATGAACAACCAATCCCTCTTGAAGTT
This sequence comes from Wollemia nobilis, assembly GCA_028583015.1. Classification (NCBI taxonomy): domain Eukaryota; kingdom Viridiplantae; phylum Streptophyta; class Pinopsida; order Araucariales; family Araucariaceae; genus Wollemia; species Wollemia nobilis. The sequence goes on along the minus strand of JAQPPZ010000688.1, from coordinate 326,856 downwards.
CATCCCTAGCAAAAGCTGAATGGGAAAGAACTTGCAAGAATAGCGTTGTGTTGCTATTAAGGGGAGTAGGGGAGAACAAGGACCCCCAGTTGGCATGGTTCAGACAATCATGGATTCGAGAGAACTTATCCAGGGATGGTTCAATCTGGATCAAGTGGATTCCTGGCCTCAAGTCAGAGCTTGCACGCTCCATCATGGATTGCGATAGCGTTTTGACTTGAATGGTTGTCATATCACCAGAAATGTCTTGCGGGATTAATGACCCCAAGGAGGCCATAGTGTCCGCAAAATGATTCGATGACCGAGGGAGTGCCTCGATGTCGTACCATTCAAGCTTTGCCAAGAATTTGTCCACAAGGGCTTTGTAGGCCTGCAGAACTGGGCATTTGCATTGGAATACCCCTTTGACTTGGTTGACAATTAACAACGAATCACCAAAGATATTCAATCATTTAATGTTCATGGTGATTGTTGTCTAAAGACCTATGAGCAAGGCTTCATACTCTGCATTGTTGTTGGTGCATGGGAAATTTAATTTAAATGATAGAGGCATTGGAGCACCTTGCGGTGTGAAGAATACTATTCCCATGCCACCACCTTGCTCACATTTAGAACCATCAAAAAATAGGGTTATGTCGGCCTGTGACTCAGGCTCATCAAAATCTGGTGATTCTGAGACATGGAAGACCCCATCATCGGGTAGTTCTATGACCAGAGGCTGATCGTCTTCGAGGGGAGCCTCTGCTAGTTGATCGGCTATGACCTGACCTTTTATGGATTTCTGTCCAATAAACTCTATGTCAAATTCCGTCAACAACATGATCCATTTCACCGTGCGACTACTATGATAAGTATGACTCATCATGTATCGCAATGGATTCTCCTTAGACACAACATACGTCTTGTTGCTCAACATGTAATGGCATAGCTTTTTGGTAGCAAACACCACTGCCAAGCAAAGTTTCTCAACGTATGCATAGTTAAGTTCATAACTGACCAGGGTGCGGCTAAGATAGTAAGTAGCCTGTTCTTTGTGAAGTTCATTCTTCTGGGCTAGCATGGCGCCCAGTGCCACCTCAATAGCTGAGATGTATAAGTAGAATGACACTCCTGGTCTAGGTGGTGCCAATACTGGCGGTGAAGCCAAGTATTGTTTAATGTCATCGAAGGCTGACTGGCACTCGTCATCCCAGTGAAATGCTACCCCCTTATGCAATAATTTGTTCATGGGTCGGCACTTGTCAGATAGCTATGCTATGAAGCGCTTGATCGATGTGACCTTTCCTTGCAGGCTTCTGAGCTGCTTGATGGTAGTTGGGGGAAGCATTTCAAGGATTGCCTTGACTTTGTTTGGGTCGACCTCGATGCCTCACTTTGAGACTATGAAACCCAAGAGTTTTCTAGATGTGATGCCAAATACGCACTTCTTGGGATTCAGTCTGACTTTATGTTCCATGAGGTGATCGAGGATCTTGCTTAAGTCATCGAGATGATCTGGGCACAAAAGAGATTTGGCCAACAAATCATCCATGTAGTCTTCCAAAGTTTTATGCATGTAATCATGGAAGATGTATGTCATGGCACGTTGGTAGGTGGCACCAACATTTTTAAGGCCAAAAGGCATGACCTTATAACAAAATGTCCCCCAAGGCATTGTGAACACCATTTTTAGTTGGTCCTCGAGATTGATACAAATCTGATTGTATCTCAAGAAACCGTCCATGAGGGAAAGCATTTCATGACCCATTGTGGCATCTACCAATGCATCGATGCTTGGCAATGGGAAATCATCCTTAGGACTCACTTTGTTTAGATCTCAAAAATCAGTGCATATGCGAATCCTCCCATCAAGATTTTTGATGGGCACCATGTTGGACAACCATGGTGGGTAATCCATGCAGATGACAAACTGTGCATCCAACAACTTTTGTAATTCATCTTTGACCATTAAGGCCACTGTTGGGTGCATCTTACGTAGTTTTTGCTTAACTGGCTTGACTGTCGGATCAAGCGTTAGATTATGCATGACTAGCTACGGATCTAGTCCCGACATGTCTCTGTATGACCATGCAAAAACCTCCTTCTTCTCTTTGAGAAGGGCAATGTAGTCGGCTTGCTCTTCGAGGGATAAAATTACCCCTAGCTTGATGATCTATGGATTCATTGGATCTGAGCCGATGTCTACGTCAGTCATCTCCTCGATCGACATGTGGGATCCATCCTCCAACTGGTGTGGAGTTGGGATCAAATGGATATCATTTGCTGAGTTAAGATCATCGTTAGGAACCTCGGGTTCCTCTTCAGCATGGAAGATATCCTGAGTTGACCCAGGGGTAAAATGAAGCATTTCATCGAAAGGCCAGTACTCTGATGGGGATGGAGGTGAATTGACATGATCCCAGTCTATGGCATCTATATCTAGATACAATGACTATGCCGGATCGGCCGGGTTGTGGATGGGGGTGGTTAAGTCAATGGAGATCATGTTGATGAAATGATTTTGGTCTCCATTACCATGGGTGTGATGACTCGGACATCCTAGATGTTCTCTGTGCTCTGGGTCTGGCTCTAGAGGTATTGGCATGAATGGATCGGCCCTATGTGCGGATAGGAAGACAGGGTCTGCCCTCGACACTGATGTCACTATAGGGTCTCTGGGTGGAAGGTATGCTTCGTATGCCCAGAGTGGCGGATCCAACACTTGGTCCCACCATGCTGGGTCTACGTACCACTCATGCCCTGGCACTATGTTTAATTGTTCGAATATGTCGTTAATCTCCAAGGGGTATGGTCACTGCATTTGCCGCATGTGATTAAGATATGCCATCTCAGTTTCATCTTCATAATCACTATCAGAGATCCAAAGGCCTTCGTTGGCTCTAACTGCTTGTGGCATTAAAGGCTCACCTTGCTCAAGCAAATTGATCTGGCCCCATTGGGGTTGTTCCGCTCTCTACGGTGGGGCCTGATTTCCTTGGAGTGGCACTTGCTCGATTGGAGCATCTAAAGGGAACATTGTCAAGAGACTCTCTTGATAATCATCCATGGGGATCACCTGTGAGTGATTGCTATCTGATTCGAAGGGGTCCCATGGTGCCACCTCATATTCCGATTCATCCTCTGAGGACCCTTCTTGACATTGTCCAGACCCTCCTTGAAAATGAGCTCTCGAGCTTTCTCCTCTTTCGAGCGAAGGGAAGGGATTGCGAGGGTCAACAAGGTTGATTGCCATTAATGGGAGATAATCCCTCAATGTATATGTCATGTTAGGGTTGGCATATGGATCTGATGCCAATCCCCCTTGTTGCCTATCCCTAGGCCTTGCATGTTCTCCACCAAGATGTCCAAGGGTAGGGGGTGGTTGAACCCTACTCCTGACTTGTCATATGGCATTTGGTATCTTGGTTGGCAAAGAACACGTACCCCTTGCTCATATCTGCCTAACCCATATCCATGCCAATTGCATTGGCCAAGGTATCTCAAAGCAAAGTCTGGGTTAGACAAGTAGTTGACATTTTCAGCAAAAGGCTCTTCATCTTCATCCTCTTGCGTGCATGGTGCAACGCCATGATCAAGGCCCCCATACACAAAGTTTGTCTGGTTTGGCGGGTAGCCTAGGGGAACTATAGTGTCGATGGGGAGGCGAGGTCTCCCCATGTCCTGCATGGACTCTAGTGTGGGTGTTGCTACAATATTCCACACCAGATACTCCCCCAGGCCCGTATTGGCCATCTCAATGGTGATTGTTGGTGGTTGAGGGGGAGGGAATGGAAGTTCTCCCTGAGTCCACTCCATGTCGGGTGAACTAGGAGCCTCGACTTCCATTCGGCTAGGCATCTCCTCAGTAGAGATAGTTGATACTGATGGCAGTGTCTCTTCCAGAGGTTGTGCCTCTTCCAGAGGTTTCTTCCCTTTGTCCTTCTGTTTGGCCCCCATCGGTGGCATCGTTGGTGGAGGACCAGATGATGAAGATGGACCCGACTGGGGTTTTGAAGAACTTGCTAATGGGGATGCCTATGGAATCGGACCCTGTTTAGATGGATTCAATTGGAAATCCAAATGCGTTGATGGAAGGGTCGATTGCGGCATCAGTTGCACCGCATTACAATACTTGAAGGGTTCTAAGTCCATCGGGACTACATGCACTTCCCCTTCAAATGTATACTTTAAGCATTGGTGAGCTATCGAAGGGACACACTTCATGTCCCTGATCCATGGCCGCCCCAACAAGATGTTGTAGGCCATCTCACCTTCCAAGATGTGGCACAATGTAGGTATAGTCTTTTGTCCCACTTGGATGGGTAGGACTATTGTGCCAACTGTCGAGCAAATTGCATCATTGAATGCTCATAGTGTGTAGGTGGAAGCTGTGATGTGAGATGCGGGCAACTTCAGATGTTTTAGGGCCATGGTTGTGATGAGATTACTGGATGAGCCAGTGTCTATCAACACCCTCTTATATGGGATCCCATTGACCCATGCGATAACGTGCAGGGGTGGATCCACCATGTCATCAGCCACTAATTTCACTTCGTCTTCTCGAAATGTGATGACTGGCTTAGTGCATCATTTGACATGTCCCACGAAGTTGTTGAAAGAATTTGTTTCATGGGGCTGCAACTCGATGGCTTTCAATATCTCCATTAGAGCCTCTCGATGGGGCGTTGATTGTTGTATGAGCTCATATATGGAGAGCCTAGCCGAGGTGGTCCTCAAACTCTGAGTGAGTTTGGTCCAAAGTGTGGCCACTGGTCTAGGCGGAGGAGGTTGTGCAAGGTGTTGTTGCGGTTGTGTCATTGTTGGCACCTCACCTGTAGTTGCCATGGGGGTGGCTACACTCGGATACCTCCTGTTTCGAGTCACTATACTGATCATCCCTACATACCCCTGCATGGGGCAGTTCTGTGTGACCTCATTAACTTGTAGGGTTTTTGCCTACGGAGCATGAGCAGGCAAGGGGTCTTTAAAGACCTCCATTTGTTGATTGCTTGGTGCCACGGGATTATCCACCGCTAGTGTCTTGTTATCAATTAAGTCTTGCACCAAGCCCTTAAACTTCCAACAGGCATTTAGGTCATGTCCCTGCCATCTGTGGAACCTATAGTACAAGTCCTCCCTATACCCCTTAGGCTTGGGAGCATTGGGGTCTATGGTTTGAATCTCTGGTAGGTTGATCAAATTTGCCACTAACAAGCGGTCAAACAGGGAGTCCCTGGACTCTGTGTAGGGTGTGTATTGTCGCCTAGGGCGACGCTGCTGATTCTGCTCTTGCCTCTGATTTTCTCTGTCATAGTTGTTGGGAGGCACCACCTGATAATTAGCCTTTTGGGGTTGTGTTACTTGTGCAGGCTTAGGGACATTGATAGCAACTTGATTGACCATAGCGGGTTTCTGTTGCATGGTCCCTATTTTAGTGTTCTTAGTCCACTCTTTTTTCTTAGGTTTGGCTATCTCGCCATCTTGTATCTTGATCTCTTCAATGATCCTGGCTTGCGCTAGAGCTTCTTCTAAGGTGGCATATTTCTGTAGCTGCAATAGCATAGAGATCGATCTCAAATAGCTCTTTGAGAACATTTGAGTGAGGTCGGACATAGGGGGAAGGTAGGGCAGCTTTGAAAGCAAAGTCCTCCATCGATTCCCATAGGCCGCCATGGTTTCCTCCTCATACTTCCTGAGGCTGGCTAAGTCACTTAGTGACGCCTTCTTCTTGGTGTTGAAGGTGAAGCATTCGAGGAACATGAAAGCATGAGGATACGAAAGCAAAAAGGGAAAGCTAACATGCGATATGCAAACAAAGAAACCGAACTTAGCGCTAAATCCTAAAAACTTGAAAGTGCATGAAAAGAGGGAAAAGCATGATCGAATCGAACTGAAACAAATGTGAATTAAAGAAGACAGCCCTTTTTATTGATATGTTCCAAACTCGGTTACAATGCGCATCCTCCCCTTCCAAGGGCTAGGAGCGTTTAAGCATTCGTTCTAGTTACATCCATGGGCGCCTTTCCTTCTTTCGCGTGCCCACATGTAAAATGGGCGGACCAAACATCACCGCCACTTGCATTGATGAGTCTGGACTCCTCGCTGCTCCTCCGATGTCCAAACCCTACGTTCAAAAGAACAAGAAATGATCAGTAGCACCCGCGGATGGAACAAAGCATGCAATCCCCAAGCCTATGATAAGTGAATGAGAAAAATGAATTAAACTATGACTAAAACAAGTCCAAATGCTATGAAAATTTGATAGGGGCATCAAGACATCACCAGGAAGGCTCTGCAAAAAGAATAGTCCAAAAATTCCTCACCAATTTGAATTCGTTTCGGGGTGGGACGAATTCACCTACAACAAAATGCCGAATAGGTACTGTCCCAATGTCCTACCTCGAAAGCTCCAAAAGACCTAAAAACTTGGGGTTAGCTAATTGGGGGAATTTTGGGAAGACCCAGATGGTCAGATTTTCCCAATTTAGCCTCCATCAATAGGAATTTGATGATGCTACTTGTAGGTTAGTAAAAGCGAGCAAAGATAGAAATATGATCAAAATTGTTCAAAACGAGACGAAATTCAAATGACAACCTATCTAAACATCATAGAATTGAATGCAAAAATGAAAGAAAGCAAATCTACCATGGAATTCCCATCACTCCGAAAGGGGGCGATTAGGACTGTGGCAGTGTGGGAGGGGGCGCCCATGGGGCAGGCCGCCCACCGTTTGAGGCTTGATTTCGGCACCAATCCACTTGGGATGGGTCCAAAACCTCTTGTGTGGTATTGTCAAAAAATTTGGTGGGATATCGTGACCAAATGTCAGGTTTTGGGATCAAGATTCATCCTCCCAATAGTCACCCAATGACCTCCCTTCTAAAGGAGATCAAGGATGTGAAAGGTGCAAATCCAAAAGGTGTGAGGTGTGTAAATAAAATGACAGCACTTCGTTGCTCTAAAATGCTACTTCTCTCTTCTTTTTTGGGGGTGAGGAAACTCACCAATTTATAGACCTGGAGGTCTCTTGAAATGGGCATGCAGAGGCGCCACATGGCAATCATGCCTTCCCAGGGGGAAGGAGATTCCTCCCTGAATTGGGACTTCATGACTGACCTTGCAGATGCCTCTAACGCTTGAAAATGCTCACCCATACTCCCATGCGATGAAGGAAGCGTTGGGTGGCGGATCTGAGCTGCCATTTGTCAAGATTTGACTTTTTGCCCATCAAACCTGCAATTCGCCCCACCCTGGAGCGAATTCAGAATTCATCCCTGGGTGGGGCGAATCCTAGATTGAATTCATCCCAGGGTGGGACGGATACTGAGCAAAGTGCCTGAAGGTGCCAAATTGATCTCTGACCTTCCAAAACTATTGTGAGAGTGGTTAGGACCACTGTTTGACCTCTCGGGGGCTGCCCTTGGGGTCGTGTGTGTCAAAGCGATCAGTGTTTGCAGTCACATAATCGGATTGGTGTTATTTTGGTGTCTATAGATGCCCCTTTTTGGGATGCGCTGTGCATGGCGCAGATGTCGAGCAAAAATAGATAACCAAAGCACTAATGATTAGGGTTTCTCAGTAACCTAACCAACTTTTGATGCCCCAAGTATGGAAAGGGCATGCATTCTTGAATCCTTGCTTCCGACGAGCGAAGGAACTCAATTCAAGTGTTAACCTTTTTCGGTGAGGTGTTACTTGATCTTGGACATTGATCGGTCATGAATAGGCAAAGGGCGCAACCTTTTGTCTGTGAGAACCTTGAGTTCATGATTCATGAAATGCCAAGTGATTTGATCAGATTGTGATTATTGCTTGTTTACTGCCCCAAGCAGGAGCGTAATTGTCTTTGTCAATGATTCTTTGAATGCATGTCATTTTCCTTAATTGGGTGTGTATTTGTTGATTGGTGACTAAGTGTGACTACCCCCTCAAGCGACGAATCGATGAGGGAATGACCTTCATGAGAAAAGCGACGAGTCGCTTGACCCAAGATGACTTGTGCAAAGGTGCCTTTAGATTCTTATCCTTGAACGTGTGTGCAGTTTTTCGACATTTAGACCTATTTTTGGCGGGTGTTAACCCTTTTTGGTGACGCTTTTTGGAGCTAAAATTGGCAGAAATCCGTCCTCCCGTGGAGCGGTCCGGCTATGGTAGCCTTCTTAGGGAGTAGGATAGTGACAATTTGTAACCCCAACATCTATTTTGGATGCCAAGAATGTCAGGCACGAAGGCGCCTTCGTTCGGCAATGTTATTACTATTTTTGGGTGGGTTTTTGACCCTTTTGCTGATGTCGTTTGGGGATGAAATTCTCGAAAATCTGTCTTCCCGTGGAGCGGTCCGGCTATGGTAGCCTTCTTAGGGAATAGGATAGCGAGGATTTGTGACCCCGACATCTATTTTGCATGCCCGAGATGTCAAGTGCAAAAGCACTCTCATCGGGCAAGTTTATTAGCTATTTTGGTGCATTTTTGTTCAATTTTTGTTTTTTTTGATTTGATGATATATATAGATGACTTTATTTTGTTTATGTGAGTGATGATTTGATTTTATGCATGATGAGTGATGAGTATGGATGTATGCATGTTAATTTATTTTGATGGATGCATATGTTATGATGAATGCAAATATTTTTAATTTATATGTGATATGCAAGATGGAATGGATGAATTGAATTTGTGTTGTTTGGTGAGGGCACCATAGACTGTTTAGAACTTTGTGGTTTTTTTTTTGGTGATTGTTGATGGCAATGCGAGGATGAAAGATAGCGCAGTTGGTTTAGAAATGTAGCTAAGGTTTTCTGAGACTCAGACGGTTTTAACTCACTAGCCATGACTGTACTTTATCTTACAAGACTTTTGGACAAGGTATGAATCGGACTTGTCTTTGACCAAGTTATTTCACATCCCTGTGTGTGCAATTGAGTTCATTTATGTGGTATTTGTCAGGATACCACCAGTGCTAGATAGGCTATCAACCAAACCTATACTGAGGATCACCTAATTAGCTCCACTAACTCCTTTGTTGTATTTAGTCAGATTAATCTATGGTGCTATCTAGGATACCATAAGCTAGCTCATCCACATGCAAACATTGATCTGTACATGAGTTAATGTGATAGATATATCGTCATGCGGGAGGTTTACCACCAGTGACCGATAGGCTATCCACCAAACCGGTACTAGGGTTTGCCTCATGACCTGTCGAAATGCTGAGAGTTCCAGGGATTCAAGTTCGACTCCCTTCTTTTCTTCAATTGTATTGGGATACTTGCTCTTTTGTAGTGATAAAAATCACTGTTTATTTTTTTATATATTTTTCTCTTGAGCAAGGGATTTGAATTTCGAGTGATGAGAATCACTATTGTATGTGCCTCTTGATGTATGCACTCTGGGGGTGATGTCAAATTTGTTGGAGTTTTGACTTTTTGCAAGATTTTGATGTTTGCAACTTTTTGAGAACTTGGGATTCTTGGGGAATTGGGTAGGGAAGATGCTTGTCCTTTTGCCAACTCTCAACATTCTTGGGGTCATTCACACAGGGGGATGAGCAAGATAACCATTTCGCTTATGGTGACCTGGATTGTTGTGCAGGTTTCATCTTTCATTCACACAACTTGGGAATTTTTATGTGTTTTAATTTGTGTTGGGATGCTACGTAACAAGGTGTGATCCAAGTAGAACTCTACCTTCGTAAAATCTGTCTGACTTGGTACAGTACGTGGCTAGAAAGCTACATGACGACTGAAAGATGAAAACTCTTGATACATTAGAAGACCATTGACTCTGGTATGGTAAAAAGAAGTGAATGGTGTTTATTTTTGATGGACTGCTTATAGAATGGAGAAGTGTGGAACAAGATGGATTGGCGGAGTAATTACAGTCTATGGTGCCTTTGACCTGTATGATCACAGATATGCAATGTATGGATGTGATGCTTAATGCAACTACATATTTTTGTGTTTTTGATGGATTGATTTTTGTGGATATGAAGATGAGATGCGAGAAGAGCTCTCTATTGATGAGTTTGAGCATGCCTGGAAATGAGATGCAAATTTTTTTGTTATTTTTGATGATTTTACTATTTTTGAATTTTCTTATTTTTGACCAAGCGATTGTAGGAATCCTTGGGGCATTTTGGGATTGACCAAGTGAAAAATTGTAGGAATCCTTGGAGCATTTTGGGATTGACCAAGCGATTGTAGGAATCCTTGGAGATTTTGGGATTGACCAAGTGATTGTAGGAATCCTTGGAGCATTTTGGGATTGACCAAGCGATTGTAGGAATCCTTGGAGCATTTTGGGATTGACCAAGTGATTGTAGGAATCCTTGGAGCATTTTGGGATTGACCAAGCGATTGTAGGAATCCTTGGAGCATTTTTGGATATGGCTCTCTTAGATATGGAATGGTCACAAATGACTGATGTTCAAGGGTTCGAGTTCCTTGACTCCATCAAGGGAAGCTAGTCGGTATGTCCCGGGTCCTATCTTGCTATCAATTACATATGGACCTAACCAATTTGCCGTGAACTTGTCCCTGAGATGGGATGACAAACTAGAGTTCTGTTGGTTTTCCTTCAAGACCAAATCACCAACCCGAAAGTCCCTCAGGTGAACTTTCATGTTGTATGCTTTCTTAAGTCGCTCTTGATAGATACGTAAATGCTCGAGAGCATTAACACGTCGTTCATCGAGCAACGTAAGCTGGTCTAACCGGGCCTGCCACGTAGTGTCATCATCGATGAACTCTTGCATTGATATGCGTAGGGAAGGAATTTCCAACTCGAGAGGCATGACTGCCTCGGAGCCATACACGAGCAAAAATGGAGTTGCCCCAGTGGGCATCCGAATGCTAGTGCGATAAGCCCATAGGGCAAGTGGGATTTGGATGTGCCAATCCTTATGACTGTCTGCGATGGTATTTTTAAGGATGGCAACTAGCATTTTGTTTGACGCCTCTGCTTGCCCATTTGCCTACGGATAATAGGGTGTCAAAAAACTATGCTGAATTCTGTACTTTGTGGTCAAAGCACGCACGTCTTTGTTCTTGAATGACGTCCCATTATCCGAGATTATTTTGGATGGAATACCAAAATGACATATGATGTTATGCAAAATGAACTCCACAATGCGGGGTCCTATCGTAGAGGTAAGCGGAACTGCTTCCACCCACTTGGTGAAATACTCTGTGGCCATTATGATAAACATGTGATGACCTGACGATGTAGGGGAGATCTTTTCGATTAGATCTAAGCCCCACTGCAAAAATGGCCAAGCTGACTGGACTGTCTGCAAGGCCTGGGAAGGTACATGTGTCAAATTAGCATGGTGTTGACACTTCACGCACTTCCTCACATATGCACAACAATCTCGCTCTAAATATGGCCAATAATAGCCCATGCAAAGAATGCGCTTTGCGATGGCCATACCACTGAAGTGGCCACCACATGTACCATCATGCGCTTGGGCGATTGCCCAAGTGGACTCTTGTTGGTCCAAGCATCGAAGGAGGATTCCTTCATAGCTATGATGGTACAAAATGTCTCCTATCAAGACATACTTAGCCGCTTTCTACTTGAATGCTCATTTTGCGGTATGCATCAATCCAAGCGGGAGATTACCTAACTTGAGGTAGTCCCTAATGGGTAAATACCAATCCTACTGATCGAAAGCCTCGATGGTATGAACAACCAATCCCTCTTGAAGTTCATCCCTAGCAAATGTTGAGTGGGAGAGAACTTGTAAGAATAGCATTGTGTTGCTATTAATGGGAGTAGGGGAGAACAAGGACCCCCAGTTGGCATGTTTCAGATGATCATGGATTCGAGAGAACTTATCCGAGGATGGTTCAATCTGGATCATGTGGATTCCTGGCGTCAAGTCAGAGCTTGCACGCTCCATCATGGATTGCGATAGTGTTTTGACTTGAATGGTTGTCATATCACCGAAAAGGTCTTGCGGGATTAGTGACCCCAAGGAGGCCATAGTGTCCGCAAAATGATTCGATGACCGAGGGAGTGCCTCGATGTCGTACCACTCAAGCTTCGCCAGGAATTTGTCCACAAGGGCTTTATAAGCCTATAGAACTGGGCATTTGCATTGGAATACCCCTTTGACTTGGTTGACAATTAACAACGAATCACCAAAGATGTTCAGTCGCTTGATGTTCATGGTGATTGTTGTCTGAAGACCTATGAGCAAGGCTTCATACTCTGCATTATTGTTGGTGCATGGGAAGTCTAATTTAAATGATAGAGGCATTGGAGCGCCCTGCGGTGTGAAGAATACTATTCCCATGCCACCACCTTGCTCACATTTAGAACCATCAAAAAATAGGGTTATGTCAGCTTGTGACTCAGGCTCATCAGAATCGGGCGATTCTGAGACATGGAAGACCCCATCATCGGGTAGTTCTATGACCAGAGGCTGATCGTCTTCGAGAGGAGCCTCTGCTAGTTGATCGGCTATGACCTATCCTTTGATGGATTTCTATCCAATAAACTCTATGTCAAATTCCATCAACAACATGATCCATTTCGCCGTGCGACTACTATGATAAGTATGACTCATCATGTATCGCAATGGATTCTCCTTAGACACAACATACGTAGTGTTGCTCAACATGTAGTGGCATAGCTTTTTGGTAGCAAACACCACTGCCAAGCAGAGTTTCTCGACGTATGCATAGTTAAGTTCATAACTGACCAGGGTGCGGCTAAGATAATAAGTAGCCTGTTCTTTGTGAAGTTCATTCTTCTAGGCTAGCATGGCGCCCAGTGCCACCTCAGTAGCTGAGATGTATAAGTAGAATGACACTCCTGGTCTAGGTGGTGCCAATACTGGCAATGAAGCCAAGTATCATTTGATGTCATCAAAGGCTGACTGGCACTCGTCATCCCAGTGAAATGCTACCCCCTTGTGCAATAATTTGTTCATGGGTCGGCACTTGTCAGATAGCTGCGCTATGAAGCGCTTAATTGATGCGACCTTTCCCTGTAGACTTCTGAGCTGCTTAATGGTAGTTGGGGGCACCATTTCAAGGATTGCCTTGACTTTGTTTGGGTCCACCTCGATGCCTCACTTTGAGACTATGAAACCCAAGAGTTTTCTAGATGTGATGCCAAATACGCACTTCTTGGGATTCAGTCTGACTTTATGCTCCATGAGGCGATCGAGGATCTTGCTTAAGTCATCGAGATGATCTGGGCACAAAAGAGATTTGGCCAACAAATCATCCATGTAATCTTCCAAAGTTTTATGCATGTAATCATGGAAGATGTACGTCATTGCACGTTGGTAGGTGGCGCCAGCATTTTTAAGGCCAAAAGGCATAACCTTATAACAAAATGTCCCCCAAGGCATTGTGAACACCATTTTTAGTTGGTCCTCGGGATTGATACGAATCTGATTGTATCCCGAGAAACCATCCATGAGGGATAGCATTTCATGACCTACTGTAGCGTCTACCAATGCATCGATGCTTGGCAAGGGGAAATCATCCTTAGGACTCACTTTGTTTAGATCTCAAAAATTAGTGCATATGCGAATCCTCCCATCGAGATTTTTGATAGGCACCATGTTGGACAGCCATGGCGGATAATCCACGTAGATGACAAACTATGCATCCAACAACTTTTGCAATTCATCTTTGACCATCAAGGCCACTGTTGGGTGCATCTTACGTAGTTTTTGCTTAACTGGCTTGATTGTCGGATCAAGCGTTAGATTATGCATGACTAGCTATGGATCTAGCCCCGGCATGTCTCTGTATGACCATGCAAAAACCTCCTTCTTCTCTTTGAGAAGGGCAATGTAGTCGGCTTGCTCTTCAGGGGATAAGCTTACCCCCAACTTGATAATCTATGGATTCATTGGATCCAAGCCGATGTCTACGTCAGTCGTCTCCTCGACCGACATGTGGGATCCGTCCTCCAACTGATGTGGAGTTGGGATCAAGTGGATATCATTTGTCGAGTTTAAATCTATGTTGGGAACCTCGGGTTCCTCTTCGGCATGAAAGATATCCTGAGTTGTCCCTGGGGTAAAATGAGGCATTTTACCAAAAGGCCAATACTTTGATGGGGATGGAGGTGAATTGACATGATCCCAGTCAATGGCATCTATGTCTAGATGCAAGGACCATGTTGGATCGACCGGATTGTGGATGGGTGCGGTTAAGTCAATGGAGATCATGTTGATGAAATGATTTTGGTCTCCATTACCATGGGTATGATGACTTGAACACTCTGGATGTTCTCTATGCTCTGGATCTGGCTCTAGAGGTACTGGCATGAATGGATCGGCCCTATGTGCTAATAGGAGGATAGGGTCTACCCTCGGCACTGATATCACCCTAGGGTCTCGGAGTGGAAGGCGCTCTTCGTATACCTGGAGTAGTGGATCCAACACTTGATCCCACCCTGTTGGGTCTACGTACCACTCATGCCCTGGCACTATGCCCATCTATTCAAATATGTCATTAATCTCCAAGGGGTATGGTTGCGGCCTCTACCGCATGTGATTAAGATATGTCATTTCTGTTTCATCTTCGTAATCACTATCGAAGATCCAAAAGCCCTCATTGGCTCCGACAACTGTTTGAGGCATTACAGGCTCATCCTGCTCAAGCAAATTAATCTGGCCCCATTGTGGTTGTTCCACGCTCCGTGGGGGGACCTGATTCTCTTGACGCGGCACTGGCTCGCTTGGAGCCTCTAGAGGGAACATAGTCAAAAGGCTCTCTTGAAGGTCATTCATGGGGAGCACTTGTGAGTGATCACTATCGGATTCGAAGGGATCATATGATGTTGGTTCATATTCTGATTCATCCTTCGAAGATCCCTCTTGACACTATTTGTATCTTCCTTGGAAGTGAGTCCCTGAACTTTCACCTCTCTCTAGCAAAGGAGAAGGGTTATTGAGCTTAACAAGGGTGGTTGTTGACCATGGGAGGTAATCTCCCAATGTGTATGTTGTGTTTGGGTTGGCATAAGGATCTGATGCCAACCCACCCTTGTTGCCTATCCCTAGGCCTTGCATGTTTTCCACCAAGATGTCTAAGGGCAGGGGGTGGTTGAACCCGACTCCCAATTTGTCATAAGGCATTTGGTATCTTGGTTGGCAAAGGACACGCACTCCTTGCTCATACCTGCCTAGCCCGTATCCATGCCAATTGCATTGGCCCAGATATCTCAGAGCAAAATCTGGGTTAGACAGATAGTTGACATCTTCTACAAAAGGCTCTTCATCTGCATCCTCTTGCATGCATGGCTCAGTACCATGATCAAGGCCCCCATACACAAAATTTGTCTGGTTTGGCGGGTAGCCTAAGGGAACAATTGTACCGATGGGGAGGCGAGGTCTCCCCATGTCTTGCATGGACTCTAGCATGGTCGTTGCTACAACATTCCGCACTAGATACTCCCCAGGCCCGTACTGGCCATTTCAACAGTAATTGTTGGCGATTGAGAGGGAGGGAACGGAAGCTCTTCCTGAGTCCACTCCATGTTGGGTGGACTAGGAGCCTCAACTTCCATTGTGCTAGTCATCTCTTCGGTAGAGATGGTTGATACTATTGGCAGCGCCTCTTCTAGGGGTTGAGCCTCTTCCAGGGTTTGCTTCCCTTTGTCCTTCTGTTTAGCCATGATAGGTGGCATTGGTGGTGAAGGAGCTGACGATGAAGATGCACCTGGCTGGGGTTTTGATGGATTTATCACCAGTGGTGCTTGCGGCATCGGACCCTGTCTAGATGGATTTAACTAAAAATCCAAGTGCGTCGATGGGAGGGTCGATTGCGGCATCAGCTACACCGCATTGCAATATTTGAAGGGTTCTAAGTCCGTCGGGACTACATGTACTTCCCCTTCAAATGTATACTTCAAACACTGATGAGCTATTGACGGGACACACTTCATGTCCCTGATCCATGGCCGCCCTAGCAAGATGTTATAAGCCATCTCGCCTTCCAAAATATGGCACAATGTAGGTATCATCTTTTGTCCTACCTGAATGGGTAGAACAATTGTGCCAACTGTCGAGCATATCGCATCATTGAATGCTCGTAGTGTGTAGGTGGAAGCCATGATGTGAGAGGTTGGCAACTTCAGATGTTTCAGTGCTACTGTGGTAATGATGTTACTGGACGAGCCAGTGTCTATCAACACCCTCTTATACGGGATCCCGTTGACCCATGCGATAACGTGCAGGGGTGGATCTGCCATGTCATCAGATACTGATTTAACTTCATCTTCTCGAAAGGTGATGACTGGCTCCATGCATCGTTTGACATGTCCCACGAAGTTGTTGAAGGAATTCGCTTCGTGGGGCTGCAACTCGATGGCTTTCAAAATCTCCATGAGAGCCTCCCGATGGGGCGTTGATTGTTGTATAAGCTCGTATATGGAGAGCCTAGCCGACGTGGTCCTCAAACTTTGAGTGAGTTTGGTCCGAATCGTGGCCATGGGTCTAGGCGGAGGTAGCTACATAGGGTGTTGTTGAGGTTGTGACGTCGATGGAACCTCTCTTGTGGCTACCACGGGGGCAACTTCTGGGTATCTCTTGTTCCTAGTCACTATGCTTATCATTCCTACATACCCTTGCATGGGGCAATTCTGTTGCACCTCATTGACTTGAAGGGGTTTTGCCTGAGCCTCATGGGTAGGCAAGGGGTCTTTGAAAACTCCCATCTGTTGGTTGTTTGGTGCTACGGGGTTGTCCACTACCAATGTCTTATTGTCAATCAAGTCTTGTATCAATCCTTTGAACTTCCAACATGCATTCAGGTCATGTCCCCTTCGCCTGTGGAACCTACAATACAAGTCCTCCCGGTATCCCTTAGGCTTGGGAGCGTTAGGATCTATGGTTTGAATCTCTGGGAGGTTGATTAAGTTCGCCACTGACAAGCGGTCAAATAGGGAGTCCCTAGACTCCGTATAAGGGGTGTACTATCGCCTAGGGTGATGCTGCTAATTTTGCTCCTGCTTCTGGTTTTCTCTTTCATAATTGTTAGGAGGCATTGCCTGATAGTTAGCCTTTTGAGGCTGTATTTCTTGTGCAGGCTTAGGAACATTTATAGCAACTTGATTAACCACAACGGGTTTTTGTTGCGTAGTCCCTATTTTTGTGTTCTTGTTCCATTCTTTCTTCTTAGGTTTGGCAATCTCGCCATCCTGTATCTTGATCTCTTCGATAATCTTGGCTTGCGCCAGAGCTTCCTCTAAGGTGGCATATTGCTGCAGCTGCAATAGCATAGAGATCGATCTCAAACAACTTCGTGAGAACATTTGTGTAAGGTCGGACATAGGAGGGAGGTAGGGTAGCTTGGAAAGCAAAGTCCTCCATCGATTCCCGTAGGCCACCATGGTCTCTTCCTCATACTGCCTGAGGCTGGCCAGGTCACTTAGTGACGCCTTCTTCTTGGTGTTGAAGGCGAAGCGTTCAAGGAACGCATCCACTAACTGATCCAAGTTATTGATGTTGTGCTTCGACAACTGAGTGAACCAATCCGAGGCAGGGCCCATGAATGTGGTTATAAATGTCCTTAGCAACAATGCATCATTGTCTTGAATGCCAAAACATTGGCTTAAGAATCTTGTCACATGCTCTTGGGCATCCTCTTCACCCTTAAATATTGCCAACTGAGGCAACTTAAAGTGTTCGGGGTAAGGGGGTGCAGGCACTGACGGATGCATAGGATGACTGTGGAGTTGGCGTAACATGGGCTTTTGGGGCCCAGAAGCTTTGGTTTCCATAGACTCCAAACGCTCTAACAACGCTTTGTATGCATCAAAAGATTTAATCTCTTCCTCTTTAGTTTGCTCCCATTGTGGGTTGTGGGAGACTTGAGGCCTATGGGGGGTGGCCGGATAGCAACCCCTCCACCTTGGTAGGGCATTTCGGCCCACTCTACTTCTTGTTCATACTCCTCGTAAACTTCTTGAGGAGTCTCTGGGCGAGACCTATGACCCTGGGTGGGTCCCCACGGAGGGTACCCATCGTTGTTCCAGGGAGTGGCCTCCCTCTCAGGTCTAGGGGGTCTTGGAGGCAAAACTTGATGAGGTCATGGAGACCTATCTCGCACCAAGGGATTATGCCTCTCATATGGTTCTGCTCTTTGGGTGCGAGGGGTTGGAACCCTCTCAGGTGGGTTATGAAGCAGCTCCTCTGTTTGGCATTGAATGCGCTCCTTGCTAAGGCGGTATAGACGCTCTAGCTGCTACTGATCTTGCTCAAGCCACGTGATCTGGGCTTGGCGGGTGGCATGTCTGGCGACTGCCAGGTCAATTTGTTCCACCATCTTGAGCCTAGGAGGCCTGGATGCCTCTCCTATGCACTTACCTCGGTCGCAATGATCCGAGATCTCAATGGGTCGCTTCCCTCTGTCGAGGTTGGCGGCATTTACCCGAGGCTCTGGCCTCAATGGGTGACCATGGTACATAGCTGGTGTGGAAGCGCATGGCTCCCATGCTATACATTGCTCTCGAGGAATGTGATGGTCTTCCTCGTACTCCCTTTCGTATGTGTGAAAGGGGTGGGTGGAGTTAGCTCGCCCTGTTTGGAGAGCCCTGCGCTCTAGGGTTTGTCTATTGGTTCTAACAGTGATGGGGGCAAAGGAGGGATGCCATAGTCATGTGGCCTCTCCTCATGGACACTATGCCACTCTAGCACTTCATCGCATGGTGGCCACTCATATCTAGCTTCTAAGGGAGCTTTCCTGTCTATGTTGAGTGCCATGTGTAAGGATTCTTCTTGAAAGGGGCTGTGATGAACGGGCGTGTCCCCCAGAGGGGTGTCCCTATAATTCCACCTTGACATGGAATGACGTGGACTCTCTTGTGGGTCAGGCCACCAAGGCGGTATAACCAAGTCCTTAGGGCTAAAGCGGAGGTGACTTGTACCCCCTTGTACACTTTTCGTAGCTTCTGCCCTTGATTGGGCTTGGCTACGGGTGTACACCATGGTGTTGCTGTGCTACAAGCTAAATGGATTTTTATCTCTTTTATGATTTTTTATGCTACACTAAACAGAAAAGAGCACACACATACGCAAACAGTGATTATCTCGTTTAAATATTGAGAGTGTGTCCTAAACCTGGTTTAGTGTGTTTTGTTTTTGTTTTTTTTTGAAGGTTTTTGTAAAGAACGTTTAAATGCAAAATGAGGGCTCTTATGACTCCCAAAATTGGTCGCCCCTTCGATATACCATTGCTAGGCCGATATACCAACCTCTCTATATACCCGCCCTTACGTGAGGGAAACTATAGGTACGTGAGAGCAGATGGTACGTGGAACATAGGCGGTACGGAAGGGGAATCACTCTGTTTATGACACCTACCATAGAAGACTTATCCTCGTGCACTGGGAATCACCCCAGCTACACTCGGTCAGCTTTCATCAGGATTTACGTCTAGCAACAGTAGCGATCGGGGTTTATGAATGCAAAATTCAAGCCAAGGTGGTGATGAAATCCACCGTTGGTCTTGATCAAGGGCTGGGGTTTTACGACCAGCTCCTTGGTGTTTGATTTTCCATGTGGTGTGTGGGGTTATTTTTATTTTGCATAAAAATAAACATGCAGCAACTTTTTCTATGCACGCAGAAGGAACCAGAAAATAGAAAAACTGAAGACAGAAAATGATAGGAAAAAGTGCAGAATTCTTACCTCTTCTCTGCCCGGATCTGTCGGTTCTGAGTTTCTGCCTGAAAAATTCATAGGCTGGAATTCATCCCGGGGTGGAATGAATTACAGGACTGTATTCACCCCAGGGTGGGATGAATTCCAATTCGTCCCCTGGTGAGACGAATTACAGGTCTGTATTCGCCCCCTGATGGAACGAACAACAGTCAGCGTATGAAAACGTGGTACCTACAAGCAAAAAACCAAGTTTGGATCAGATATCTGATCTTAAAAATAGAGGACAAGGTCCCACCATGATCGCCACTGAAAGCACGAGGATACGAAAGCAAAAATGGAAAGCTAACATGCGATATGCAAACAAAGAAACCGAACTTAGCGCTAAATCCTAAAAACTTGAAAGTGCATGAAAAGAGGGAAAAGCATGATCGAATCAAACTGAAACAAATGTGAATTAAAGAAGACAGCCCTTTTTATTGATATGTTCCAAACTCGGTTACAATGCGCATCCTCCCCTTCCAAGGGCTAGGAGCGTTTAAGCATTCGTTCTAGTTACATCCATGGGCGCCTTTCCTTCTTCCGCGTGCCCACATGTAAAATGGGTGGACCAAATATCACCACCACTTGCGTTGATGAATCTTGACTCCTCGCTGCTCCTCCGATGTCCAAACCCTACATTCAAAAGAACAAGAAATGATCAGTAGCACCTGCGGATGGAACAAAGCATGCAATCCCCAAGCCTATGATAAGTGAATGAGAAAAATGAATTAAACTATGACTAAAACAAGTCCAAATGCTATGAAAATTTGATAGGGGAATCAAGACATCATCAAGAAGGCTCTGCAAAAAGAACAGTCCAAAAATTCCTCACCGATTTGAATTCGTTCCGGGGTGGGACGAATTCACCTACAACATAATGCCGAATAGGTACTGTCCCAATGTCCTACCTCGGAAGCTCCAAAAGACCTAAAAACTTGGGGTTAGCTAATTGGGGGCATTTTGGGAAGACCCAGATGGTCATATTTTCCCAATTTAGCCTCCATCAATAGGAATTTGATGATGCTACCTGTAGGTTAGTAAAAGCGAGCAAAGATAGAAATATGATCAAAATTGTTCGAAACGAGACGAAATTCAAATGACAACCTATCTAAGCATCATAGAATCGAATGCAAAAATGAAAGAAAGCAAATCTACCATGGAATTCCCATCGCTCCGAAAGGGGGCGATTAGGACTATGGCAGTGTGGGAGGGGGCGCCCATGGGGCAGGCCGCCCGCCGTTTGAGGCTTGATTTCGGCACCAATCCACTTGGGATGGGTCCAAAACCTCTTGTGTGGTATTTTCAGAAAATTTGGTGGGATATCATGACCAAATGTCGGGTTTTGGGATCAAGATTCGTCCTCCCAATAGTCACCCAATGACCTCCCTTCTAAAGGAGATCAAGGATGTGAAAGGTGCAAATCCAAAAGGTGTGAGGTGTGTAAATAAAATGACAGCACTTCGTTGCTCTAAAATGCTACTTCTCTCCTCTTTTTTGGGGTGAGGAAACTCACCAATTTATAGACCTGGAGGTCTCTTGAAATGGGCATGCAGAGGCGCCACATGGCAATCATGCCTTCCCGGGGGGAAGGAGATTCCTCCCTGAATTGGGACTTCATGACTGACCTTGCAGATGCCTCTAACGCTTGAAAATGCTCACCCATACTCCCATGCGATGAAGGAAGCGTTGGGTGGCGGATCCGAGCTGCCATTTGTCAAGATTTGACTTTTTGCCCATCAAACCTGCAATTCGCCCCACCCTGGAGCGAATTCAGAATTCATCCCTGGGTGGGGCGAATCCCAGATTGAATTCATCCCAGGGTGGGACGGATACTTGAGCAAAGTGCTTGAAGGTGCCAAATTGACCTCTGACCTTCCAAAACTACTGTGAGAGTGGTTAGGACCATTGTTTGACCTCTGGGGGCTGCCCTTGGGGCTGTGTGTGTCAAAGCAATCAGTGTTTGCAGTCACATAATCGGATTGGTGCTGTTTTGGTGTCTATAGAACGCATCCACTAACTGATCTAAGTTGTTAATGTTGTGCTTTGGTAAATAAGTAAACCAATTCAAAGTAGGGCCTATGAATGTGGTTATAAATGTTCTTAATAACAAAGCATCATTGTCCTGAATGTCGAAGCATTGGCTCAGGAACCTTGTCACATGCTCTTGAGCATCCTCCTCACCTCTAAATGCTGCCAATTGAGGCATCTTAAAGTGTTCAGGGTAGGGTGTGCTGGAACGAATGGATGTACAGGATGACTGCAGAGTTGGCGTAAAGTGGGATTTTGGGGCCCAGAAGTTTTGGTCTCCACAGACTCTAAATGCTCTAGCAGCACTTTATATGCATCTAAAGATTTAATATCTTCCTCTTTAGTTTGCTCCCGTTGTGGGTTGTGGGAGACTTGAGGCCTATAGAGGGGTGGCCGGATGGCAACCCCTCTGCCTTGGTAGGGCATTTCGGCCCGCTCTTCTTCTTGCTCATACTCCTCGTAAGCTTCCTAAGGAGTCTCTAGATGAGACCTATGACCCTAGGTGGGTCCCTACGGAGGGTACCCATCATTGTTCTAGGGAGTGGCCTCCCGCTCAGGTCTAGGAGGTCTCGGAGGTAGCACTTGGTAAGGTCGCAAAGACCTGTCTTGCACCAAGGGATTACACCTCTCATACGGTTCTGCTCTTTTGGTGTGAGGGGTTGGAACCCTCTCAAGAACTGGGTTATGGAGTAGCTCATTTGTTTGGCACTGAATGCACTGTTTTCTAAGGTGATATAGATGCTTTAGCTATTATTGGTCTTGCTCAAGCCACGTGATCTGCACTTGGTGGACGACATGTCTGGCGACTGCCAGGTCAATTTGCTCCACCATCTTGACCCTAGGAGGCCTAGATGCCTCTCCTATGCACTTACCTCGGTTGTGATGATCCGAGATCTCAATAGGTCACTTCCCTCTATCGAGGTTGGTGGTATTTACCTGAGGCTCTGACCTCAATAGGTGATCATGGTATATAGCAGGTGTAGAAGCGCATGGCTGCCACATTGTATATTGCTCTTGAGGAATGTAATGGTCTTCCTCGTGCTCCCTTTCGTATGTGTGAAAGGTGTAGGCAGAGTTGGCTCACCCTGCTTGAAGGGCCTTACACTCTAGGTTTTATCTATTGGTTCTAACAGTGATGGGGGTAAATGAGGGATGCCATAATCATGTGGCCTCTCCTCATGGATCCTATGCTACTCTAGCACTTCATCATGTGGTGGCCACTCATATCGAGCTTCTAAGGGAGCCTTCCTGTCTACGTTGAGCACCACGTGTAAGGACTCCTCTTGAAAGGGGCTATGTTGAATGGGCGTGTCCCTCAAAGGGGTGCCCCTATAGTTCCATTTTGACATGGAATGATGTGGGCTCTCTTGTGGGTCATGCCGCCAAGGTGGTATGACCAAGTCCTTAGCGTTGTAGCGGAGGCGACTTGTGCCCCCTTGTACACTTTTCATAGCTTTCACCCTTGATTGGGATTGGCTACGGATGTAAACCATGGTGGTGTTTTTCTACAAGCTATGTAGGTTTTTATCTGTTTTTATGATTTTTATGCTACACTAAAAATAAAAGAGCACACACACACACAAAGCAGTGATTATCTCGTTTAAATATTGAGAGTGCATCTTAGACCTGGTTTAGTGTGTTTTGGTTTTTTTTTTTTTTTGAAGGCTTTTGTAAATAAAGTTTAAATGCAAAATGATGGCTCTTATGACTCCCAAAATTGGTTGCCCCTTCAATATACCATTGCCATGCCGATATACCAACCTCTCTATATACCTGTCCTTACGTGAGGCAAACTATAGGTACGTGAGAGCAGATGGTACATGGAACATAGGCGGTACGGAAGGGGAATCACAATGTTTATGACACCTACCATAGAAGACTTATCCTCGTGCATTGGGAATCACCCCATATACACTCAGTCAGCTTTTTTCAGGATTTATGTCTAGCAATAGTAGCGATCGGGGTAATGGATGCAAAATTCAAGCCAAGGTGGTGATGAAATCCACCATTGGTCTTGATCAAGGGCTGGGGTTTTATGACCAGCGCCTTGGTTTTTAATTTGCCACATGGTGTGTGGGGTTATTTTTATTTTGCAAAAAGGAAACAAGCAAGCAGCAGAAAGAAAACTTTCCCTAAGCAAACAAGTAATCCAAAAATAGAAAAATTGAAAGCAGAAAATGATAGGGGAAGTTCAAAATCCTTACCTCTTCTCTGCCCAAATATTCTGGCTCTGAGTATTTGACCTAAAAATGCATAGAGAGCTATTCATCCCTAGAACGGATGAATAACAAAATTGTATTCATCACAGGGTGGGGCACATTCCCATTCGTCCCTGGATGAGACAAATTACAGCTCTGTGTTCGCCACAGACTGGAATGAATAGCAGTCCCACGTTCGAAAAAAATATACCTACAAGGAAAGCAAGTTTTGATCAAATTTTTTATCTAAAAAAAAATAGAGGATAGGGTCCCACTGTTATTGCCACTGATAGCACGAGGATACGAAAACAAAAATGGAAAATGCTTCAAATACGATGCAAAAATGGAAGTAAACTTAACGCTAGATCCTATGAATTGAAAATGCATGAAATGGGGAAAGCATGAACGAATTGAAATGCAAACAAAAATCCAATGTAGAAAAAAACCCTTTCTTTTATTGATACATTTTGAAATTCGGTTACAATTCACCTCCTCCCTTTTAGTGGCGAGGAACGCTAAATTTGTTTCCTTGTTACATCCATGGATGCCATTCCTTCTTTCGCGTGCCCACATGTAAGGTGGGCGGACCAAAAATGTCACCACCACTTGTGTGTACGAATGTTGACTCCCTGCTACTCCTCTAATGTCTTGATCCTATGTTCAAAGAAAGAAGAAATAGTCAGTAACACCTGTGGATGAAATGAAACATGCAATCCCCAAGCCTACGATTAGTGCATGCAAAGAATAAATAAACGATAACTAGCATATATCCAAATGATCTAAAAATTTGACAGGGGCATATAGAACTCGCAAAGAAAACATTGAAAATGGAATATTCAGGAAATTCCTCACATATTTGAATTCACTCCAGGGTAGGATGAATAGACCTGCAACAAAATGCCAGATAGCATCGCTCAAAATGTCACATCTAGATAGCTCCAAATCTCCTGCAAAAGTGGGGGTTAGCTAATTGGGGGTATTTTGGGACAACCCAGATGGTCAAATTTCCCCAATTTGGCCTCTAATGCCTGGATTTCGATGATGCCCTCTGTAAGTTAGTAACGACAAAAAAATGATAAAACATGACAAAAATCGATCAAAATGATATGAAATCAAAATTGCAACTATGTAAGCAGCATAAAGATCGAATACAAACATGAAAATAACAGAAAGAGAAATTGGCCATAGATTCCTAATCATTCCTAAAAGGGACGATTAGACCCGCAGCAGTGTGGGGGTGCCCGGACGGGCCGCCCACCGTTTGGGGCCTGATTTTGGCACCAATCCACTTGGGATTAGTCCAAAATATCTTGTAAAGTGTTGTCGGCAAATTGGGTGGTATATTGTGGTCAAATTTCAGGTTTTAGGCTCAATATTCGTCCTTCCAATGGTCACCCAATGACCTCATCTCTAAAAGATATCACGGATGTGAAAGGCACAAATCAACTAGGGGTGTATGGGGAAGTAAAACAACAACACTTCGTTGCTCAAAAATACTCCTTCTTTGTATATTTGGGGTGAAGAAACTCACCAATTTATAGACCTGGAGGTCTCTTGAATTGGGCATGCAGAGGCGTCGCTTGGCAATCATGCCTTCTCATGGGGAGGGAGATTCCTCCCTAATTGGGGACTTCATGACTGCCCTTGCACGGCCTCTAATGCTCGAAAATGCTCACCCACACTCCCATGTGATGAAGGAAGCATTAAGTGGTGGATCTGAGCTACCATTTGTCAATATTTGACTTTTTTCCTGTCAAACCTGCAATTCGCCCCACCCTGGAGCGGATTATGATATTCATCCCTAGGTAGGGTGAATCCCAGTTTGAAATCGTTCCTAGGTGAAACGAGTACTAAGCAAAGTTCCTGAAGGTGCCAAATTGACTTCTGACCTTCCAAAACTGCTGTGAGAGTGGTTAGGACCACTGTTTGACCTCTGGGGGCTGCCCTTGGGGCTGTGTGTGTCAATGCGATTAGTGTTTGCAGTCACATAATCAGATTGGTGCTATTTTGGTGTCTACAACTATGGTATTAGGAGGAATAAGGTGGAATTTAGGTTATGATATTAACCTAAGTGTTGAAAGGTTATTTTGGCTAGGGTAAATTTGTTTTACCTTAGAAAAATTGGAACTTTATTTATTGCATTATTTTATAAAGTGATTTATTTAATTAATGCAATGTTAAGTAGGGAGTCATAAGTAGAGTTTGGATTATTTTTTAGATATATTTATGAAAAGGGTTATGATGAAATTAAAATTATAAGAGCTTCTTTTGATGAGTTAGAGTTTTGGAAGAAGTGTTTTGATTGAAGATTTGTGTTGTTGGATATTATTTTAAGAACGAGAAATAAAGTGTGATTAAGTTTGATTATTTTTGTAATTGATAATTATTTTGTGAGAAAGTAAATGTCATATTTTATCATCTAACTATTTTTATTGGCAAAAGAGAAAATTGTGATTGATACAGGTTTGCTAAGGTCACTTTTACATCAAATAAAAGGTATGGGCATATTATTCCTAGTGAGTGTTTTTTGAAAGTTGTGAATGCAAATTTGGAGTGAAAACGATTGATTGGTATGCTTTGTTGAGTGTGTTTTGAATTAATGCTTCAAGGTTTTCTGAAATTGAGAGTTGTTGATAAAATCTTGTTTTTTAAGCATTGTTGTTGAAGTTATTAGTTGAGTGAACTTGAACTAGAGGTTGTGGAAATATCATGAGTATAATTGTTATGTGAAGTTTTCAAATATCATGAGTATCATTGTTATGTGATATTAGCATTTTTGTTGAAGAAATTGGTTGAGTAAGGAACTTGAACTAGGGTTTGCAATGATCATGAGTATCATTGTTATGTGAGATTGATTGATAAGCATTGTTGGAAACATTTGAGTGAGTGTTCATATGCTTGGACTAGGGTTTGTAAGAAAGGATTAGTTCATTGAGTGATTGGTTGAGTAAATTTGGTTTAGCATAGTCAAGTGGATGTGTTGATGTGACAGTTCAAGTTATATGAAATAAATTGTTCTATTTTCTGAATTGAGTTGATAAAGTGATTGAAAGTTTGTAAATGTGAAACATATTGAGTCTCTAACAATTCTCTAGATGTTCAGTGGCGTAAAAGGTTTAAAATGATTGTGGCATGGTGGTTATAGGGGTAGACTACACGAAGATTTGTGTGGCAGCTTCTGGGGTAGACAACGTAGAATACTGTGGCGGCCATAAAAAGTTGGATAGCCTGCCTAGATTCATGGTGGCTACCAATTCCACCATGTAAATTTAAAAAAAAAAAAAAAAATTCTCTAGATGTTTCTGAGATAAAAGATATATTGAAAGAGATTAAGAGTTTGTGAGTGTGAAACATATTGAGTCTAACAATTCTCTATGTATTTATAAAAGAGTTATTGTAAGTGATTGAGCATTGAGGTGAATGTGAAGCATATTGAGTCTCTAATAATTCTCTATATGTTTCTAAAAGAGTGATTGAGCATTGTGATGAATGTAAAACATATTGAGTCTCTAAAAATTATCTTGATGTTTCTATGAGATTGGATAAGTTCTAGGGAGGAATTATTGAGCATAATTGGATAATTTCTAATGAGGACTTATTTAGCAGAATTGGACAAGTTCTAGAGAGGACTTGTTGAGCAAAATTGGATAAGTTCTAATGAGGACTTATTGAGCATATTTGGACAAGTCCTAGAAAGGACTTGTGGATAAATTAGTGTGAGCTTTTGTGGAAGCTTACAAGGTAGATTTGAGATAAGTCTTTGAGAAGACTTGTGACCAGAGTTGATTGATTTATTTTTTCAAACCTTGAGTTAAGGTTTAAGGTAGATCTAGTAGAGTTGATTTGTGACTGGATAAAGCTTTGTGTTAAGGATTGAGGACAGATATTGAGGATAAATTTATGCTATACCGAAGGACTGTGTTTAGTGTAGATCAAAGGATAGATATTGAGGACATATTTGTGCTAGATCAAAGGACTATTTTTAGTATAGATTTGAAGATAGATTTTGGTGCATATTTGAGGACATGTTTGTGCCAAACTAGAGACATATATTGAGCAAATTTGTGCTATACTGAAAGACAATTTTTAGTGCATATTTGAGAAAGATGTTTGAAGGTGATAGAGTATAGAGGATGATAGTATCCAATGGATAGATATCCATTAGATATGTTAGTGAGGATAGGTGTCTTCAGTGGATAGATATCCATCAAGAAAAGTAGTGGGGGTAGTAGTTCTTCTAGAATATCACGAGTCAGAGCTAAGGAGAAAGGAGTTCTCCTATGCATAGTGTAGCACCCTAAAATTGGTGCAGTAAAAATTATAATAATTACATTCACCTTAGTAAATAATTTAAAAATCAAATTTAACCTCCCAAACCGCCCGTTAACCGCCGAGAAATCCGTTTCCCCCTTTTCCATGCCATTTTTAGAGGTTGTTTTGACCATTTGACGATATCATCACCGATCAGACGATATCGCCCCAGATTTGACGATTTCATCTGGACTAGGACGTCCAAACGATCTTGTCGCAAAACTGAATTTGCATAGTTGGAATCTATTCCAACGGGTCTCCAATCTGGGCAGAAGCGTGTCTACGTCGTTGGGACCCTCCCCCGTTGGAGATCTCCCAAATTGGGATGATCTCCAACCTCCCAACAACTCCCCTAAGCCTATTTAACTTCTAGGATTTTCCCTCCCCAACCCCTGGCTAAATTTATCTACAAACTGATCCCCTCTGTGTCAACACATCCTAATTTTGCTTTTGTGCTAGTCCCATAGCCATTTTGTTGTAGGTACATCACTGGTTTTTAGCCGGAGCCAGCACCCATCGTCGTCGATGAACCTGTTCAAATCGGAGGCGATCTTGTCAAATTCGAGGCGATTTCGTACTGATGCGAGATGATCTTGACTGTAGTCTACATCGAGGCAATTAGTGCCTGAAGTTTGCTCTTCTTAACTCTTTCTCCGTCTTTTTATTCTGCAAATTAGACTATTCATTTAGTGTTTATGCTATTTTGCATTTGGTGTTCACCCATTTAGCTTAGAATGCATGTTAAGTTCATGATTTGTCATTTAAATACAGTAATTTGCTTTAATTTTTGTTCTTAAATATTGTTCAGTATTCATATTGCTATTTGGTGTAATTTGCCTCTGTTTGCACAGTAGGATTTTTTTGTATTTTGCATCTGTTTTCGGTTTTGCAGGTCTCTGACGAATTCATCTGACGAATTCGTTAGATCTCAGATGATCTCGTCTGATTGCAGATGATTCTATCGAATCTCAGACGATCGAGACTGCTTCAAAATTAGAATCTTCTTCAGACATCCGGATCAGGTATTCCCCATTTTCCTCCTATAAATTCTCTGTTTTCTGCTTTCAAATCTGTCTGCTGTATTCATGGAACTTGCATTTTCATATAGTTTAATTTAGTTTCATTCGGCCAAACCTAGGATGAATGTTTAAGGTTAAAATGAACTCATTAAACACATTCCAAAAACCTAGGCATGGAAACTGCCATCAAATGTTTCCTAGTGAACCCACCATCCGTCGAAAAATCACCAAAATACACCTCCCTTGAGAGGTGGGACCTTCGCAAAGTCCTCTAGTCCGAGGTACCGCATCATCCTTTTCCCATCCTCCTTCCGGGCACGGATCCTATAGCCTGAAGGTAGGGATGCAAAAAATTTGGAGTGATACATTTTGGTGAACCCGACTTGAATGCATCATAACCTTTTGAAAACAAAAACAAAAAAAAAAAAAAAAAATTAGAACAACTAAAACTTAGATGCATTTTAAACATTTAAGGTTTAAAGTCATGTTTAGATGGTATCTCCTAAAAAGAGGTTAGCAGTTACTATCAACGTAGAAAATCAATTGGAAACTATAGAAGTTAATTCTGTCCTTAGTATCCCTGAAACAAGTAGAACTCAATCCTTGTGGAACGAACTTGATAGGAGACTTAGTCTCATTTCATCTAGGTCCACACAACTTAAACAAATTAAGAGGCTAGTATTGGATAGAATCCTGGATCCTCATCAAATAGTTTTTTATCATGAACTTCAAATAGCCTACCATAGATGGTTAGCCTATAGGAGAGCTTTAGTATGTTCAGAATTATTCAGCTTCGAGGAATACCTCGAGAATGCAGACATTGTACACCGATTCCTAGGCCTTGTAGAAGACCAAGAGGTTGTTCTTACAGATAGGGAAATATGGAATAGTGTTCCTTGTGCTGTTTTATATTGATAGTATTGCCACGAGCTTTACTTCTATCAACCAGCATCTGAGACAGATAATATTACCATAGCCCTTTTCATCAAATTCTTAAAATAAAACTTTCAATTTGAAGAACATTTCATGACCCCTGAAGAACTAGAGCCTATTAATGATGTTTATAAATTGTTCTTAGAAGACTAGCTCATTTACTTTCAGTCTTGTTATTGTGTGCATTTATTGTTTCATTTGCTGTCTTTATTGTATTATTTCAAAAAAATAAAGAAAAACTAAAAGAATCAAAAGACATAATAAAAAAAAAAAAAAACTTAAACATTTCATTTCCAATATTGCATTAGGTATATAATAAAAATATACCTTTTAATTTGTTGCATATATATATATATATATATATATATATATATATATATATATATATATATATATATATATATATATATATATATATATATATATTTTTTTTATATATATATATATTTGCTGAAATCAAAACTTAGCACCATGCCTAAACTTAGGAATGGTAAAGAAACGTTAGGAGAAGGAGAAGATTGGTTACAAGATACAACTAAAAACCCAAATGTCCTTCTTGGAGATACAAATCCGGAAGGAGAAACTCTAGGTCAATCAGATGAAGACTTAGGTGAAGATAAGGAACAAGAAGCAAATGTTAAAGAGGATGGATCCTCATCCCCTAGAATAGCTCCAAATGGAAATATTGCCTTTGACAATGCAGAGCATTTCAAGAGATTTCTCATGGAAAAAATTGATGACCTTAATGTGGCCATTCGCCTTGATAAAGGGCAAATTAGTAAAACTCAAGCAACCATGGAATATATGTGCAATATGCAGACTAATCCCTTATCTTTCATTGATCAAGAAAGTGACAAGGGTGGACCATCCAATGCGGATATGGTCACTATGGCCCAAAGCATTTCAAAACAATAGGTCACCCAACCTCCTAAGGAACCTGTTATTCAACCTAAAATCACTCCCACACAAAAGAAAATTCCCTTCACTACTTTGTTCCGACAAACTATTGAGCAAAATGCTTTAAATAAATAGAAACCTAAAACTAAGCCAAATACAAACTTTCAACAATCTGGAATACAACACAATACAAACTCCCTCCATAATACTTTTCCTACCAATAATTTACACAAAAATAACATGGCATCTAATCTGCATGTTCCTCCATCATATGCCCATAACACTTATGTCAATGCCCTACCAAACCAATATGGGGGGAAAACTAGTAATCTAGAAGCCATGGTGAAACAATTGGCTTCATGTATGGACCAGATATATCCATACCATCCCTCATATAATTATTGAGAGATCTGTAGTCAACCTTTGGATCCCATAGTGGTAGCTCAACCATACCCTAAACATTTTCCCATGCCTGTCCTGCCTATATATAAACGAATCGAAGATCCCATAGAGCATATTCGCATGTTTAGGATAGCATGTCATGACATATCGCATGACGACTTGCTATTACTAAAAATTTTCCCCAAAAGTTTAGGTGGAATAGCATTAGAGTGGTACTACCAATTGCCCACTCACTCCTTAAGAAACTTTGAAGAAACAGCTGAATCATTTGTTCATCAATTTAGTGCCTACATCGAGAGGCATGTAACTATTAAAGACCTATACAATTTAAAACAAGATAAGGATGAGTGCTTTGCCGAATTCTTAGCTAGATGGAGGCAATTGATAGGAAAACTACACTTTGTGCTACCCTATAGGGAAATGTTAGACATTTTCATCAACAATTTACAAGAACAACTTTCTTATGAGCTATCAACAACTA
Source organism: Wollemia nobilis (assembly GCA_028583015.1). Classification (NCBI taxonomy): domain Eukaryota; kingdom Viridiplantae; phylum Streptophyta; class Pinopsida; order Araucariales; family Araucariaceae; genus Wollemia; species Wollemia nobilis. The sequence continues at coordinate 294,938 of JAQPPZ010000688.1, read as the reverse complement.
CTTTGACTACCTTCGACCAAGCTATAGATTTAGCTTGAAGAGTAGAAGATGCCCTCATTAGGAGAGGCCAACTTAGGAAGAAGGATGATGAGAAAACATCTAGAAATCAATATAAAAACAAACAGGTTGTCGGTGATGGAGTCACTGACAGCAGAAATGTTGCTAATGTCAATGCAACAAAGACAACAAAAAAATTCATATTGAAACCTCCTGACAAGCCTCCTCGAGAATTCACTAGATTAAACCAACCCTTATCAACTATTTTACCTCAATTGCTTGAAAGATGTTTGATCCAATTACCCTCTATCCGGGAACCTGACCCAAGTATACCCGGATATAGAGCTGATTTGCACTATGATTTCCATAGAGGACCTGGACATTCTACCAACGCTTGTAAAATATTGAAGCATAAAATACAATATTTGATTGACAATAATGAAATGGAAGTGAAAGCCTTCCAACCCAAACAAAACCCTCCTAATAATACTCAAAATACCGTTCCCCAAAATCAAAATCAAAACGCCAATCAGAATTTAGACATATTTCAACACCCTTTACCACGACATGGTAAAGAGGTAGCTAATCAAATTGAACATCATAATGTTCCCCCTCCTACTCGATATGTAGGAACCATTAGCGGACAATTACCTGTTCAAGATTCTCAAATATTTGACACAACCTTATCCCTGGTTACGACCAGGACCTTACATAATTTTCAAACTTCTGATTCTAGTGATATAGAATCAGATAGTGAAAGTGAAGTAGACACTATTCAATCGAATAGTTCTGAAAATGAATCAGATCCTATTCAACCTATCACAGATGCTAATGTTCCAGAAGAACCATTTCCTAGAAGATTCACTACTCGACCTTCTTCTAATGTAGTCCTTCCCTATGAACAAGCCATAAATTCTCAATCGAGACCGTTTCAACATCATCACTATAACATTGTAGGTACCATCGAAGTCGTCACCCGACAACAAGCTCAAAATTCCCAACAAGAACCAAACCAGAATGATGGATCAGCTCCATTTGTTCTAAAAATCCCAATAAAGGGAATCATACTTCTAATGCTCAACCTAAACCCCCTTATAGTATTAACGAGCAATTGTTCAATACCACAGCCAGAATTTCCCTTTTAGATTTATTAAGATCCTCTCCCACCCATAGGGATGAGTTGATGCTTACACTGAGCCAAATTATGGTACCTCAAAACATTCAACCTGAAGCTATGGCCAATACTATCATCACTCAAGAGATTGATTGTATTGACTTTCGAGATAGAGATATCCCACAACACAGTTTACACAAGGATAATCCCTTGTATATTACTGCTTTAATTGGAGATGTGGCTGTCAAACGAGTCTTGATTGATAATGGCTCATCTCTAAACATTTGCACCTTTGACTTCTACCAATGATTTGGTTTTAGAAGTGATGAAATGAAGAAAACTGATATGATTATTAAATCTTTTAATGACAAAACACAAGAAACATGTGGAGTTATTACCCTCCCATTGCAAGTTGGTCCTAGAACCCTTGAGACAATTGTGTTTATTGTACATTGTCTAGCATCGTACAATATACTTTTGGGTAGCCCTTGGATCAACGCCATGCGAGCGGTCCCATCAACTTTACACCAATGTGTTAAGTTTGAGTTTAAAAATCAGTTAGTCACTATTCATGGTGACCCTAGACCTTTTGATATGTGTGCTTTGGCAGAACCCGTTGGAGTGCAATTTTGCCCTGCTCTGTCATCCACACATTCTAGTTCTTCTTTTTCATCTAAAACTGTGAAACATAAACCCATAACTTCATCTATTTCCCCTCCATTAACTTCATCCTCCTATATAGATCAACAACCCTCTAAACAAATTACTTTAGAACCTCAAAAATATTTTAAAACTACAACCAATCCTTCAAGTTCTATTCCTATAATTTTGCAACCCATAGAAAAAACTATCATATCTTCCACATATCAACACATAGGTAATAAGCCTTCTACATCTTATGCCCTTTCTGATGACCTCTTACCAGATTTATCTACAACTTTAATATAAAAAAAAATGAATGCTTTCATGCACGATTCAAACATTTTAAATAAATTGCTGCCATCTCCTCGTACTTTGGGCCTCCCACAACCTATGGGAAGTACTTACCAAGTTGGGAGTTGTGCCTTCATTTATAAAGGATATGACTGGGGAAGAATCCCTCGGAATATCAAAACTCATCATGAAGGATACGCTCGGTGCTATTTTAACAATGATTATATTAAAGCTAAACCCATGATGCTTAAAATGGGATATGAAGGGAAAGGCTTAGGACCTTTCCAAAATGGCATGAAAGAACCTTTCAAGGTAGAACCGTGGCCTGCCCGCTGTGGTGTGGGCCTATTTCCTAGTAAGGGACAACCCTTTCCTTTTGAGGATGATGATCATCTCATATGCTATCAAGATTATTTGGATAGACATGTTGATTTGCCTCTCCAAAATCAGTCATTTTCATGCAACATGCTATCCATAGCATACCCCGAAATGATTGCTGACCCCGATGAAGAGTTGGAAGGAGATATCTTCCATGATGTCTCTGTTGAAGAGATGTTACATAATGGGTTTTATTTTGATGGTTCTATACCAACTATAGCTCAGCTTGAGACCACTAACCCTCAAGATGAATTATCTAAATTAACCTTACAAGAATTACAAGAGTTGGGCGTTTCACCCATCCCACCTAACTTTGAAAGAGATCTACACATGGAGGTAGAAAATGTCATTAAAATTAATATTGGAACTGAGGAAAATCCTCACATAATCAATATTGGAGCAGAACTAAGTCAAGAAAAACAAGAACAATACATTGCATTCCTTAAAGAGTATGAAGATGTATTTGCTTGGACATATGAAGATATGCTAGGTCTAGACCCTTTTGTCGTCATGCACCATCTAGTGGTCCATCCGGATGCTAAACCTGTTAAACAAAAACTTAGAAAAATGCATCCCAAAGTGGCTCTGCTAGTCAAATGGGAGTTAGAAAAACTCCTGAATGTTATCTTTATACAGGCTATTGATTATGTTGAATGGATCTCAAATGTAGTTCCAGTCACCAAGAAAGAAACTACCAAAGTTAGGGTTTGCATTGATTTTAGAGATATTAACGTTGCATGCCCTAAAGATGACTTTCCTCTTCCAAACATGGATCAAATTATTGACTTTACTGCTGGAAGTGGGATGATGTCCTTAATGGATGGATTCTCCGGTTATAATCAAATTCGGATAGCTCCTGAAGACCAGGCTAAAATAGCCTTTATTACCCCCTGGGGTACCTTTTGCTAGAAAGTGATGCCATTTGGCTTAAAGAACGTAGGTGCAACTTACCAACGAGCTATGACCTACATTTTTCATGATATGATGCATGATATCCTACATGATTATGTAGATGATATTATAGCTCGCTCTCTTATTGAAAATAATCATTTAGATGATTTGCAAAAAGTTTTTAATCAATTACGAGAATATCTCATTCGGTTAAATCCAGCAAAATGCCTATTTGGAGTCAAATCCGACAAATTATTGGGGGTTTTAGTTTCTTTACGTGGTATTGAAATCGACCCCCTCAAAATTGCGGCTATCACTGATATGCCCACACCTACTAATATATCTGAATTACGAAGTTTACAGGGTAAACTTCAATCTATCTGTCGCTTCATTGATAAGCTGGCAGAAAAAACTGGTCCTTTTATTAAACTTCTTAAGAAGGACGTCCATTTCAATTGGGACACAGAATGTAGAGAATCTTTTGAACTTATCAAACAATACCTCCTTAATCCCTCGATGCTTTCACCACATAAATCTGATCGCCCATTTCTTCTATATATTTTTGCTTCAGATTCTGCCTTAGGAGCTATGTTAGCTCAACTCGATGATGAAAAGCGAGAACGTGCTAATTATTATATTAGCCGAACCTTCATCAGTTATGAAACCCATTATACAACATTAGAGAAACTATGTCTCACAGTCATGTTTGCTATGCAAAAATTACGACATTATATGCTTAGCCAAAAAACGTATGTCATTGCCAAATATGATCCCTTAAGGTATCTCATGAGTCGACCTTATTTATCGGGTCGCACAGCCAAGTGGGTTCTTGCTCTGAGTGAGTTTGATCTCACATTCATAGGACAGAAGTCTGTTAAGGGTCAAATCATAGCAGATCAATTAGCTGCTGCACCCTTAGAGTCTACTCATCCCCTCATTATCGAGTTTCCTGATGAATGCCTTCAATTAGAGGCAGACCTTGTTGAACAATGGTCCTTATACTTTGATGGAGCTCGATGCATGAGTAGGGCTGGTGCGGGTATTATTTTAATATCTCCGCAAAAACATCTTATTCCTCTGTCCTTCAAAATGACCTTTGCTTGCACCAACAATATTGTTGAGTATGAAGCTCTAATCCTTGGATTACGAGCTGCTTTAGCACTAAAAATTAAAAACCTCTTAGTTTTTTGGGATTCCCAACTAGTTATATACCAAATTAATGAAGTTTATCAAACCAGAGATGATAAAATGCGCCCATATAAGGCCTATGTTTTACAATTAATGTCTTTATTTGATCAAGTTACCTTGGAAGCCATTCCTCGAACTAGCAACCATGCAGCTGATGCTATGGTCGCCGTTGCATCTCTCCTGCCCTTGGAGTTAGATGACGAATATGCGACTATCATTATTCGTCGACTCCAGGAACCCGCTTCAAATAAGTCATGCTTAGAGCCTTTGGATGTGTTTCTAATCAATGAATCTACTCCTAAACCTTGGTATACAGACATATATGATTTCCTCCAAAATGGGACTTTCCCTACCAATTCTAATAGAAACCAGCGTTGGTTATTGTGTCGACGAGCAAGTCGATTCGTCATAATTGGCAATACTTTATATAGGAGATATTTTGAAGGTATCCTATTAAGATGTTTAAATTTAGAAGAGTCCAAATCAGCCTTGAGTGAAGCCCACGATGGATCTTGTGGAGGACACTTTAGTGGTAGTGCCATTGCTAAAAAGCTCCTTCGGGTAGGATACTTTTGGCCTACCATGGAAACGGATGCACATGAGTATGTGCACCATTGCGACAAGTGTCAAAAACATGCTGACCTTGTCCATGCACCTGCCCAAGAGCTGTAGGCTATTTCATCTCCTTGGCCCTTTTCTAAATGGGGCTTGGATATTATTGGCAAAATCAATCATGTGTCTTCTGATGGACACAAGTTCATCATAACTGCCAGAGTATTTCATGAATTGGGTTGAAGCTATGCCTTTAGCTTCTTGCACTGGCTCACAAGTCTCTAAATTCATTTTTAATCAAATCATTTGCAGGTTCGGAATTCCTATGAACCTCATCTATGACAATGGAACTCTTTTCAAAAATAAAGATGTTAAAAAATTATGTCAAAAATATAAGATTCAACATCACTGGTCCACCCCTTATTATCCTCAGGGTAATGGTCAAGCAGAAGCATCTAACAAAACATTAATCAAAATTCACAAAATATTGGTCAATAAAACTGGCCGTGACTGGCATATTCAATTATATCCAGCCTTATGGGCCTACCGAACTAGTGTTCGAACCCCCACTGGAACTTCACCCTTTGTTTTGGTGTATGGTGCTGAAGCAGTTTTTCCATTTGAATTGGAAGTTCCTTCTTTGGCTCTGCTACTTCAAGATACCGAAGTAGGAGATGAATATCATGCTGGCAGACTTAGTCAGCTGGAAATCCTAGATGAAAAACGCATCAATGCTTTGGAGCATCTCCGTGCTTACCAAAACAAGCTTAAAAGATCATATGCCAAGAAAGTTCGTCATCGATCCTTTGAGATCGACGACCTTGTTTTAAAAGAAAATAAAAAAAATACAAACTCAACTAAGGAACTTAAAGGTAAATTTGAGCCCAACTGGCTCGGACCATACATCATTATTGCAAAATTTGAATCAGGAGCATATAAATTATCTACCTTAGATGGTAAAGAACTTAAAGAACCCATGAATATTTTACATCTCAAACGTTACTATGCATAAATTTGGTCATTTCATCCATGTATATATTTGTTCAAAATTACTATCTTGTATTTCTTTCAATTTATCCAAAAACATCAAAAACATTCATAAATCTCCAAAAATCTTCAAAAACTATCTATTGCATTTATTTAAAGCACTTGTTAAATTGTTTGCTCAAAAACTAAAATCTAAATAAAAATCTAAAAACAGCTATATGCTTGACTCTTTCGAAACCAAAACAATATACAGAAGAAAGAGAGAGTCAACATTCTCAAAACTTCTTAAAATTATTTATATCTATATTTTTCTTCCAATTATTGCAGTTATATGTTTCAACTTATTTTGGATAAAGTTAGCATTTATTTGTCATCCCTCACTTGCACACTCACAACAATAAATATCTTGATTTTATCCGGCATGATTACTAATCTCTCTTATATCAAAGTTCACAAAATTTAATTAAATAAAGTTTGAGCATAGAGAATTGATCTTGTTATTTACTTAAACTAGGCACATATTTCCACAATAAAATGATTATATTTGTAATTTCCATGTTTTGCTACATAGTAGAACTAATTTCTTGAGCGAAAAGTTTCCCCTGCTATCCTATCATGCACATGGTCTAGAATATTTGAGAATTGGCAAAAGGACAAGCTCACCCCTACCCAGAATAAAAATCCCTTGCTCTACAGCTAATCCGAGCAAGTATCCCTAGCAAAGAAAAAGAGAAGAAAAATTCAAGAAAGAAGAGAAAAGAAAAATGTTATTTTAGCAATGTTCCAAGCATTATCAAGCAAAAGAAATACAAAAGAAAAATAAGAAAAGTTCAAAATAAAGTAAGAAAGCAATAAAATCCCTTTCCCTACCCTTTGAAAAGAAAAGAAGGGTTGATGAGCTTGAATCCCTGGAATTCTCAATTATTCGAAAACTGTGAGGTAAGCCCCATAACAGGTGGTTTGTGCCCAACCTGCTTGGCCTTGGGTAACTCCTAGCATGGCGATATGTCTGTCACATTAGCGACCTTCTTTTGTACAGACCTATGTCTGCTTATGGATTAGCTAGCTCTTGACAATCCGATCTACATAGTGGTCTAATATGGTTATATGCATCTACATCATGGTTAATGAACACTTATTTGGTTTCTTCAAATCATTTGTATCATAGTATCTTGCTCAAATCTGGTAAATGAACAATGCAATTGCACACACATTTGTATTTGAGAGATTTTGTCTATCATTATGATAAATCAAGATCGGAAATGAATTCACATATGCACATGGGATTCCTTATAAATCTAACTTTTGTCTTCAAAATACTTTGAAATATTATTTTTGCAATTTGTTGAAATAAATCAAGTACAGTTGTTTACTACAAAGACAACTATATAAATAGAAAAATCAAAAATTTCTTTCAAAATACACAAATCAAATCATATATATCTGGTTGACTTTCGCGACGATGGTATAGTTCCAAAACCAAAATTGGAATTGTATGCCTAGCACAAGTCCTCATTTTCATATTTCCTATTCATCAAACATCAATCATGCAATAAAAATAACCTTTTTTGGATTTTCGCGATGACGGTATAAGTCTATACCTACATATTCTATGCCTAGCGCAAACCATTGTAACAATTTTTATTCCCCATTTCTTAAAAATCATGAAAACCATATGACTTAAATCATTATGTTACACAATTATGCTTTCAAAAGAACGAACTTTATCACTATTTTATGTCATAATGTCAACCTTCAAATTTGCAATGATGGTATAATTCCTAAAGAATTATTCACAAATTTTATCACACTTAGGAATTTATGCCTAGCAAAAATCATTTTAAAAAATATTTCATGCATAATATTTTTCATGGAAATCTGAAAACAAATCATTATCATCACCATCATTTTTCATCATTGCACCAAAGTATTAAGACAATCTCTTAAGCACTCTTTTACTTTTTGCAATATTTCTATACTGGGATTAGCTTGACGACCGAGTGAGTAGCGACTCCATGAAATGGTCTATAATAGCGACAATGTCCTTTGAAATTATTGTTAGAAGTCTCTTTTTATTTTTATCACATTTCATTACAAACAACCAATTTGTTACATCATATTATTTCATTTCAAATATTATAAGCATGACATTTCAATTATAATATATCCATCGACATAATCACATGAAATCAATCAATCAAACATAAAAACATCATAAGCATCACATAAGACAAGTCATATGATCAAAAATAGATCATATATATATGTCACAAATATATGTACATCATAAAAACTGGATTGGTATGCCACAATCTGTACCTCGGCATACTCAATCCTCTATCAAACAAAAAATATATGTAATACAACATCAATGTCCAGCCCTCTAGCCTCGAGAGTCCCTCGAGCTCTCTACCTCATCTCCTCCCCCGCCTTGAGGTGGAAGAGGTGTCCCCATCGCAGTCTGTGTAGTCCTAGTCCTCGATTGGGACGTGGTCCTCGATGACCCGATCCTGATCGGATCTGCGATGTTAGCTGGCAGGGGTAGTCTATCTACCTCTGGCACCAGCTGGAAGTACAATGTCTGATAAAATGTCAACTGGGCAATAGCCTGTGTCAACTCTCCTGAGCTTGCCCCTTCGCCTCGTGCCCTGAGGCATGCAATCTCATCCCGCAGCTGTGACACCTCAGCATGGTGTCGTGCAGCCGCATCCTGTAGCGTCTGCACCTGAGCCTACCGATGATCTCTCTCTTCCTAGAGAGTAGCCATCTCGCTACTGTCTCCTATGTCCACACGCTTGCCCTTATCGGGCGATGGTGGCATCTGTGGAGATGGGGGTCTCTCCTCCCTCCTCTCCCGCTGCCGTGGCATCTCCTATGCTTGTGGTCTCCTCTGCTCTCCCCCACCGTGACCCTGGGCCGCCTCTATCGCTGCCTGGCACTGCCTCCCTATCTGACGCACAACCGCATGGATCGAACCCTAAGCCCTCGTCATCCAAGGAGGGCGGATGCTTGCATACCATGAATCGTAGCTGTCAGCTACCCCTGCATCATCTCAATCCACTGGCTGGATGGGGGCATCATCCGCATCCTGACTCCAGAATAATTGCATGTTTGGAGCCTCACTAACCGTGGTGTTATCCTGGACAGTCCGAGAAAACTCATAATCCCTGAGAGATGGGATCCCCTGCTATAGATCAAACTAACTCAAAACTCGGTCGTAGTGATGGAGCTCCACCTCTCCCCTCTCCATCCTCAGCCAGCAGACTCGCCTGATGCGAGCCAGCTCCTGTCCATCCTCGACCCACCCTGGGTGCCCTCTCCATGGCCTCCAGGTGATCTGATCTGGGATCAACTCATATAGCAGTCTTTGGAACATAGGCAAATCAATCTGTCACTGTGCCCATCTCTGGAGCCACCAGTAGAAGACTCGGGGCCTCTCCCCATCTACCCCTGTCAGTGGAAGCCCTACCGGCCTCCGCACTACAATGTGCTCCCAGCACCAAACCTATAGGAGCGATGTCATCACCAGACATCGCCCGCCCTTGTACACGACCCCATACAGGATCTTGTACAACCGGCATAGAACAAAACTACCCCAACAAAACTTGTACCCATGGTCTCTCATATCGCAAATCACATCTGCGAGCATCCATGGTACCCTGCACCCACTCTAGTGGCACAACAGAAGTCCACCAACCACTCCTTCTAGAACTCGTGTGAGTCTGGATGCCCCAGGCATCTGGCATAGTGCCTCGATATTCACTCCGCCCTTCTCCAGGGTGAAGCTCGGGTCACCACACAGCCATCCCATAGCGTGGCCCTGATTTGCCGTAGGAGTGATCATCCATCCTTGTATGGGTATTATTAGAATCCTCCATACATCCCCCAGTGTGGGAGTCATCTCCCCTATCGGTAGCCGAAAATAGGAAGAACTCGGATACCACCTCTTTGCCAGGGCTGTTAGTAGCCCCATATCTGTGGATATTTGTGGCATCTCCGCCACATGCTGCAAGCCGGCCTGTGCCAGCAGATCCCGCTCTGCCTGTGTGAGCACGGCCAAGTCGTCTCTCAACCCTCCATATTTCCATTCTCTGCTCTTTAGAAATCCTCTCTGCAACATAAACAATAAACAACAAATAATCATTAATCAATAATTCACATAATCAATAATGCAAGTTAAAAATTCAATTTTTTTGCAATTGATGATATCGCCCACTATTGGACGATATCGTCCCAAATTTGAGCATAATCGTATCTGATTTCGTAGTTCGAAATCATCTCTAATTTGACGAAATCGTCCCCTTTTTGACGATTTCGCCCTTAGGCGAAATTGACGAAATTGAGACGATTTTGTCGACCGCGATGCTCAAAATTCATCTAAAAATCACTTAAAAAGCATGTAAATTCAAATTAAATCAGTTCTAGATCAGTCTAGATTCTTACCCGTAGACCGCACTAGACCTCTGCTGATCTGTGCATCGTCTCCACCATTTTCTGCTTCAATGCTCTCAAAACAGTACAAATGAACAGTAACAATGAATTAGGGTTTTACCCTATTTTTCTTAATTTTATTCAACAATAATTTTTTGCTTTTCTACGTTTTTACCTCAAACGTTCGATTTGGGTAAAAACACGGAGGGGGCACCATAGTAAGCTATCGTACGATTCGACCAAGAATTGTCGCCTAAAAATGGGCATAATTTTTTTCTTTCTCGTAGATCGAGAAGAACTCATCTTTAACGCATTTTCTTCGAAAAATTCGCTAAAGAGGGGGCAAAATGTAGCACCCTAAAATTGGCGCAGTAAAAATTATAATAATTACATTCACCTTAGTAAATAATTTAAAAATCAAATTTAACCTCCCAAACCGCTCGTTAACCACCGAGAAATCCGTTTCCCCCTTTTTCGCACCATTTTTAGAGGTCGTTTTGACCGTTTGACGATATCGTTGCCGATCAGATGATATCACCCCAGATTTGACGATTTCGTCTAGATTAGGACGTCCAGACGATCTTGTCGCAAAAATGAATTTGCATAGTTGGAATCTGTTCCAACGGGTCTCCAATCTGGGCAGAAGTGTGTCTACACCATTGGGACCGTCCCCCGTTGGAGATCTCCCAAATTGGGATGATCTCCAACCTCCCAACAACTCCCCTAAGCCTATTTAACTTCTAGGATTTTCCCTCCCCAACCCCTGGCTAAATTTATCTGCAAACTGATCCCCTCTATGTCAACACATCCTAATTTTGCTTTTGCGCTAGTCCCATAGCCATTTTGTTGCAGGTACATCATTGGTTTTCAGCCGGAGCCAGCACCCATCGTCATCGACGAACCTGTTCAAATCGGAGGCGATCCTATCGAATTCAAGGAGATTTCGTACTGATGCGAGATGATCTCGATCGTAGCCTACATCAAGGCAATCAGTGCCTGAAGTTTGCTCTTCTTAACTCTTTCTTCGTATTTTTATTCTACAAATTAGACTATTTATTTAGTGTTTATGCTATTTTGCATTTGGTGTTCACCCATTTAGCTTAGAATGCATGTTAAGTTCATGATTTGTCATTTAAATATAGTAATTTGCTTTAATTTATGTTCTTAAATATTGTTCAGTATTCATATTGCTATTTGGTGTAATTTGCCTCTGTTTGCATAGTAGGATTTTTTTGTATTTTGCATCTATTTTCGGTTTTTGTAGGTCTTTGACGAATTCGTTAGACCTCAGACGATCTTGTCTGATTGCAGATGATTCTGTCGAATCTCAGACGATCGGGACTGCTTCAAAATCAGAATCTTCTTCAGACATCCGGATCAGGTATTCCCCATTTTCCTCCTATAAATTCTCTTTTTTCTGCTTTCAAATCTGTCTACTGTATTCATAGAACTTGCATTTTCATATAGTTTAATTTAGTTTCATTCGACCAAACCTAGGATGAATGTTTAAAGTTAAAATGAACTCATTTAACACATTCCAAAAACCTAGGCATGGGTGAACCCACCATCCGTCGAAAAATCACCAAAATACACCTCCCTTGAGAGGCGAGACCTTCGTAAAGTCCTCTCGTCCGAGGTACCACATCATCCTTTTTCCATCCTCCTTCCGAGCGCGGATCCTATAGCTTGAAGGTAGGGATGTGAAAAATTTGGAGCGATACACAGAAATCCACAAACTTGATTAGGGCATTTGTGTCTCCTTTGGACAAAGGTCCATAAATATTGTAATAGGTAAAGGATTACCAAGATATTTATTGAGAAAATATTAGTGAAATATTTTCTTTGTGCACTATCCCACATTGGGTAAACCACATTAAATTAGTGTCTCTATTGTGTGTTATGATTTGTGCATTGATTTGGTTATTGCTACTGATATTTCCATTGATTATATTGCATAATATTGTTTTGGAAAGAAAAGTAAAAAGTGGTCTTATACTTTTCACCCCCCTCTTAGTATAAGCTTGTATTCTTCAATTGGTATCAGAGTTGGTTCCTTCAGAAAAGGTTTAATAATTTGAAGGAAGATATTACAAGAACACAAATGGCAAAGAAAGACAAAAGTAGAACAATGAGATACAAGAAGAAAAGAACACACATGGTTATGAAATAAAAGGAATATGAATTCAATGTTTTTGTTTTTGGAGGAAGAATTGAAATATATTCAAGAGATGAATCAAGAAATGGAGAAAAGGCCATATTATTAAAGTTTTATACTAGATATATGAAGATAGGTCACCTTGCAGCTTATTGTACACAAGAAGATGAAGAATATTTTATTTGTGGTCAACTTGGTAATAATGCATGCTATTGCAATGGGTTTAGTAGTGGTGAATATGAAGATGACACTTTCATAATTGAAGTCCTAGAGGATGGTTCAAAAAAGGATAATAGGGACAATAAAAATAGGTATGAATAATAAATTCTACTTTGGACAATAGAAGAAATTGGAGACCAAAGAAAAGAGAAAAATTTAGAAAGAGAAAAGGAGGATGTCACTCTTAAGGAATTTGTTGAGTTGAAAAGGGAGAACTTAGAATTAAAGGCTCAAATACAAGAGGATGAGATATGTAAGAAAAATATTCTACAAGAACTCTCTAACTTGAAATATAAGGTTGAAAAAGCAAGGAGAGTTGAAAAAGATATGGTCGAACAGTAAAAGTTAAAAGAGCAATAATTTAAAAGACTTAGTGTTGATATCGAAGAATTAAAAAGGTAGAACTCAAGATTAAAGGTTAAATATCAATATGATGAGAAAGCAAAAGCAAAGTTTCTATAGGAACTCCCCAACTTCAAAATCAAGGTTGAAGAGGTAAGAAAAATTGAAGAAGGTATGACAAAAAAATTAAAGACAAAAGATCTAGAGTGTGAAATATTAGAACATGAGATAGTTTCACTAAGGATAGAAGCAAAAGGCTCTAAGGGCAAGCTACACAAGTTTGAGAAAAATTAAAATACTTTGAATAGGATTATCAATGCACAAAGATCATCAGTCACAAAAATAAGAATATGGGAACTTCAAGAACATGCAACTTTTCCATAGGTATTTCTACTCATGTAATTAGTTTGTTCACAAGGCAATGAATTGTAAGGTATATAATAGGAATAGATATGTCTTCACTAGGAGAAATTACAAGACATTTGCACCTCAAAGGAATAATAACATTAAGTTTTATAAGTGCAATAATGATGGACATGCAACAAAGTGGTGTAGAGCACGCATTCTAGAATCAAGCATGAAGAGGAACATAAACATGAACAGGAAGAAGAACAAGAATATAGACATGGATATGAATAGGAACAGGAATATGAATAGGAACAGGAATAGGAATAGGGACAAGAACAAGAATATGGACATGAACATGAATAGTCAAAGGAATCAAAAGGATCAGATGAGAAGGAAAGAGGACAAAGGTAAAGAATAGTTTTTGCTGGGAGTAGAAATACTCCCACCCTAGAATTAACCACTTCAAGAGGAGGTGTGGGAGGGGCTAAGCTAAGAGACTCATTCTTAGCCCCAAGCCCGAAAGGTGAACCTTTGCCATTTATGTCAAATGGGAACAAATTTGAGTAATAGGGGGAGATTTGGTTTAAGAAAAAACATTCAGTTAGGGGGATCTGTTTCCCTGGGGGAGCAAAATTAAAAGGTCAAGAAAATGGTAAAAAGTTATTGGGTTGCCATCAATGACAAAGGGGGAGATTGTTGGATATTTTGAGTCAAAGTTGTCAATGATGTCAAGGACAAATTATCATTGATATTGAAAGGTCAAAAGGATTAATGCAAAATTTTGATAGAAAAATAAGCTTCATAATATTTATTTTTAAATATTATGTAAAAGGTTTTTATATAAAACAATGGTTGGGCAAAATAAAATGTTTTTATTAAAACAATGGTTGGGCAAAATAAAAGGTTTTTTTTATTAAAACCATGGTTGGGCAAAATAAAAGGTTTTATTAAAATCATAGGTGGGAAAATTAAAAATATTTTTATACAAACCTAAGGAGGCTTTAATTTTTAAATAAATCCCAAAGAGGATATAAAATATTAAATTTATAATATTTAAACTCTATTGAATTTAAATAATTATAAGTTAAAATATTAACAAGGCAAATGTTAGCGTCGACTCCCAATGCATTATCCTCCATCAACATGCATGGTAAATAGAGCATAAGGTATTTATACCTTAGCCAAACCAAAGTTTGGCATTCGATTAGAAGGTGTGCATCCAAAATATTCAAAGCGTATGTGAAAATTTAATCAAACACCTTCAAATTGTGAGTGTGGTAGCGGATGTCACCTAGAAGGAAGAGCCAAAGGCTCTTGAGGGTCATGAGGAGGTCAAAGCACATATTGTGCTTTAAGGCATCAAAGGAGCATGTGTCTCACACGGCATGGAAGCTACAGCCAAGGCACTGTGGAGAGAGTGGTGCAAATTTGAGCCCTATGAATTACGAAAAATGGTAATAAAGCTTTTGAAATTATTTTAATATGCATGTGCTAAGGTATTAGGAGGATTATGCTGAAAGTTAGAAATTATATTTGCATATTGCTAAGGTCTTAGGAGGAATAAGGTGGAAGTTAGGTTATGATATTAATCTAAGTGTTGAAAGGTTATTTTGGCCAGGGTAAATTTGTTTTACCTTAGAAAATTTGGAATTGATTTATTGAATAATTTTATAAAGTGATTTATTTAATTAATGCAATATTAAGTAGGGAGTCATAAGTAGAGTTTGGATTATTTTTTAGATATATTTCTGAAAAGGGTTATGATGAAATTAAAATGATAATATGTTCTTTTGATGAGTTAGAGTTTTGGAAGAAGTGTTTTGAATGAATATATGTGTTTTTGGATATTATTTTAAGAAGGAGAAATAAGGTGTAATTAATTTTGATTATTTTTGTAATTAAAAATTATTTTGTGAGAAAGTTAGTGTGATATTTTATCATCTAACTATTGAGATTGGCAAAAGAGAAAATTGTGATTGAGACAGGTTTGCTAAGATCACTTCTATATCAAATAATGGGTATGGGCATATTCTTCCTAGTGAGTGATTGTTGAAAGTTGTGAATGCAAAGTTGGAGTAAAAAGGATTTTTTGGTAAGCATTGTTGAGTGTGTTTTGAATTAATGCTTCAAGGTTTTCTAAAATTGAGAGTTGTTGATAAAACCTTGTTTTATAAGCATTGTTGTTGAAGTGATTAGTTGAGTGAACTTGAAATAGAGATTGTGGAAATATCATGAGTATCATTGTTATGTGAAGTTGTCAAAGATCATGAGTATCATTGTTATGTGAGATTAGCATTGTTGTTGAAGCAATTGGTTGAGTAAGGAACTTGAACTAGGGTTTATAAATATCATGAGTATAATTTTTATATGAGATTCATTGATAAGAATTGTTGTAATCATTTGTGTGAGCATTCATATGCTTGGACTAGGGTTTGTGAGCAAGGACTAGTTCATTGAGTGATTGGTTGAGTAAATTTGGTTGAGCCTAGTCAAGTGGATGTGTTGATGTGATAGTTCAAGTTCTATGAAAAAAATTGTTCTATATTCTAAATTGAGTTGAGAAAGTGATTGAGAGTTTGTAAATGTGAAACATATTGAGTCTCTAGATTTTTTTTATATGTTTCTATGATAAAAGAGAGATTGAAAGTGATTGAGATTTTGTGAAACATATTGAGTCTCTAACAATTCTCTATGTGTTTCTAAAAGTGTGATTGGAATTGATTGAGCATTGAGGTGAATTTGAAGCATATTGAGTATCTTATAATTCTGTATATGTTTCTAAAAGAGTTATTGAAAGTGATTAAGCATTGTGATGAATGTGAAGCATATTGAGTCTCTAACAATTCTCTTTATGTTTCTATGAGATTGGATAAGTTCTAGTGAGGACTTATTGAGTAGAATTGGATAATTTCTAGTGAGGAATTATTGAGCAGAATTAGGCAATTTCTAGAGAGGACTTTTTGAGCAAAATTGGATAAGTTATAGTGAGGTCTTATTGAATAGATTTGGACAAGTTCTAGAAAGGACTTGTGGATAGATTAGTGTGAGCTTTTGTGGAATCTTACAAGGTAGATCTGAGACAAGTATTTGAGAAGACTTGTGAGTATATTTTATTGATTTATGTGTTCAAACCTTGAGTTATGGTTTGGGGTAGATTTAGCAAAGTTGATTTGTGATTGGATAAACCTTTGTGTTAAGGCCTGAGGACAAATATTGAGGATAAATTTGTGCTAGACCGAAGGACTATGTTTAGTGTAGATCATAGGACATATATTGAGGACAAATTTGTGCTAGATCGAAGTACTATGTTTAGTACAAATTTTAGGATAAAGTTTGGTGCAGATTTGAGGATAGGTTTGTGCCAAACCAAAGATAGATATTGAGGATATTTGTGCTAGAATGAAGGACAATGTTTAGTGTAGATTTGAGATAGAGATTTAAAAGTGTTAAAGTATAGAGGACAAAAGTCTCCAAAGGATAGATATCCATTAGCCAGGGAAGTGAGGATAGGTTTCTTTAATGGATAGAGATCCATCAGCTAGAGCAGTGGGGGTAGTAGTTATTCTAGAAGATCATAATTTAGAGCTAAAGAGAAAGGATTTCTCCTATGTATAGAGATACACAAAATTTATTAGGGTATTGGTGTCTCCTTTGGACAAAGGTCCATAAATATTGTAATATAGAAAGGATTCCCAAGAGATTTATTGAGAAAATATTAGTGAAATATTTTCGTCATGGAGTAGCCCACATTGGATGAACCATGTTAAATAGGTGTCTTTATTGTGTGTGATGATTTATAGATTGCTTTGGTTATTGCTATTGATATTTACATTGATTATATTTGATAATATTGTTTGGGAAAGAAAAGTAAAAATTTGTCTTATATTGTTCACCCCCCATATTAGTATAAACTTGTATTATTCAACCTCCACATCAGTTGGGTGGGATAACAGAGAAGACTCAGCTATCAATAATGATTACCCAAATACATATCCCAAGAGAGGAAAACAAAATTAACATGGATAGTCACCCCACATTGATTCCAAAGGAACATCCACCACCACCACTTAAGCCCAATAGGAGACTCAATAGGGGTAGTCCAAAACAGAACTACAAAATAAGGCAAGCACCCCATCCCAAGAAAGTATAAAAATATCCAAAATAAAGGATAAGGATGGGATACTGACAAGAAAATGAATTCCAATGGAAGCCAATGAAGGTTCAGGATGGATCCGGATGCATGCAATGAAGGGGAAACAATTTAAAATTCAAATTTTTAATAGAGACAAACCCTACTAGACCTATGATATAAATTCTAGTTGCCATACTACACTTCAACCAACATCTTCGACTACACCACAATAGTCCCAACCATGGTGATTGAAGACTAGCCTCCTAAAATTAATGGATCTCATTATTATAATAACAAATAACCTCAAGAGGAAATTCCCTCTACCAAATAGAATATCCTGAATGAGAAGCTCCAAGATTCACCATCAAGTCCACCACTACATTACCTTCCCTAAACATGTGCACAATCAAGACATTGTCCAAAGATCGAATAATCCCTATGGCTTCATCAATCAGGTTGGTCACCTTCCAACTTACCTGATAGGTCCCCTTCAACATATTTATGACATTTAAAGAATCACCTTCGATGATAGCTTTTCGAATTCCCAAGTCCTTAATCAAAGACACCCCTAAAAAACCAGCTCTGGCTTCAAAAAAATTTGGATGATTGGACATCGATATTTTTAGCAAACATGAGAATAAGACTACCATTACTATCATGAATGATCCCCCTAGCACCAGATACTCCTAGGTTTCCTTTAGAAGCCCCATAAAAATTCAATTTACACCAACCACTAGGAGGAGGGGTCCAACGAATAGAACTTCTAGGGTCAGGAGCTGGTGGAGGATGATCCACATGCCCAAAACCTAGTCTCTCCTCAAGAAATATTTCATTCGGGATGAGAGCCACCAAAAAATCCATCTCCTTTAATGCACACGATACATTTTCAACTATCCTCCAAAGAATATGAGAGCTCAATCGAAAGGTCATCCTTTCTTTATCTTTGAAAACTCTAGCATTCCACTCCTTCCAAACACCCCACATCACATGAGGTAGAAGATACCTCCAAAAACACCTAAGTCTAGGTGAGGAAAAGGGAGGAGTCCATTGAGAGATGCAATCAAAAATTGAATTGGGAAACACCCAAGACACTCCAAGCTAGCAAAGGATGGATGACAATACTTCCTGAAAGACCCAACAATTGAGAAGCAAATGAGAAGATGATTCCCAGGTATATTTGCACAAATAACATCTATTAACCAGGATCATGCCTCTCTTATGAAGATTTTCAACTGTTAGAATCTTATTCTGCACCACCAACCAGAAAAACATATTGACTTTGGGGGTTAAATTCTTTAACCAAATTAAGCCATTAGGAAAATGGCCATCCCCATCAACACTTAGGAGATCATAAGCCAACTTAACTAAATACAATCCAGCACTATCTTCATTCCAAACCAATCGATCCTCCACATTCTCTTGATGCACAACGTAAATATGAAGCTCTTCCATCAGTAAATTCTAAAATTGAAGGTCAATGGTGTTCCTCACAATAGGAGGGAGATTGGACCAAACAATTCTACCTCCTCGAACTTCTATAAAATCAACCACTTTAATAAACCTGGCTAATCTAGAAAATTGACTCAAGTCTCTAAAATGCATATCCTCTATCAAAGGATGATCTCTCAACCATGAGTCTTCCCAAAAATTTACATCCCTCCCATTTCCAACAATCCATCTGCAATTACATTTAATGAACTCACGGGACTTTACAAGACTGTTCCAGAAAGCCGAACCACCAGAAGGAAGAAAATCTAAAATGAAGGAATCAAAATTGTACTTGGCCTTCAAAATCTGGCACCAAATATGATCTACATTAGAGGTAACCTTCCAACCAAGCTTCACCACCAAGGCCTTGTTCATCCTAGCTGCATTATTCATATTTAAACCACCATCTTTTTTCCTTCTACAAATATGCTCCCACAAAACTAGATGGAATTTACCTTTGAGTTCAAGACCAACCCAAAGAAATGCCTTGCAAATACTATCCAACTTTGTTGTAACTTTACTAGGAAGGTGAAAAAGGGATAAAAAGTAAATAGGGATGCTCTGCAATGTACTTTGGACCAAAACCACCTTACCGGCTTGACTCAGAAGAGCTCCTTTCTAGGAAGCTAATTTGTGCTGAACTCTTTCAACCATCAAATTCCAAAGAGCATCCTTAGCATGACCAATAAAAAGAGGAAGACCCAGATAGGAGGCTGGGAGAGAAGCAATCCTACAATTTAGAATATCAACAATCTTCCTTTGCCTCACCTCTAGAGTATTAATGAAAAATAAATTACTTTTTAAAAAATTGATCTGTTGACCAACCACCCTTTCATAACAGTCTAAAAGGGATTTAACTTCCCTAGCGAGGACCACCGAAGCAACACAAGAAATTAGAGTATCATCAACAAACTGCTGATGAGAAATCGGGTTGCAAGGGAGCATTGGACGTAGACCAAACTCATCATGATGTCGAGAAATAGACCTTCCAAGAGCTTCTGCCATGAGGATGAACAGAAAGGGAGAAATCGGATCACCTTGATGAATTCCCCAACAAGAATGAAAAAAATCCAGTAGGAGAGCCATTGACAAGGATTGAGAACCATGCCATCAAAATGCAAGCCTCCACCAACTTAATCCAATCTTCACAGAAACCAAATTTCCTCAAGACACTAAAAAGAAATACCTAGGAAACCCGATCATAAGCCTTGTTAACATCCAACTTGAGAAAAAATATCGCTCTACCACTTTTGTGGATGGAATGCATTAATTCATGAATAACAATAGCCCCATCCAAAATTTATCTTCCCAGAACAAACCCACTCTAAGTAGGATCAATCAACAAAGGCAAAAGCGGTTTGAGTCTATTTGCTATGGCCTTAGTCAAAATATTATAAATAATATTACATAAGCTTATAGGCCTAAAATCATTGAAGGAAGATGCAGAGTCTTTCTTAGGGATGAGATCTAGGAGAGTTGAATTCACCACTTTTAGAATAACCAGAGAACGTTGTGAATCTCTGATTACCGAGCAAACATCTTCACCACAGATATGCCAAAACTTATAAAAAAACATAGGAGGGAAACCATATGGTCCTCGAGCCTTAAGAGGACCCATCGAATTAATAGCCACTTGGATTTCCTCATCCGATAAAGGAGCCATAAGTCTCACATTCCAATATTCAGGAACAATCCTTGGAATAGCTTCTAACATCACACCTTTAGCATGGAGATCACGAATGGGCATGGAGCAAAGCAAAGAACTAAAAAAATCAACAACTTCCTCCCGAATTTCCATCACATCCGAAGTCACCCCTCCACCAACCTTCTCTATCTCTCTAATTCTATTCTGACCCCTCCTACGTAGCGTAGAAGCATGGAAAAAATAGGAATTGCGGTCACCTTATTTCAACCAAAGCTCTCTAGATTTTTGTTTCCAAAACAACTCCTCCTTAGCTTGCTTATTATGGAATTCTGAGAGGAGGGATATTTCTTCTTGGAGAAAAACATCAGAACTACCTTGAGCATCCATCATGACTTCAATATCCTTTAGTTGTGATCACAATCTCTCCTTTTCTCTGAATATATTACCAAAGGTAAACTTGTTCCACATCTTGAGATTAAATCTAAGCCTTCTAAGTTTATTAGATAATTTAAACATCCCTTCACCAGGAATGTCTTCCTACCACCATTCCTTAACATGGGCTTCAAAATCAGGATGGGAACACCACATAACTTCAAACCTAAAAGGCCAAGGAAGAAAGGGAAGACCATTAGGGACCTCAAGCCATAATGGGTTATGGTCAAATCCAATCCTAGGCAAAGTAGACAATGATGCATCACCAAAAAAATTGGACCTAGAATTAGAAACAAAAATCCTATCCAATCTACTCAAAATCAGACTACTACCCGACCTCCTATTACTCCAAGTAAACTTCGCCCCTCTTAAATCCAAATCTTGAAGTTCAGCCATATTGACGAAATCAAAAAAATCCTGCAAACTCCTTTCATCCACAACATTACCACCACACTTCTTAGATGGATATAAAGGAGAATTAAAGTCTCCTACTACCACCCATGACTCATTTCAAAAGGTTTCCCTCATCTCAAGAAGTAGAAGCCAAAATTTATGCCTATCAGTATACGAATTTGGAGCATAAATATTAGACATCACCCATATCCTTTGAGAGACTTTACACAAAAATAAAATATTAATCACTTGATTAGAGGATGAGATTACATGGCCGTCAAGCTTCGAAGAGTCCCAAAAAAAATTAAACCACCAGAAGAACCAGATGCTTCACTAGCCATAAATCCTGAATCCTTCCACACAATATTATGCACCGACTCCCACGAGGAAGCCTCTAACTTGGACTCTTGAATACACAAAATATCAAGAGATATCTCTCCCTTCTGAGTGAAGCTAATAAACACCTTTTAGAAGAGCTATTAAGCCCTCTAACATTCCATGAACATACCTTCATTGGAAAATCAAAAGGAAAGCTTCTTCCTTGCCCCCCCATTTGGAGAGGATTTGAAACCTTCAAGTTTCAATTATCTTTCACCATTCCCTTCCTTCACCATAAGGAGAGCCTGACCACCATTAGCAACTACCTCATCCATGGATTTCTTCCTTCTAGATTTACTTGGAGGTCTACTAGGTTTCCTTGCCATCCTAGTATCAATACCCCTTTTACGATGACTTATCATTTTTGGACCAGGTGACCCCTTCTCCAAGTTGAGCTTAGGAGAAACTATCTGTCTCTTAGAGCCTTACTCAGGGGAATCAAAAAGCTCCTTTGGAGAAGAATATTTCCTAACAACCCTAGGAGTTGAGAGCTCCTTCGGAGAAGAAGAATTTCTAACCACCCAAGGAGTCAAAGACTCCAAATATTTAATCATTTGGTTATCCTCTCCTCCTTTCGATCCAAGACATTCAAAGGAATTCAAAATGGGAAGATCAATAGCTTGCCCTGAAGGATTCAAATGAAGAACTACTTCCAAATTATTTTGAATTTCTAGTATCGGAGAACCACTCCCAACCAAAGCTGACCCCTTTGGGCTAGAACTAGTAGCTTCACTGACAACCCTTTTTTGATAAATAGAAGAAACAATATCCTTCCCTTTCGAAGTCCCCTAGGGCCTTTTATGCCAAATTTTCTTCTTCTTGAAAGGGGTCCTCTTAGGGAGGGGATCCACATGATTGCCCCCTTTCAGGACATGTTGAGCAGGCAGATTTAAAGTCTTCTTTTGAGGGTAAAAATTTTGATGGTGGCCCCCCATCCCACATAATTGACAAGCCTAGGGCTTGTTTTCATAAACCATAGCCTGAGCCCAACTTCCTAGATGAGAAACAAGTTCCATAGAGCTCGGAATATTTTTCTCAATATCCACCATGATGCACATTCTTACAAATTGGTGATGAGCAACCGACAAAGAAACCTTATCAAAAGAAACAAAGTCCCCAATCGAGCTTGCCACAACTCTAAAAATACTTTCGTGCCATAAGAACATTAGAAACTCAAGTAGGCAGACCCAAAATCGACATCAAATTAACCCTATGAAGGGCCAAGTTGAAATCAGAGCCCCATTTCCAAAGGAAGAGCCCATGATTGCCAAAAAACCATGGACCTCCCTCCAAAATCTTGCTAGAATCTTCCTCGCAGGAAATCCTGATCAAGAAAATTTTTGGGGAAGGGTAGCAAGGTCCAAAGATCCCCGAGGCTTCCATCTGGACAACACCCAACGCTTAAGAATGTCAAGGGGCGGCCTTCCACCAAAAAATTTACCAACCAAATCCCATGGTACTTTCTTCAAAAAGCAATTAAGAGTGCTATACAAAACACAAATTTGAAATGATTCTTAGATAAACTCGTAAGGAGAAAACTCTTCACCAAAATATAGGCCAAACACCATCCTAGCATAGGATGACAATGGGGAAGAGACCCCCTTGCCCACCACCCCAGAACAAACCTTCACAGGGTCCCATAATGGAGAAGGACCCACCTCACCAAACTTACCAGACCAAAATGAATCTCCCAGCTCCTCGAGCTCCACATCCTCACCAGACACTCCATGATACCACATCCTCACCCAATTAGTAGATATTTTCTTGTGAACCTCAATTCTTATCAACACAATTATTCAACAATTATGAAGAAATATTATAACATTCAACCACAAAAATAATTCCATAGAATGTGATGTAGATATAAAAAATACCCTTGATGTAGGGGAACACCAATAATATTCCTTAAGAAAATCACTATTGATCCACTCTAGAATTCAAGACTATGTAAATAATACTTGATATCACTAATGTTTTACAATGTCAATATTTCTTCTTTATCTACCCTTTTTTTGAAAATTTTGTTGCACTCAATAATATAATAAAATATTAAAATATTTCCAACCTTGTGTTATGGGTGGACCATGCCAACTATCCATAATATCCATGTAAAGTATAATATTATATTTCAAAATCCCTATCTCTAGGTTCCTTACATTTTATCCCCCTTCTAAAATACGTCATCATAGAAATATTAAAAGAAACTAAATAATAGTATTTGTTAAGGAATGCTAGTAATTGGTATTAGTCCCAATCATCCAGCCATCCAAGTAAAATATTGATTTGTGATGGTTTATATTGATGCAAATATCTCCTCAAGCCACGTGGGCATCCTTAACTATTGTTTGGAATCCATGCATCTACTACTCTAATCTAGTAATTTTAGTTATGCGTGCATTTATTCCTTGATGATGTTGCACCCCTTTAAAGACCAAAATCACTATGCTTTGATTACCAAACATTGCCATACTTGGTACACTTTTGATTCCATATATAATCATAATATTACTATCATAGGCCATGCGTCCAAGATTTTTGCTACTCTTGGTGATGTGGATGTAGATATTCTACAATCATAACCTATGGTTCTGTTAAATTTAACTCTTGAATATGTTGCTCCTCTACTTTAAATTACCCTGAATGTTGTTCTCTCTTGTGACGTTTATTTTGTGTGTCCTTGTGCTCTTTTGTCATATCTTCCTTGGAATTTTCTACTATTTTCATGGATTTTCTATCATTTCTTCTTCCATGGACATTGCTACTACCACTTCATTATTAAATTATATTTAATGTTCCTTTATTTTTTTTTCAATTCTATTCCCTCCACTAGCTTCCAAATTTTTCTTGGTTCCTTGTTGAGAAGTATCCTATAGAGGTATTTTCTCTTATTTTTTTCTACCATAGCTTCATAAACATATTTTACATATTAATGTTAACTATACCCAAAGAATGTAACCAAGTATAAACTAGAATAATAACTATATCATCCCTATCAATGTAATTAAAACATGAGTGCAAGACATATTTATCCATGGCATTCTTCAATTATTGAAAAATATGAACATTATTACCCTTAATATTTGTGTCCTTAATGCTATTTTCCTAAATTTGTAACCTTTAAGCCAAAGAAATATTAATGAAACTACATATGCTATTAGGGTTTATATAATAACAACCTTTTATAAAAAAAATTCATATAAATTAATCCTCATGATCATTACTTAGTATTAATAATACAAACAAATCTTTCTAATCAGTCCTTCACATATATAATACAAACAAATATTTCTAATAATTTCTTGGCATATCTATCACAAAATATATGTTTATTTCTTATTACACACTATTATCCTAATTTCCTTCTGCTTCCTTCCACCTGTAACTTAACTACCTATTTATATTACTTGTTGTTTCATCTACATTATTTTTTAGACTCTTTTTATACTTCTAGATCATTTTTTAAGTCTCTCATTTTCTCACTTATTTTCTCTAACATTTTCCTACTTAATTTCTATAACATTTGTCCACTTTATTTTCTTATCTTTTCACATAATTCCTCTTCTTCTTATTTATACATGACCTCAACCCAAAAAAAAAGAATTTTCCAAGAAACTAAGATTTTGAGAAAACTAGGATTTCTAAAAATATTGTGTTCTCAATTTTATTATATTCCTTGCTATGAACATTTAATTATATTGATTTATTCAAAAACAAATTAAACTACAATTGATTTGCTTATCTTGGCTAGTAGATATCTAAAATTGTATTCTTCCATGACTTGAAATTTTGTCCTTCCCTTGTTCTAAATGGCTAGCTTCATAGGGATGTGTCTCCATAAATACTACTCAGACTCCTTCACGTGACCACTTATTTTAAATCTCTTCAAATTTTACATAGAATGGTCTAAGAATAATCTATCTTGGACAATCTTTAACCATAGTAAAGATGAGATATTTTTCTAGTAAAATCAGCCCTAATGCTACCCTTTTTCTATATGGTTGTATTCACATTATTCTTTCTCCCTCGATATTTCTTATATATTTTTTTCTAATCACTCATTTCAAGTCTCTTCAAATTATTCATAATTTGGAACAAGAATAATCTGAATTAGACAAATGTTTACAAAGATATGGCTTCCATAGAATGAGATTTTTTTTAGAAAAATCTTCGCTAGATCTACAATCCACCAAAGAAATAAATACCACCATATAAATATTATGAATTTCACACCATTTGATATGAACTTCTATTCTTATAAACAAGATTATTCAATAATTATGAAGAAATATTACAATATTGAACCATAATAATAAATCCATAGAATGTGATATAGATATAAAAAATTTCCTTGATGTAGGGAAATACCAATAATAATCCTTAAGGAAGTAAATAATTCATTATATACTCCATGAACCAATATCGTACAAATAATACTTTATATCACTTATTTTTTACAATGACAACATCTCTTTCCTAGATTCCCCTCCTCAACCTTTGTCCCACTCACTAATTTAATAAAATGTTAAAAAACATATAACCTTGGGTTATGGGTGGCCCATGCCAACTATCCATAAGACCCATACACAATATAATATTATATTTCCATATCTCTATCCATAGGTTCCTTACACTTTGAATCTAGCCAATTCAATTGGAAAGTAATCTCAATAAATATGATTTTTGTCTCACTAATTTTTATCTAACCAAATCAAATGGAAACTAGTGTCAAGAAATATGATATATATCTAACAAATCTAGGTCAAACATATTTCTTAGAAATTAAACTCAATAAATTAAATTTATACCTCCAAATTTATTTGGGAGTTGGATAGTCCTAGATTGTATTGTTATAGAAATCTATTAGAAATTTGGAAACCTTTATGTAATTGGTTCCATAGTCAGTCATCTATACCTGTTAATTTTTATCAACATTATAGCTATAAAATCATCCTCTTCCTATAGACTACTTAAGCCTTATTTAGATCAATATGAGTTGAATTTTTGAGATTCAATGCATCAGAATATATTAATTCTATTATGAATAACATATTAACAAAAATAGTTTTAATAGAAAGCATTTGTGAAAATATTTCTATAGGTGACTATTATGACATATTTTATATTTATTTTTAAATATAACAATGAATTTTTGAAGTATTAAAAAATCCTTCTAGTTTGAAAAAATTAAAATCATCCATTATAACTTATCTTCAAAAAATATTTTTGTGACAATGATAAATTAAAGAATGTTAGGAAGACACAAATGATATACATGTAGTGTCCTCCTCACAACCATTATGTTATTGATCCACTAATGATGCCACATCGTAAAGATTGAGAGAAAACCTATATAGAGCCGCCATGAATTTTTGAAACCTATTGAGTTAACCTATTCGAAACCTATCATTTGAATAAAAATTTATTCAATGAAATTGCAAGGATTGTCATCATTAAAATATTTATTTATTTATTTTTATTTTCTTGAGGTGAAAAAGAGCATACAAGCTATAAAAGTACCTATCCATCTATAGAATAGGCAAAAAATATTCCTATAAAAGTGATACATGATGGGACTTTAAATTGACATAGGTATAAGTAAGCACACATGATAGGAATGTGCATGAAGATATGTAAAAGAAGGTAAGTAGTCATATAGGAACATAGATATATTATTATCTGCTCAATTTTTTATGATTTATACTTATCATAGTAGGAAAATGGAGGTTATTACAATGGAAAAACTATTAATCTATACTTGAAACTTACCCATATGAATAATATACAAGAGATAAAATTAAAAGTATCTTTTTTTTTTTTGAAATGGAAACATGCTACATAAATTACAATAGCAGATATTATTTTTTTTTGGTAAAATTAAAAGAGAAGAGGATTTTAACAGAATCCCACAACCACTACAAAGAAATCCATAAAGGTGAGAAAGACAGAATAGAAACTCAAAATACAATCCAAAGATAGAAAAAAAGAACTACAGACACCCAAACCTCAAGGCCCAAATATAGGGAGAAGTGAGATATTCTACACCAGCTTATCCAAACCCTAAGTAACATTAGTAGCTAAACAAGTTACATTCTTAGATCAATCTAGGGCCGAATTCAAAGAACATAAGAACTTATGTTGATAGGCATCAATAAGTTTTAAGCCATGAAAAACAACATGCTTGAAATCATCAAGAGCAATCAGAGCAACCAAAACAAAAAATTCCTCCACAAATTTCTCCTAGGAGCAAACCTGAGGAAGAAAATCAGAATCAAAAATGGTAGAAGGAATGGAGAGATTAGTAACCTTCTTGAGGAGATATTGAAAAACACTATTTTGAATAACCTTGGACATGAGTGCCCCTCAAGAATATTTTGGATACTGAAAAGAAACCAGCAAGTTTCGATTCCCAAGAGTCTGAGATGATGTAGGAACAAAGTTCAAAATTTGAATTTCAAAAAAAAAGAGAGGGAAAGCGACACCCTGGCAATTCATAAAGCTTGCATTGTGCCCCATAGGAATGAAATGATAAAGAATCCCATGACCATTAAGGCACTCCACCGTCAATCTATAATTGAATAACTGCATACACCAAATGAGATAAAGGAGTAGTAGTAAAAGCCCCATCACAACCCAAGGAACATTTAGGCTACTCATCATTAACGAGGTAGAATAATTTTGAAGGAAATTCAGTACACAACACCATAAGGCCCTAACTAGACATACTTAAGTTAGCAAGGCAATCAACCATCATGTTACCTTCTCTAAACATGTGTCTAATTAAATAATCCTCCAGGGAAGACATATGAGATCTTGATTCATCAATTAGGTTAGAGATCTACCATCTAGGTCTGCAAACACCTTTAAGCATATTGAAAATATTTAATGAGTCACCTTCAATGATAGCCCTATTAATGTCAAGATATTTTAACATCTGAATCCCAATAAAAGAGGCCCAATATTCAACAAAATGAGATGATTGCACACCCAAATATTCTACAAAGGCCATGATGACTTTGCCAGAGTTATCCTAAATGATGCCACCTGCACCAACCTTACCCGGATTTCCTTTTGAAGCCCCATCAAAATTAAATTTGAACCACCCTGGAGGAGGTGATGACCAACGAATAGAAGTATGAATATTGGGAGCTAGAGGGGGTCTTAAATCAGGACAGAAACCAAGAGCACACTCCACCACATAATCAAGGTGATCCCTAGGTAAAGAGGGAATCGAATCCTTCAATGCAGAGGACACATTCTCACCAAATTTCCATAGGATTTTTTGACTTAGGTGAACAAGATCTCCCTCTTTATTTTTAAAATCCCTCGCATTTCATTCCTTCCACACTCCCCAAAGAATATGGGGCAACCAAAACTTCCAGAAGCACTTTAGGTGAGGTGAGGAAAAATGTGATGACCATTGGAGAATGAGATTATGAATAGAATTAGGTAACATCCAAGCTAGCCTGATATGCTGAAGACATGAATAAAATATTTTTTGAAACACCTTACAATTTAGGAATAAATGGGACATAGATTCCCAGTCTTGTTTGTAGAGAAAAAAATGGTTGAGTAAATTAAAGCATCGTTTATACAAGTTATCAATCTTTAGTACCTTATTATGCACTGCCATCGAAAAAAAGATATTGATTTTTGAAGTGAGATTTTTACTCCATAATTTTGACCATGGCTAGTCACCACCACCACCATGGGAACAAAGGAGAGAATAGGAAAATTTAATATAAAAACTCCCCTCACTATCACCATCCTAGACAAACTGGTCCCCCACATCCTCATGATGAATAACATACCAAAAAATATCCTCGAGAATAATATCCCGAACCACATGATCTTGAGCAGATCTAATAAAAGGAGGGGATTGCAACCAAACTTTATGGTTATTCTAAAGAATAATGAAGTCCACCACTTTAACAAACCTAGCCTCCTTGGATAGAGAATAAACTTCTCTAAAATGCATCTCCTCCGCAAGAGGACGGTCTTTAAGCTAAGGATCATCCCAGAAAGAGACAGATTTACCATTTCCTATCACCCAACAATAGTTACTCTTGATAAAATCCCTGCATTTGATAATACTTTTCCAAAATGTAGAGCCTTCAAAGAAAAGTGGATTTGATAAGAAGTGTTTAAAATTATATTTGGCCCTTAATATTCGATGTCACAAACAATCAACTGCAGATACCACCTTCCAAGTAAGCTTAGATACCAAGGCTTTATTCATAATAGCAGCACTCTTCAAGTTAAAACCTCCATCCCTTTTCATAAACAGACTTGGTCCCAAGAAAAAATATGGAATTTACATTTTAGCTTCAGACTTGATCAAAGAAAAACCTTGTATATATTGTCAAGTTTGGATGCCACCTTGACAGAAACATTGAAAAGCAATAAAATATATAGAGCAATACTTTGGAGCATTCTCTGAACTAAAACCACTTTACCATACTGACTAAGGAAGGAGCCCTTACATGAGGATATATTTCTATAAACCCTCTCCATAACAGGACTCCAAAAAGCCTCTTTCAAACAAACCACGAATAATGGAAGGCCAAAATACGTAACAGGGAGAGAAATAATCCGACACCCCAAAATTGAAGTAATTTAATGTTGCTGGATCTCTGGAGTATTAACAAAAAGAACAATGCTATTAATGAAATTGTCAAGTTTGGATGCCACCTTGACAGAAACATTGAAAAGCAATAAAATATATAAAGGAATACTTTGGAGCATTCTCTGAACTATAACCACTTTACCATACTGACTAAGGAGGGAACCCTTACATGAGGATATATTTCTATAAACCCTCTCCATAACAGGACTCCAAAAAGCCTCTTTCAAACAACCCACGAATAATGGAAGGCCCAAATATGTAACAGGGAGAGAAATAATCCGACACCCCAAAATTGAAGTAATTTTATGTTATTGGATCTCTGGAGTATTAACAAAAAAAATACTGCTTTTAATGAAATTGATCAATTGACCCGATGCTCTTTTGTAACAGTCCAAAATTAACTTAACATCACGGGCATGAAAAACCGATGCCAAGCAAGAGAGAAAAGTATCATCAGCAAACTATTGATGAGAGATAGGGGAAATCTATAAATTCGGCCTTAAACCAAACTCCATACCACGGGTTTTGATAGAACGCCCAAGAGCCTCCACCATGATAATGAAGAGAAAAGGGGATATAGGATCACCCACAATAATAGATATTGTTAGTGACAATGGTAAATATACTTATCCCATTTTCGTAGACTCATATATCTACCAATTTTTTCTTTTTTGATCTATCTCAAGCATGTTGCAATGTAATACAAATTATAATAACAAAAAGAAATAAAAAACTATAAAATATTTTTGTAGCAACTAGTGAGTACATTTAAGCATTTGGAAATTTAAATATATTAGATACACAAAATACAAGTAGTATTTTTTTTTTTAATTCTAAATTAATTCTAAGAGATAAAATATATGCTACTCTAATCTCACCTATGATAAACCTATTTTAAGAGACAATATGCTCTTGTGAGACCAAATCAAATCTACAATATGAGTCATAAATAATATAAAAAAATCATTGTACCTATAATATTATTTTAATGCTTCTCATGTCCATAAATGATAACTAAACCATTAGATGGATCATATGGCTATGGGATTTCCTTTATAAAAATACATGTCATATAAGTATTGCAAGAAGTGTGTAGAAGAATAGATGGAATAAAGGGGAATGGAAGGAGTGGGAATAAATTAAGTGGTGTTGAATAAAAGTATAAATGAAAGAAAACAAATATTTGAAGATAGGGGATATTTAGTATATGTGATAGTTATTGAGAAAAATGTAAGTAGACAAGATCATCTAATATATCAATGAAAAATAATATTAAATTTAAATTTTGAGAGGACACCCTACCAAACTATATGGCTTCTTAAGAATTCATTTATTTTCTATTTTTTGGGGGGGAAAAGGTAAAACCTTACAACATATTGTTATTTCATAGGAAGCCCTCATTTTATATTTTTTTATATTTTTTTAATAAAAATTCCTTAATGCATAAAAAATAATATGTTCATTTGTATTTCTAGTATAAGCTATAATGTACACCAATACTATCATAATGATTATGCATATTTATAAATTCTCTTTAAATGAGGTGTTAAACGTGTTCTATAATAAAATTATCTATATAGAATTTATGATCAACTATGTGAAGAGATGTTGTATGAACAATGAATTATATATGATGTTTGGAAAACTAAATAGTCATATACAAGGATCATCAATTGTTCACTCTTAATATATGTTAAATATATTCCCCTTGAGTATATAGCCTATTATTAATAGTAATTACAACCCATAGAAAGAATCTTCTTTAATATTGGGAAGTCAATATTTTAATAGTTGTAACCAATACTCTAGTAAACTATAGGACTTTTCACAAACAACAATAATCATAGAACAATATTAGGATCCTTTTTACAATATTGGAAAAAATTATTTTACTATTTCCAAAAATACTATAAGAATTCTTCTATGGATTATTACAAAGGTCTCATGTAGAACTAAAAAATGATTCTACAACTACGATAGCTTATATTTTGAGTGTTTATAAATGAATATAGTAGAGTGACTAATAAATTTTACATAAGTTCAAGATTTAATATTTTTCAGCATGTAAAAGCTTATGAACCATTTGATTTGACTAGATAATGAATAATCTATTTTTCTTTTAAATAACTTAAACCAGAATAAGTTGTTTGAACATAACTTAGACACTATATAAAAATAAATTGATTTAAGAATTATATGAATGTATATTCAAATCCATAACTTATGTTTGAGTTAAAACTTTTATGTCATTAAATTAGTTTATTAAATCCATGATTCGACATTATCCTAAATTTTTTTATTCATAGTGGAGCAACCAAGATAAATAAGTGGTTTTTTAATCACGTGTCTCTCATATAGCATTGTATTTTTTTTTTTTTTTTGGTGGTGGCCACAAGGGGTAAACAGACTGTGACCACGAGGGAACCATTACATAACATATCCGCAACATGTGAGGCGAGAGATTTGAACCTGGGCCTCTCAGAAACTAGATAGGTTTAACTACCCACTTGCTCTCCAACTCCTCTACATGGGCGGATAAACTAATTTATAGTGGAAAACACCCCTTTCGAGGTGCCACTTTCAACAGGTTTGGCATAGGAGGAATGGAGCCTTGTCGGTGTTTACCAGCACATAGGACATTCCCAACTATACCAAATATCTGCAAGATGGAGACAAGGGGAATGGAACCTAGGTCGGCCTCTACCAGCACCTAGGGTATTTACCATATAGCATTGTATTAAGGTGACTCTAGATCAAAATTAAAATATATTCATAGTGATACAAGTGATATAAATAAAATGTATTAAATCAGTTATTTATTCCCTCAAACCTACAAAAGGACAATAATTTGTATCTAAAAATTAGACAAAACAAATCAAACTAGTAGGTAATATTTTAGTCAGATCTCCCTCATATGATATTAAAATTGTATTGTTCAAAAAATCTAGAAACTAGAATTGAAGCATTATGTTTCTTGTGAGTAAAATATCTTAGAATACTCAATTATTATATAAAAAATAAACTGATTAATCACTTTTAACTCTATAACTTAGTATGATTTTTTTTTGTTATTGATAAAAAAAATGGGGTTGAAGGGCCTCGATACTTTACATAAAGCTCGAAAGACATACAAGAAAAAAATAAGATAATATCATACAAATGCAAGATAGCTTTATATTAGTAAAATAAACAAACTTGGGCTAAACATATTGATGGAGAAGTTGAAATAATATTCCTCCTGCTATCCTTCTATTTAATGTAACTGATACAGTGCTCAATGCTTTACATAACTGGTAAAGAAACTACTGACAATAATGTAATTTAGTGTTCTCAAATCCTTCATCGCATGATCCTAATAAGTATTCTACTTTGCTCTACCCTATTTATCTGTTAGCTTAATTATCAGTTCTTATAATCTCTTCCAACTTCATGGGAGCATATGATCAGACCTTAAAATTCTCAAATTTAACTGCCATATTCACCAATTTATCAGTAGCTTTGTTTCCATCTCTATAAATATATTTAAACTGAATTTCTTCTAGGTTTCCCAAAATAGTACTTGCATCTGTAATTATTTGGAAAATACTAGAATAATTTAACTCCTCTTTTTGAAGGGAAGTTATAATATTCTTGCAATCCCCCTCAAGAACAATTCTTCTAAAACCTAAATTCTCTACAATTCGGAGGCCAATAAGCATTGCCCTTGCTTTGGCTTGGTGAAATATGGTAATTCCTAGATCCTCAACATATGCAACCACTACCTAACCTATGTCATTCCTAATGAGGCCCCCACCACTAGCATGACCCGAGTTACCTTTTGCAGCTCCATCGAAGTTAATTTTTACACAGCCTTTGTGGGGACGTTCCCATCTAGTATATAATTTCACCTTATTAATTTTTCCATATTTAAGATATATTTTTCTCTAGAGAGGATCATTGCAATATTTTCCTAGCCAACAATGTTTTTAATAAAATCCTCCAATAGGGATGTTTTTATCCTGGCATAAAATCCAATTATTCCTCTAGTTTTATTTTTGAACACTCATTTGTTTCATTCAAACCAGATCCCCCAACAAATATGTGGAATTCATTGTTGAAATAAAATACAACTTCTTAAGTGCCACTATTCCCAAATATTGATTAGAAAATCTAGAATCACCCAAGTAACATTAACTTCTCTAAATAAAATATTTAGGATATCACGAAAAAAATTACAAGTTCCAAATAGGTGGTCCACACACTCATCTTCTTTGTTACATAAGACACAAACAATTGGAACCACAATCTCTCTTTTGAACATATTGTCTTTTCTAAGGATCTTATTGAAAATGGAAGTCCAAAAAAATATAGCAACCTTAGGGATGATGTTTAGCTATCAAATTCTTTTAAGCTCAAGTTTCTCTGAGGTTACTTTGCCCAAGACTCTATATTCATCCTTTGCTAAGTACTGGACTTGTTGGTTTCTTCCTCAAATTATCTAATCCTCCTCTAAATCTCTACCTAAACAATAACTCCAGAGGTTTTGTAGATTTTTACCCCTGAGTCTTGCATATCTTCTTGCATAATTTTCCACTCCTGAAAATCACCCACCCTATGAATGTGACCATTAATTTTCTTACCATATGTTATGGTTAAATGTTCTTTAGTATATTTGAACTTTCTATACTTTGCTAAAGGATCCTCTTGAATCCAAGGGTCTTTCCAAAAGTAAATTTTGTCTCCCCTGCCTACTCTCCATTTTAGACCTTACCATATAACTTTCCTGCTATTCATTATATTTTACCAAAAAATAGGCCCACGTGGACGATTAGAAGAACTGATAAAGTTGTTTCTGCCCTCAAAGTATTTGTTTTGGATAATGCTAACTCATTTCCCTGATGCTCCAGTGCAAATTCTCTAACCATGTGTAGTTAGAAGGGATCTACTTCGATATCTCAACTTCCTCAAACCAAGACCCCTATTTTGTAAAGGCTGGAAATAGGTATCCCAGGCTACCAGATGTATACATTTTTTGCATTCAGTGTCATCCCATAAGAATTTTTTTGTATTCTTTCTAAATTCTCTTCCACTTTCCTTGACATCCTTAAGAAAGATATGAAATAAATAGGAGGCTTTGAAGAATGTTTTTTATGAGTTGTAATTTCCCTACAGAGGATAATAGAGATACCTTCCAACATTGAAGTTTCCTATTAAATTTATCAATAATTGAATACCAAATTTCATATTTCATCTTACCTATAAAAAAAGGTAAACCATGATAGTTTATAGGAAACTTTTCCTCCTTACAGTCAAAAACTTTAACTATTTGATCTCTTATACTCTCCTTTGTGTTTAAAAACATAATCCTATGTTTTTTCATCATTTAGTTTTTGGCCTGTAGCTTTTTCATGAGAATCAAGGACTTTTTAAAACTCCAAATTTTTTCCTTTGTAGCTTCCCCAAGAAATAAAGTATCATCCACAAATTTTTGATGAGATAAATCTTCACCAATGGATGACTGTTTTAGACCTTTTATATTACCATCCTTTATATTTCTTTCCAAAGTTCCTTCCAAGTCATATGCCATAATGATAAAGAGATATGGATACAACGGATATCCTTGCATGATTCCTCTTCTAGAAGGAAAAGACCCATCAAATTTTCCATTTATCAACATTGAAAAGCGGGGGTTAGAAATACACATACCAATACATGCCCTCCATTTTTAATGAAACCCATTCAGTCCATTATTTTATCTAAGAAAGACCATGAAACCCTATCATGGGCTTTGTTCATGTCTAGCTTAAGGAACATGCCTAACCCTTTCCTCCTTTAAAAAAAATGCGCTATTTCATAAATGGCAATTATGCTTTTAGTAATCTACTTGTGTACCACATAACCTCCTTGATATTCATTAATGATTGAGGGGATGATGTTTTTCAACCAATTGGCCAACACTTTAGTAAAAAATTTGTAAATTGTATTACATAGGCTAATTGGTCTAAATTCCTGCAATTTATCTGCAACATATTTCTTGGAAATAATATCAAGGAAGGTATTATTCCATTATTTCAGCAACTTACCAGATTCTTGGGCTTCTTGGATTGCATTGACTACATATTCTCCAACAATATCCCAATGATGTTGAAAAAAACCTGGGGGAAAACCATATGGTCCCAGAGCCTTGGATGCTCCCATAGATAACACATTTTTTTTAATTCCCTCATTAGATATTACTTTGCATAGATATTCAGTCATGCTATCATTAACTCCTTTTGGAACATTTTAAATGATGCTTTCTATTTCCATGTTGCATTCTATTGATTCTTTTCTAAGAAGGTTCTGAAAGAATGTAATGGCTAAATTTTTAATATAATTTAAATCCTCATAATTTATTCCATATTCCTCCATAATTTAGAGGATTTTATTTTTTCTTATATCTCATAGTCAAAAAATGGAAGAATTTAGTGTTTCAATCACCTTCCTTGAGCCACAAAACTTTTGATTTCTATTTCCAATGAATTTCCTCTTGGACAATGGTATTTTGATACTCCGTGAGGAGTTGTTTTTCCTTTTCATGCCACTCTAGTTTCCTACCTTACCTATCCATCATTTCCTCTATATCTTGAATATCCTTTTTAATCTATTATTTTCTTAAATTGATGTTACCAAAAACCTCTTTATTCCAAATTTTTATTCGATACTTGATATTCTTTAATTTTTGGGTAACTTTGTACATTGTTGATCCTTGAACCTCCTCCTACCACCAAGATTGAATTTTATTTGTAATGTCTGGGTGCATATTCCACATGAGCTCATACCTAAAGGGTGCTCCTCCTTGCTTCCCCTCCTTTTTCATATCCAACAAGAGGGGATTGTGATATGAGTCTATTTTGGGTATACATGTCAGTCTATGTATACTATTTATACTTAGCCAACTATCAGATATAAGAACTCTATCTAGGTGCCTTTGAATGTGATTATCCCCCATCCTTCTATTTTTCGATGTAAACTTTCCTTTACACATATCTAGGTCAATCAACTTATTATTCTAAATAAAATCATTATTATTTTGCATACCTTGAGTGATGTTAATACTCCCTCCACTTTTGCCCTCTATTCTTAATATTGTATTGAAGTCACCAAAAACCATCCAATATAAATTAATGAAAAGAATCCTCTAAAATGATAGCTTATTCCATAGATGGAATCTTTTACGATCATCATTTTGAGCATAAACCCCTGTCATTACCCAATAGAAGTTAGTTTTTTTGTTCTTCAATTTGACTATGTAGAATCTCTCTTCTTGATATCAAAATTCATTCTGTACCAAAATATGTAAATACCTCTAGTAGTACCTTATGTTGAGCTTTTGATCCATTCAGCATTCGACCAGACCTCTTTCTGAATAATGTCAAGTTTTTTTATATCAATTTTAGATTCATGAAGACAAACAATATCAGGTTTTACTTCCATGAGTAGATCTCTAACAATTCTTCTTTTCCTAGGATAATTTAGCCACCACACATTCCAAGAAAAGATTTTTATTTTTTGGTTTTTTTTTATGGGCTTTACCCTTAACCATATATTCTTCATTTGGATCTAATTAGTGTCCCTTGTTCTCTGGTAATTTTTTCTCTACTTGTTTAGGGGGTCTCCCTTGATTTATTTTCCCATAATTACCTCTATTCCTTGTATTTTTTATATGTTTCCTAGGAGGATCATTCTATCTTGTAGACACCAAAACAACACCAATCCGATTATGTGACTGCAAACACTGATCGCATTGACACACACAGCCCCAAGGGCAGCCCCCAGAGGTTAAACAGTGGTCCTAACCACTCTCACAGCAGTTTTGGAAGGTCAAAAATCAATTTGGCACCTTCAGGAACTTTGCTCAATATCCGTTCCACCCAGGGATGAATTCAAACTGGGATTCGCCCCACCCAGGGACGAATTCTAGATTCGCTCCAGGGTGGGGCGAATTGCAGGTTTGACGGGCAAAAAGTCAAATCTTGACAAATGGCAGCTCAGATCCACCACTTAACACTTCCTTCATCGCATGGGAGTGTGGGTGAGCATTTTCGAGCGTTAGAGGCTATTACAAGGGCAGTCATGAAGTCCCTATTCAGGGAGGAATCTCCTCCCCCTAGGAAGGCATGATTGCCAAGTGGCGCCTCTGCATGCCCATTTCAAGAGACCTCCAGGTCTATAAATTGGTGAGTTTCCTCACCCCAAAATATATAGA
Source organism: Wollemia nobilis (assembly GCA_028583015.1). NCBI lineage: Eukaryota > Viridiplantae > Streptophyta > Pinopsida > Araucariales > Araucariaceae > Wollemia > Wollemia nobilis. The sequence goes on along the minus strand of JAQPPZ010000688.1, from coordinate 256,085 downwards.
GAAGGAGCATTTTGGAGCAACGAAGTGCTGTCATTTTACTTTCACACCCACACCCTTTTTGAGTTGTGTCTTTCACATCCTTGATCTCTTTCGGAGAGGAGGTCATAGGGTGGTTATTGGAAGCACAAATCCAGAACCAAACCCGACATTTGGCCATGATATCCCACCCAATTTGTCGACAATACCCCACAAGATATTTTGGACCCATCCCAAGTGGATTGGTGCCGAAATCAGGCCCCAAACGATGGGCGGCCTGCCCCCGGGCGCCCCCTCCCACACTGCTACAGTCCTAATCGCCCCTCTTCGGAGTGATTGGAAATCTATGGTATATTTGCTTTCTTTCATTTTTGCATTCAATTCTATGATGCTTAGATAGGTTCCCCTTTTAATTTCATTTCGTTTTGAATAATTTTGATCATGTTTCTATCTTCGTTCGCCTTTACTAACTTGCAGGTAGCATCATCAAATTCCCATTGATGGAGGCCAAATTGGGAAAATATGACCATCTGGGTCTTCCCAAAATGCCCCCAATTAGCTAACCCCAAGTTTGTAGGTCGTTTGGAGCTTCCTAGGTAGGACATTTGGGATAGTACCTTTTCGGCATTTTGTTGCAGGTGAATTCGTCCCGCCCCGGAGCGAATTCAAATCGGCGAGGAATTTCCTGACTGTTCCATTTGTAGTATTTTCTTTGGGATGCCTTGATGCCCCTATCAAATTTTTAGAGCATTTGGATTCATTTTAGTCATAGTTTAATTCATTTTTCTCATTCACTTATCGTAGGCTTGGGGATTGCATGCTTTACTTTATCTACAGGTGCTACTGACTATTTCTTGTTCCTTTGAACGTAGGGTCTGGACATCGGAGGAGCAGCAAGGAGTCAAGACTCACCAACGTGAGTGGCGGTGACGTTTGGTCCGCCCATTTTACATGTGGGCACGCGAAAGAAGGAAGGGCATCCATGGATGTAACAAGAATGCTTATTTAAACGCTCCTAGCCCTTGGAAGGGGAGGATGCGCATTGTAACCGAGTTGTGAAACATATCAATAAAAAGGGCTGTCTTATTTATTTGCATTTGTTTCATTTTGATTCGCTCATGCTTTCCCTCTTTTCATGCACTTTCAAATTCCTAGGATTTAGCGTCAAGTTTGGTTTGGTTTGCATCGCATCTTCGCTTTCCTTTTTGCTTCCGTATCCTCGTGCTTTCAGTGGTGATCATGGTGGGACCTTGTCCTCTACTTTTAAGATCAGATATCTGATCCAAACTTGGTTGTTTTTGCTTGCAGGTACCGAGTTTTCATACGCTGACTATTGTTCGTTCCATCAGGAGGCGGATACAGAGTTGTAATTCGTCCTACCCAGGGACGAATGGGAATTCGCCCCACCCTGTGATGAATACAGTCTTGTAATTCATTTCTCCCTAGGATGAATTTTTGTCTATGTAGTTTCAGGGCAGAAACTCAGAACCGACAGATTTGGGCAGAGAAAAGGTAGGGATTCTGAACTTTTCTTGTCATTTTCTGTTTTTAGTTTTTCTATTTTTAGGTTACTTGTTTTCTTAGGGAAAGTTTTCTTTTACTGCTTGCTTGCTTCCCTTTTGCAAAATAAAAAGAACCCCACACATCACGTGGTAACGTAAACACCAAGGAGTTGGTCGTAAAACCCCAGCCCTTGATCAAGACCAATGGTGGATTTCATCACCACCTTGGCTTGAATTTTGCATTCATAAACCCCGATCGCTACTATTGCTAGACGTAAATCCTAACGAAAACTAACCGAGTGTAGTTGGGGTGATTCCCAGCACGTGAGGATAAGTCTTCTATGGTAGGTGTCAAAAATAGGGTGATCCCCCTTTCGTACCGCCTACGTTCCACGTACCATCTGCTCTCACGTACCTATAGTTTCCCTCACGTAAGGGCGGGTATATAGAGAGGTTGGTATATCGGCCTGGCAATGGTATATCGAAGGGGCGACCAATTTTGGGAGCCATAAGAGCCATCATTTTGCATTTAAACATTCTTTACAAAAGCTTTCAAAACAAAAATCAAAATACACTAAACCAGGTTTAGGACACACTTTTAATCTTTAAACGAGATAATCATTGCTTTGTGTGTGTGACCTTTTCTATTTAGTGTAGCATAAAAATCATAAAAAGAATAAAAAAAAAAAAAACCTACATAGCTTGTAGAAGAACACCACCATGGTGTACACCCGTAGCCAAGCCCAATCAAGGGCAGAAGCTACAGAGAGTGTACAAGGGGGCACAAGTCGCCTCCGCTACAACACCAAGGACTTGGTCATACCGCCTTGGTGGCCTGACCCACGAGAGAGTCCGCATCGTCCCATTTCAGAATGGGACTATAGAGGCACCCCTTTGAGGGACACGCCCATTCATCATAGCCCCTTTTAGGAGGATTCCTTACACGTGGCGCTCAACATAGATAAGAAGGCTCCCTTAGAAGCTCGATATGAGTGGCCACCATGCAATGAAGCGCTAGAGCGGCATAGTGTCCATGAGGAGAGGCCACATGATTATGGCATCCCTCCTTTGCCCCCCATCACTGTTAGAACCAATAGACAAAATCCAGAGCACAAGGCTCTTCAAGCAGGGTGAGCCAACTCTGCCCACCCCTTTCACACATACGAAAGGGAGCATGAGGAAGACCATTACATTCCTCCAGAGCAATATACAATACGGGAGCCATGCGCTTCCACCTGCTATATACCATGATCACCTACTGAGGCTAGAGCCTCGGGTAAATGCCACCAACCTTGATAGAGGGAAGCGACCTATTGAGATCTCGGATCATCACGACCGAGGTAAGTGCATAGGAGAGGCATCTAGGCCTCCTAGGCTCAAGATGGTAGAACAAATCGACCTGGAAGTCGCCAGACATGCCGCCCACCAAGCGCAGATCACGTGGCTTGAGCAAGATCAACAGCAGCTAGAGCATCTATATCGCCTTAGCAAGGAGCGCATTCAGCGCCAAACAGATGAGCTGCTCCATAACCCGATGCCTGAGAGGGTTCCAACCCCTCGCACCCAAAGAGCAGAACCATATGAGAGGCGCAACCCCTTGGTGCGAGATAGGTCTCCGCGACCTTACCAAGTGCCGCCTCCGAGACCTCCTAGACCTGAGCGGGAGGCCACTCCCCGAAACAATGATGGGTACCCTCTACGGGGACCCACTCAGGGTCATAGGTCTCATCTAGAGACTCCTCAAGAAGCTTACGAGGAGTATGAGCAAGAAGCAGAGCAGGCCGAAATGCCCTACCAAGGCGGAGGGGTTGCTATCCGACCACCCCTCCATAGGCCTCAAGTCTCCCACAACCCACAACGGGAGCAAACTAAAGAAGAAGAGATTAAATCTTTAGATGCATATAAAGCACTGCTAGAGCATCTGGAGTCTGTGGAAACCAAAACTTATGGGCCCCAAAAGCCCACTTTACGCCAACTCCACAGTCATCCCGTGCATCCATCAATGCCAACACCCCCTTACCCTGAACACTTTAAGCTGCCTTAGTTGGCAGTATTTAGAGGTGAGGAGGATGCCCAAGAGCATGTGACGAGATTCCTAAGCCAATGCTTCGGCATTCAAGACAATGATGCTTTGTTATTAAGAACATTTATAACCACATTCGTAGGCCCTGCCTCGGATTGGTTTACTCAATTACCAAAGCATAGCATTAACAACTTAGATCAGTTAGTGGATGCGTTCCTCGAACGCTTCGCCTTCAACACCAAGAAGAAGGCGTCACTAAGTGACTTAGCCAGCCTCAGGTAGTATGAGGAAGAAACCATGGTGGCCTATGGGAATCGATGGAGGGCTTTGCTCTCAAAGCTGCCCTACCTCCCTCCTATGTCCGACCTCACTCAAATGTTCTCCAAGAGCTATTTGAGATCGATCTCTGTGCTATTGCAGCTGCAGCAATATGCCACCTTAGAAGAAGCTCTGGCGCAAGCCAGGATCATTGAAGAGATCAAGATACAGGATGGCGAGATAGCCAAACCTAAGAAAAAAGAGTGGAACAAGAACACAAAAATAGGGACTACGCAACAAAAACTCACTGCGGTAAATCAAGTTGCCATAAATGTCCCTAAGCCTGCACAAGAAATACAGCCTCAAAAGGCTAACTATCAGGTGGTGCCTCCTAATAATTATGAAAAAGAAAACCGAAAGCAGGAGCAAAATTAGCAGCGTCACCCTAGGCGATAGTACACACCTTATACGGAGTCTAGGGACTCCCTGTTTGACCGCTTGTCAGCGGCAAACTTGATCAACCTTCCAGAGATCCAAACCATAGATCCCAATGCGTCGAAGCCTAAGGGATACCGGGAGGACTTGTATTGTAGGTTCCACAGGCGGAGGGGACATGACCTGAATGCATGTTGGAAGTTCAAAGGTTTGATACAAGACCTAATTGACAATAAGACATTGGCAATGGACAACCCCGTAGCACCAAACAACCAATAGATGGGAGTTTTCAAAGACCCCTTGCCTACCCATGAGGCACAGGCAAAACCCCTTCAAGTCAATGAGGTGCAACAGAATTTCCCCATGCAAGGGTATGTAGGAATGATAAGCATAGTGACTAGGAACAAGAGATACCCAGGAGTTGCCCCCGAGGCAGCCACAAGAGAGGTTCCATCGATGTCACAACCTCAACAACACCCTATGCAACCACCTTCGCCTAGACCCACGGCCACGATTCGGACCAAACTCACGCAGAGTTTGAGGACCACGTCGGCTAGGCTCTCCATATATGAGCTTATACAACAATCAACGCCCCATCGGGAGGCTCTCATGGAGATATTGAAAGCCATCGAGTTGCAGCCCCACGAAGTGAATTCCTTCAACAACTTCGTGGGACATGTCAAACGATGCACGGAGCCAGTCATCACCTTTCGAGAGGATGAAGTTAAATCAATGTCTGATGACATGGCAGATCCACCCCTGCACGTTATCATGCGGGTCAATGGGATCCCGTATAAGAGGGTGTTGGTAGACACTGGCTCGTCCAGTAACATCATTACCACAATGGCATTGAAACATCTAAAGTTGCCAACCTCTCACATCACGGCTTCCACCTATACACTGTGAGCATTCAATGATGCGATATGCTCGACAGTTGGCACAATTGTCCTACCCATTCAAGTAGGACAAAAGACGATACCTACATTGTGCCATATTTTGGAAGGCGAGATGGCTTATAACATCTTGTTGGGGTGGCCATGGATCAGGGACATGAAGTGTGTCCCTTCGATAGCTCATCAGTGTTTGAAGTATACATTTGAAGGGGAAGTACATGTAGTCCCGATGGACTTGGAACCCTTCAAATATTGCAATGCGATGCAGCTAATGCCGCAATCGACCCTTCCATCGACACACTTGGATTTTTAGTTAAATCCATCTAGACAGGGTTCGATTTTGCAAGCATCCCTGGTGATAAATCCATCAAAACCCCAGTCAGGTGCATCTTCATCGTCTGGTCCTTCACCAACGATGCCACCTATCATGGCCAAATAGAAGGACAAAGGGAAGCAAACCCTAGAAGAGGCTCAACCCCTAGAAGAGGTTCTGCCAACAGTATCAACCATCTCTACCGAAGAGATGCCTAGCACAATGGAAGTTGAGGCTCCTAGTTCACCCAACATGGAGTGGAATCAGGAAGAGCTTTCGTTCCCTCCCCCTCAATCACCAACAATCACCATTGAAATGGCCAATACGGGCCTAGGGGAGTATCTGGTGTGGAATGTTGTAGCAACACCCACACTAGAGTCCATGCAGGACATGGGGAGACCTCACCTCCCCATCGGTACAATTGTTCCTTTAGGCTGCCCGCCAAACCAGACAAACTTTGTGTATGGGGGCCTTGATCATGGTACTGAGCCATGCATGCAAGAGGACGAAGATGAAGAGCCTTTTGCAAAAGATGTCAACTATCTGTCTAACCTGGACTTCGCTCTGAGATATCTTGGCCAATGCAATTGGCATGGATATGGGCTAGGCAGGTATGAGCAAGGAGTGCGTGTCCTTTGCCAGCCAAGATACCAAATGCCTTATGACAAGTCGGGCATGGGGTTCAACCACCCCCTACCCTTGGACATCTTGGTAGAGGACATGCATGGCCTAGGGATAGGCAACAAGGGTGGATTGGCATTAGATATCTATGCCAACCCTAACACAATGTATACGTTGGGGGATTACCTCCCATGGTCAACAACCACCCTTGTTAACCTCACTAACCCTTGCCCTTTGCTGGAGAGAGGTGAAAGTTTGGGGACTCACTTTCAAGGAGGGTATAGACAGTGTCAAGAGGGATCTTTAGAGGATGAGTCAGAGTATGAACCAGCATCATATGACCCCTTCAAATTAGATAGTGATCACTCCCAAGTGATCCCCATGAATGACTATCAAGAGAGCCTCTTGACAATGTTCCCTCTAGAGGCTCCAATCGAGCCAGTGTCGCGTCAAGAGAATCAGGTCCCCCCACGGAGAGTGGAACAACCATAATGGGGCCAAATTAATTTTCTTGAGCATTTATGTATCTATCAAGAGCAATTGAAGAGAGCATACAACATGAAAGTTCACCTGAGGGACTTTCAGGTTGGTGACTTGGTCTTAAAAGAGAACCAACAAAACTCTAGCTTGTCGCCCCATCTAAGGGACAAGTTCATGGCAAATTGGTTAGGTCCCTATGTAATTGACAGTAAAATAGGACCTAGAACATACCGCCTAACCTCTCTTGATGGAATCAAAGAACTAGAACCCTTGAACATCAGCCATTTGTGGCCATTCCATATCTAAAAGCTCCATGGGTTCCCATAAAATTGATTGGTCATCCCAAAAAGCTCCAAGGATTCCCATAATTGCTTGGTCAAAAATAAGAAAATCCAAAAAAAAAACAACAAAATCATCAAAAATAACAAAAATGTGCATCTCATCTCTATGCATGCTCAAAATCATCACAAAAATAAAGAGGTATTTTTGCATCTCATCTTCATCCTCATAAGTATCAATCCATCCAAAAACACAAACATATAGTTGCATTAGACATCACACACATACATTGCATATTTGTGGTCATCTAGGTCAGGGTGCCATAGACTGTAATTACTTGGAAAATCCATCTTGTTCCATTGTTTCCTATTTTATAAATAGTCCATCACAAATAAACACCATTTGCATCTTTTTTCCATACTATAGTCAGTTGAATTTTAATGTATCAAGAGTTTTCGTCATTTAGCTGTCAATAGCTTTTTAAAGAAATGCTATACAAAGTCAGACAGATTTTATGAAGGTAGAGTTCTACTTGGATCACACCTTGTTACGTAACATCCCAACACAAGTTAAAACACATAAAAATTCCCAAGTTGTGTGAACGAAAGATAAAACCTGCAAATCCATCCATGTCACCATAAGCGAAACTCTTATCTTGCTCATCCCCCTATGCGAATGACCTCAAGAATGCTGAGAGTTGGCAAAAGGACAAGAATCTTCCCTACCCAATTCTCCAAGAATCCCAAGTTCTCAAAAGAAGTTGCAAACATCATACAAATTTGCAAAAGGTCAAAACTCCAAAAATTTGACATCACAACCAAAGTGTATACATCCAAAGGCACATACAATAGTGATTCTCATCACTCATTATTCAAATCCCTTGCTCAAAAGAAAAATAACAAAAATAAACAGTGATTCTTATCACTATAAATGAGCAAGTATCCCAACACAATTGAAGAGAAGAAGGGAGTCAAACTTGAATCCATGGAACTCTTAGCATTCGAAAGGTCATGAGATAAACCTCAGTACCGGTTTGGTTGATAGCCTATCGGTCACTCATGGAAAACCTCCCGCATGACGATATATCTATCGCATTAACTTGTGTGTAGATCAATGTTTGCATGTGGATGAGCTCACTTATGGTATCCTGGATCACACCGCAGATTAATCTAACCAAATACAACAAAGGAGTTAGTGGGGCTAATTAGGTGATCCTCAGTACAGGTTTTGTTGACAGCCTATCTAGCACTGGCGGTATCCTGACAAATACCACATAAACAAACTCAATTGCACACACAGGGATGTGACATAACTAGGTCAAAGACAAGTCGGATTCATACCTTGTTCAAAAGTCTTGTAAGATAAAATACAATTTTGGATAGTTAGTTAAAACATTTGAGTCTCAGAAAACCTAACTACATTCTAAACCAACTGTGTTATCCTCCATCCTCGCTTCACCATCAGAAAATACACAAAACAACATGTATACATAAAAATTCATTTACCACAGCAATCGCCTAAGACAAAAGGCCATCAGTTCTGAACAGTCTATGGTGCCACCACCAAAAATCACAAATTCAATTCATCCATTTTATTTTCATATCATATACATTAAGCAACGTTTGCATCCATCAACATTGATTAACATGCATACATACACATTCAACAATCATTGAGCATAACATCAAATGTCGACATGTGTATAAAAAAAATAAAGTCATATGTATATATATCATCAAAATTGCCCGCAGGCTACAATAACCGGTCCTCTGACCTAGCAAAAAAAAAAAAAAAACAACAAAAATTGAACAAAAATGCACCAAAACAACTAATAAACTTGCCCGATGAAAGTGCTTTTACACTTGACATCTCGGGCATGCAAAACGGACGTCGGGGTCACAAATCCTCTCTATCCTCCTCCCTAAGAAGGCTACCATAGCCGAACCGCTCCACGGGAGGACGGATTTTTGAGAATTTCATCCCCAAATGACATCATCAAAATGGGTCAAAATCCAATCAAAAATAGCAATAACATTGCTGAACGAAGGCGCCTTGGTGCCTGACATTCTTGGCATCCAAAATAAACATTGGGTTCACAAATTTTCACTATCCTACTCCCTAAGAAGGCTACCATAGCCAGACCGCCCCATGGGAGAACGAATCTTAGACAATCTCAGCTCCAAAAAGCATCACCAACCAAAGAGGGTTAACACCCACCAAAAGTAGGTCTAAATGTCGAAAGCTACACACATGTAATGCTAAACATCTGAAGGCACCCTTGCACAAGTCATCTTGGGTCAAGCAACTTGTCACTTTTCTCATGTTGGTCATTCCATCATCGATTTGTCACTTGAGGGGGTAGTCACACTTAGTCACCAATCAACAAATACACACCCAATCATGGAAATAGCATGCATTCAAAGAATCATTGACAAAGACAATCATGCTCCTGCTTGGGGCAGTAAACAAGCAATAATCACAAGCTGATCAATCACTTGGCATTCGTGAATCATGAACTCAAGGTTCCCATAGACAAAAGGTTGTGCCCTTTGCCTATTCATGACTGATCAATGTCCAAGATCAAGTAACACCTCACCAAAAAAGGTTAACACTTGAATTAATTTCCTTCGCTCATCAGAAGCAAGGATTCAAGAATGCATGCCCTTTCCATACTTGGGGCATCAAAAGTTGGTAAGGTTACTGAGAAACCCTAATCATTTAGTGCTTTGGTTATCTATTTTTGCTCGATGCTGTGCATGGCACAACACATCCCAAAAAGGGGCATCTATAGACACCAAAATAGCACCAATATTATTATGTGACTGCAAACACTGATCGCATTGACACACACAACCCCAAGGGCAGCCCCTAGAGGTTAAATAGTGGTCCTAACCACTCTCACAACAATTTTGGAAGGTCAAAAATCAATTTTGCACCTTCAGGCACTTTGCTCAGTATCCGTTCCACCCCGGGATGAATTCAAACTGGGATTCGCCCCACCCAGGGATGAATTCCAGATTCGCTCTAGGGCAGGGCGAATTGTAGGTTTGACGAACAAAAAGTCAAATCTTGACAAATGGCAGCTCAGATCCACCACTTAACACTTCTTTCATCGCATGGGAGTGTGGGTGAGCATTTTCGAGCATTAGAGGTTGTTACAAGGGCAGTCATGAAGTCCCTATTCAGGGAGGAATATCCTCCCCCCTGGGAAGGCATGATTGCCAAGTGGTGCCTCTGCATGCACATTTCAAGAGACCTCTAGGTCTATAAATTGGTGAGTTTCCTCACCCCAAAAGATACAGATAAGGAGCATTTTGGAACAACGAAGTGCTGTCATTTTACTTTCACACCCACACCCTTTTTGAGTTGTGTCTTTCACATCCTTGATCTCTTTCGGAGAGGAGGTCATAGGGTGGTTATTGGAAGCACAAATCCAGAACCAAACCCGACATTTGGCCACGATATCCCACCCAATTTGCCAAAAATACCCCACAAGATATTTTGGACCCATCCCAAGTGGATTGGTGCCGAAATCAAGCCCCAAACAACGGGCGGCCTGCCTCCGGGTGCCCCCCTCCCACACTGCTATAGTTCTAATCGCCCTCTTCAGAGTGATTGGAAATATGTGGTAGATTTGCTTTCTTTCATTTTTTCATTCAATTCTATGCTGCTTAGATAGGTTCCTCTTTTAATTTCATTTTGTTTCGAATAATTTTGATCATGTTTCTATCTTCGTTCGCCTTTACTAACTTGCAGGTAGCATCATCAAATTCCCATTGATGGAGGCCAAAATGGGAAAATCTGACCATCTGCGTCTTCCCAAAATGCCCCCAGTTAGCTAACCCCAAGTTTGCAGGTCGTTTGGAGCCTCCTAGATAGGACATTTGGAACAGTACCTTTTCGGCGTTTTGTTGTAGGTGAATTCGTCCCACCCCGAAGCGAATTCAAATCGGCGAGGAATTTCTTGAATGTTCCATTTGCAGTATTTTCTTTGGGATGCCTTGATGCCCCTGTCAAATTTTTAGAGCATTTGGATTCATTTTAGTCATAGTTTAATTCATTTTTCTCATTCACTTATTGTAGGCTTGGGGATTGCATGCTTTACTTTATCTACAGGTGCTACTGACTATTTCTTGTTCCTTTGAACGCATGGTTTGGACATCGGAGGAGAAGCAAGGAGTCAATACTCACCAACGCAAGCGGCGGCGATGTTTGGTCCGCCCATTTTACATGTGGGCACGCGGAAGAAGGAAGGGCATCCATGGATGTAACAAGAACGCTTATTTAAACGCTCCTAGACCTTGGATGGGGAGGATGCGCATTGTAAATGAGTTATGAAACATATCAATAAAAATATCTGTCTTATTTATTTGCATTTGTTTCATTTCGATTTGCTCATGCTTTCCCTCTTTTCATGCAATTTCAAATTCCTAGGATTTAGCATCAATTTTGGTTCGGTTTGCATTGCATATTTTCTTTCCTTTTTGCTTTCGTATCCTCGTGCTTTCACTATCATATTTGATTACATTCTATCAGAGATTCTTCTACTATTTATTGAGTTGTTTTAGCCAACTCTAGTATTTTTCTGAATCTTGTTTGCATACCCTCCTTAGACTACTTTGAGTTTTCTATTATGCTTAGATCCTTATGTTCCTCAAATTGTTTAGTTTTGTTCTTTGAACTTAAAACTTGATCTAATCCTTTCCATCCCTCTATTTCTTTGATTTTAAACTGATAAACTCCTTCAATTTGTTCCTTCTTATGTTTTGAATCCATTTGAGTGGATGGGTATCCTCTACCATTTTAGCATCATCTATTAATATTTCTTCTTCAACTTTCAAATTACTATATGCATTCTCTATGCTAATTGCAATCATATTTTGTTGTTGTGTCTTGGTATCTAGATTTATATGATTTTCAATCATATTTATTTTCTAATTATGGTTTCCTTCTTCATAATTATTATTTTTCTCTAGATTGATACTATTCTCTTGTTGATTAGTGTTATTTCCAAAACCACTCAAGTTTTTTTTCTCATTATGTTTTTCATCTGCTTGCTGATTTACCTTTGTGCATTTACTTGTATACTCCATTATCTTATTAAGATTCTATTGTTCTTAGTATGAAAATTTAATAATTTAGTTGTATATAAAACCATTTTTATATTTATTTCAATTAAAAGAACACGTTTTAGTGACCCATCAAATATATCCCTCAAAATTACAACAAAATAGGCTATTTTCTAGCACTATTAATAATTTTAAATGCTACAAAATGAATGGGATTATTTTTTCATAAGATTGATGATAGAATTGTTTTCTATCATATTTTTAGAGTTTAGATAATTGGATTTTTGTTTAAAAATGATTATCAATACATATAATATGTTCAATGTCAAAGCATGCCATAAGAATGAACACAAAATGTTATTTTTCCACTAATCCCTTCCCATAATGTTACTCATAAATCTAATGTAGAAACCTATAGTCACTCTATAGAAATTTATTGATGATGAATATGAGATTCCCCAAGGCTCATAGGGATGTTTCTAATCCAATTTATTGGAGTCCAAATTAAGGAAATATATGAAATGAAAACAAGTAGGAAATAAAATCTCATAAACAAAAAATAAAAGCACACTTGTAAAAAATAAAAGTAGGATTGTTGGAAATGAAGAAAAATTACAAAAATAAGTAAAAAATTGTATAAAATCAAATTCCTATCTACATTAATCTCATGTACTCTTATTTGAGATATGGATTCATATTAATCATACATTTTATGCATCCATGTCCTTAATGAAGAACTGCTTTTCGGTAATTAAATCCACTTTTGATAGAATATGCGTCACTATCCTCTCAATAAGGAATGAACTATGAATGTTGGCCTAAATCCCTAGAAAAATCAACAAAATTATGGGGTCACATATCAATCATCAATTGCTTAGTATAATATTTTAATTTCATCTAGTGGAGGAATGTGTTTAATGTTTCTTCCAACACAAAGGGATCAAATCCAACCAAGTCTAATATCTATTTGATAGCAATTTAACATTTAAATATGTAATCATTATACTTTATCAAATTAAAAATATACAAATTTATCCAAATCATGTGTTTTCTACACTCATCCATAAATAAAACACCTGACTAAACAATTTAAATAAACTAGAATTAATCTACATTGCTTACTCACATAATTTAAAATTTCTATATTCATCCTACTGAAAAGGGATATTTATTTCTCCTACTTATATAGAAAATAAATACCTTACTTATACACTTAAAAGATATCTCTGTACCCTTACTTAACTCAAAATTTTAGCCAAATAATAAAACAAGAGAAATGAAGAAGAGAAAATTATTGTCAATGCTTGTATATATCATTTTTAAACTTTCACAATGTGATATGAGTTCTCTTTCATATATAGGATATACAAGATAAATTATTAACAACCTACAAGTAGAAGATTTCAAATCTAAATTAGTTAAAAAATAATCCAACCAATTTTATCTAAAGACTTTAGACAACAACCAAGATAAGTTGGTAATAATTCTATCTAATTTTTATTTGGAAATCAATTTCAACAAATATAATTTTTATTTAAGTAACTTGGATCCATATAAATTAGTTATAATTTTGTCTTCATAATTGTAATTTACATATAACGAATATACATGAACCAAACTAGTTGGAAATTAATCTCAACAAGTTTCACTTGTATGTCCAAATTTATTTGGGATCTAGTTATAATTAAATCTTATTGTTGTATAATTTTTTTATAAATTTGCAAGCCTTTTGTAATTTTTTCCATAGTCATTTTTACAGTATATCCCAATATATTGCTAGATTTTCAATAAAAGATCTCTATAAATGAACTCATATTCTAGTTTGTTGACATAACTTCCTATGTTGCATAACATATAGAATTACATCATAATTACAAAAAAATAGCCATACAATTACATTTTTAACATGGCAAATCATGCCAAAGATATCTCAAAAACTAATATTCTTGGGACTCATTAATAAACCTACCAATATTTTCATTGACTATATTGAGATCAAACTAATTCATTGATCGCATGGACGAATAAGACTAAATCACACCTAAAATTAGGTTGAGTACACTATGACCAGTACATAACTACTTTTACTTAACTATCACCCCACCTTTTAAAAAAAATAAATTATAAATTAGACAAGTAAATTGTTCATAAATATACTTTTAGGATAACCATTAAAAAGAATAAAAAACTCAATTTGCTTCAAATAATTTCCAATAAATTGTATCTTTCACAATGAGGAAATATGCTTTTTTATCCATTTAACTAAATTTAAAACTTAGATTTAGCTTAGCATTGGTGGAATAGCAAAAATTATCTTATATAAATGAGGTATTATTATCTCCTCAATATTGTTTCAATAAAAAAGTGTTGAACCATCAACAAAATTGGAGTTAACCACCTATGCACTTTCAGGCAAACATATTCCATCATAATATTAAATTAAGTAGCTCTATCAAGAAGATATCCTAAGAATTTTATTGTTATAACATATAGAAAGGAAGCAAAAGGGAAATTTTTACAAATAGACCTTCATAGATCAACAAGATTAGAAATTTTACCATTCATGACTATCACATTTAAATAGCTTTTCTACTACTTCAATTTGGTAGATTCATTTATTTTTGATAAATAATAACCATCTTGGTTTTGATCCTTTAATGAAGGACAAGATTGTATTGAATAAAGACATGGCTAGAATGATAAAAAAAATAGGACATTTTAGGTATTGATTAAAAACATTTATAGCTTCTTTGTTTTAATTTAGAGCTATAACTCTATCATTTCTAGTTAAACATATGTTGTGATAACCTTGCTTCCTTTTTGTTTGTAGCAAACATGAAAATTGGAGGTGGCTAGATGTATAAATAATATGTAGCCCAACTATCAAAATATTTTATAAGTCCATTCTATTACCTATTTTCATAGTTTCCAAGATAAATAAGAAATAGAAATTGAATATGGATGAGTTTATTGGTGTAAAAAATAATCTTTTGTTTGGAGGTATGAGGTAATAATGTTATATAGATTATTGAATTAGAGGATTAACAAATATGAGCTCTCATATGTAGTTAAGTTAGCTTGGGTTTTTATAATTTCTCCTAGTTTTTCTAACTATGATAGGCTTAAGACAATTAAATATAAATTTTGCAAGTGTAGGTTTGTTAAGAAATTTTGGAATATGGTGGATTCTAATTATCAAGGGTTATGTGGTATACTATTGAAATGGAAGAGAATTTCTTAATAGTTTCTAGAGAGTTTTATAAAATCTATGAATTCCTTAGGCAAATTACACTATGAGATATTTGATATCATAAAATTTATATTTGTTTTAATTATTTACTTTAGTCCTTGATATTTGAATTATATCAATTTTAATATAATACATTATTATAGGTGTATACCTTGTAGCTTCAAGGATATAAATGAGGGGATCCATGAAGATGATAGGTTTAGGGTGCTACTTGCACCTTGGAGAGGTCATTTCATGGAAATCATAGCTCCTTAGAGTAGGTTCAAGACACTATGGATAGTGAGACCTAAAATAAATAAGATATCTTGATCAAAATTCAACTATTAAGCCACTGAAATAGGTGTACACTTGACCAATTGTATTTCAAATATTTGGTTCTATGTAGACCTTGTATTTGTTGTGTATACACCTTGATGTATGTGATCCTTATTGAGCTTTAGCTGACGAATAATTTGCACTATATTGACTGCATAATTTATAATATATATTTTTCATATTAAATACATGAAAAACCATATTCATTTGTGTTTATGAATATTTATACCATATCATGTGGCATAACCTCAACTAGTTAAATTATTAAATTATGAAAGAGGAGACTTGCATTACATGCATAATTGCAAGTTGATACAATATCAAGTTGAATATTATGACTAATTTATAATAATATATAAACAATTTTTTTTAGTAACATTAACTTATTATTATTATTATTATTATTATTATTATTATTATTATTATTATTATTATTATTATTATTCATAACATTATTATGTTATAAAAACTTTCCCGTGGCAAAATTTCTACAAAGGTATAGATTTTCTCCATCCGTCCAATCGACGAGGTCGGTTGTAGGACTAGTGGAATAGGCACAGAGTTTCGAGGCGAAATACTGGTTTACCGTTTCCCACAAGGAAATGATATTCCTCGATTGGCATACTGTAATCGGTTTATTCATTTTTACTGAGTTCTGATTGGCAATTAACACCTTGACTTCTCTTTCACCCACAACAATGAATTGACAATTACACGGGAAAAAAAAAAACAAACTGTATTTTAGATTTCAGTTCCCGTCTTGAAGATTTGCATTTCAGAGGACCAGGTTTTTTATGTTCAAAATCACATGTTTGAAAATTCTAAAGCGCTGAAATGCTCCGAATCTTAAGGGTCTCATACACCCTTTAAAAATGTTTCCTTTAGAATATATAACGCTCAAAATGAAGTTTTGACATTTAATGTCTTGTGTTCTTTCTTTAGACCTGTTATAGATAGTCACACTTCCATAAAAATTTATTCCTGTGATTGAAAGATACTTATAATTTTATACAAGGCTGTGTCGGTACAGAATTGTGAGGGGTACACATGTGTGACAGGGACAGACTTTAAATTTGGAATGCACGTATTGAGAATTATTAAATCGCAACTATTTTTTTTTTTTTTTCAAAATATGTACATCAGATGAAATTAATTTTAAAAAGTCACGTAAATTTTCTAGGCTTACGTTTTAGGCTCATATCGTTATAAACGAAATATTTAGGACTATATCATCACAAACGAAATGTTTTGAATATATTAAGTTACAGATATTCTTTCCAGCATAAGTAGGTTGCATCCATATAATCTAAACATTCTTTCAAAAGATTATTGATCATGTCGATCTTATCTACAATTATGAGCACCGCAAAAACGTCCGAGCTTTTATAATAATTTGAGGCGTCAAACTATCTATCTCTATATATCAAATATGTATCTCCCCCTCTCTCGATATATGAATGCGCTTTTTATATACCAACTTCAAAGAGGGATACTCTTCCCCTTACAGAAATGAAAGCAGGAAATTCAACCAAGGGACATGTAACAGTAGAGTAAAGAGAAATTTGTAATTTCGAGTCTTCTGATATTCGTTAAGCTTTTCCCTGCATGTAATATGTCGATGAAAAGAAGTTAGAAAACATTTCAGGAAAAAAAAAAATCTATGAGCATCTATAAAGGAATAGAACTTGATTTGTAATCAACAGCTAATGTGAATTAGGTTTACTACGAGCTGTTGTACTAAGAGAACCGCAGCCATATTTAACGAAAAGAAAACAAAGGATTGTTATTGTTTCGTAATGCAGCAAGAATGTGGATGGACATAAGCTTGGCAAAGATCACGGACATTTCAAGAAAGAAATGTCATATTTACAATTAAATTTGTGAACGGAAAGTAAGTAAACGAATCATGCAGGGTCTTGCATGAGAAGCAGAATGGAATACGGCACCAAGAATGACTTGCACACAATACTGAAATATTATTTTGTAACACTGTTCATCTTACCATTACATTTCAAAATGCGACGTGGACAAGTCATTCTTGGCTGAGTAACACGCTCTGCCTCTACATGCTAGACTCCCACATGAAATTATCAAGTCTCCCATGCATACCATTAACGTACAATGTAGATTACTATCAGGGGGGACTCAAATATATAGTGTATTAAAGACATGGAATCATAAAAGTTATTTTACTCGGGGGAAATTTGAGAATAAGTTCGATTCCCGCGTAGTGGGTCGCGATCATTTTGTTCGCTTTCCACAAAATTATTGAATCCACCCACCAGAAATGTAGCGATCTCATTTCTCCGCATAAAAAATGTTCGAAATATTATTTAATCCAAATCTCGTACTCTGTGATCGCCCCTGGAACGTTCTGCCAGACCCGTCTGGCAGAGAAAGCATGGGCGAGTTAAGGGAGTAGGTGAACTCCGTATGCCTCCAGGCTGGTCTCGAGATTCGCGCCGAGCCAGCCTCAGATCCCCTGCAAGTATAAATGGAGGCCTCGGGTACGCTTTTGGTATTCTGGGCAGCAGCCCCAATTTCCTTGCAGTTTAGCAGGTTCTGCTCTGCAACAGTGCAAATCAGTTTTGCTCAGAAAGAGCTTCGGGGTTCTTGCTGCTCCTTAACGTAGAAACCCCTGTGTAATCCAGTTTGGATTTGGGTGGTTTATTTCGCAGGTGGCAGACGTAGCAGATGTAAGGCTTTGCAGAGCCATTTCCCTGTTTTGGGCTCCCTCCCCTGTTTCAATAATATAAACCCTGCATTTTATTTGTGCCTCCGCCTGCATGTGTTTGCCTGTAACAGTGCATGTCTCAAAGATCCGCATTTGTTTTGTTTTTTGTTTCAGTTTTCAACTTCTAACATGGTATCAGAGTGAGGAGACAGAGACAACAGGCGAGGTTGTGGAGAAGCTGTGTAGAGAGCAGCCATGAAAAGTTTTTGGAGAACTGCAAGGGTTTGGTGTTTGCTCTGTTTTGCAAAAAGAGACAACAAAGTTTTCTCATGGTGGATTCAAACCCTAGATGGCGAAAACGGGAAAGCAGATTTTTTGGCAGGGGATCGGAGAAGGAAAAGAAATGCAGCATCGTGTTCGTCTCCGACGATGGTGTAGAGACGACGGTGGAGACGTCGAAGGAGATATTGTCGGGTGAATGGCCGAAAAAAAGTCTAGCAAGAAGATAACACAGCCGAAGCAAATCCGGATGTCGGACATAAAGATCAAATCCAAAGGGCTCCAACTTCGAGGATAGGGCGAGGCAGAAGGAGGAAAAGAAGAAGTGGGCCAAGTCAAGTGCAGTTCGACGAGCTCTGGATCTGTTCCTGAGAGTTTGGGATGTTTCATGGAGCTTCACTACAATATGTTTTTTGGACAGATGCGTCCTTCGGAGTTCTGGTCTGTGAAGCAGCAACTTCGCAACATTTTCTGCGAAAGTGGAAAATGCTTCAGCAGTTTGAGCAAGCTTCACATCAAGATTTGTCCAAATTAAAATTTACTTCAGAAGCCTCAGCAGCTTCAGACCTATTTTCGCCGAAGTTAATCCACTTTGGCAGAGTGAAACTTCTTCGGCGGACTAAAGTTGTTTCGAAAAGTGCCTCGGAAAGTCTTTTTGGCCAAAGTAAAAGTACTTCGGAAGGTTGAAGCCACTTCGCAAAGTTTTTGCCGAAGTGGAAATGCTTCGGCAGTTTGAAGCTGCTTCGCAACAGTTTTGCCGAAGTAAATCTACTTCGGAAGTTCGAAGCCGCTTAGCTAAGTTTTTGGCCGAAGAGAGATTGCTTCGGAAGTCCTTCTTTGCCGAAGTAAATCTACTTCGGGAGTTTGAGCAGCGAAGTAGTTACTTCGGAGAGAAAATCGCCGAAGTAGAATATCCTGCATTGGAGAGTGTCGAAGCTCATTTTTTTTGTGTGTTAGTAGAATTTGGATTAAGGGAGGATGTTGGAAATATTATTTAATCCAAATCTCGTACTCTGTCATCGCCGCTGGAACGTCCCGTCTGGCAGAGAAAGCATGGGCGAGTTAAGGGAGTAGGTGAACTCCGTATGCCTCCAGGCTGGCCTCGAGATTCATGCCAAGCCAGCCTCAGATCCCCTGCAAGTATAAATGGAAGCCTCGGGCACGCATTCGGTATTCTGGGCAGTAGCCCCAGTTTCCCTACAGTTTAGCAGGTTCTGCTCTACAACGATGCAAATCAGTTTTTCTCAGAAAGAGCTTCGGGGTTCTTGTTGTTCCTTAGCGCAGAACCCCCTGTGTAATCCAGTTTGGATTTGGGTGGTTTATTCCGCAGGCGACAGATGCCGCAGATGTAAGGCTCTGCAGAGCCATTTCCCTGTTTTGGGCTCCCTCCCCTGTTTCAATAATATAAACCCTGCATTTTATTTGTGCTTCCACCTGCATGTGTTTGCCTGTAACAAGGCATGTCTCAAAGATCCGCATTTGTTTTGTTTTTGGTTTCAGTTTTCAACTTCTAACATAAAACACGGTTGAAAATGAGGAATTAGTAAAAGGTAGTCCAAAGAATCCTTATCTAAAATTTCACAGATTCGTTACCAAGTGTAAAAATACCACACAACACAAATTTCTATCCCTGGTCTATTCTATGATCATGCGATATACAAGGATTCCTAATGCAAGGATGATATACCCTTCCCGTATACATCAAATAAAAAAGCAAGAACATGTGTCGATAATAGCGAATGTGATATCTGTATGTCTATGAGCAACAATAATTTTTCTGAGATGTTGACGCAGTTCTATATCTATTCAAAGATAAAAGGCAATGTTTGTTTGTTTTTTTTTTTTTTTAAATAGTATTTTGAATTTAAGTTTTTTTAATGAAAATTTAAAAGATATTTTAATATTGGTTTTTGAAAGGGATCGTGATTTTTATTTTTTATTTTTTATTTTTTGTGGTGGCCACAAGGGGTAAACAGGCTGTGACCACGAGGGAACCATTACATAAAATATCCGCAACATGTGAGGCGAGAGATTTGAACCTGGGCCTCTCAGAAACTAGAGAGGTTTAACTATCCACATGCTCTCCAACTCCTCTACATGGGCGGATAAAGGGATCGTGATTTTTATAGGAGAGGTTGAACTTATGTTTTTTTTTGGATGGGACATACTATTATAGCATGTCTAATGGGACAAACATTTAAGGTAAAGCATAAGTTTTTCAAAGGGTCATGGATCCTTGTATAGTGGTTTGAACTTAGGTTTTGGATGAAAATCCAAAGACATAAGATTAGAGTATCCCAACACATCTCAGTCCCATGTATGGGGTTTAAACTTAGGTCTAGTCCCTCGTATGGGTTTAAACTTGGGTCTCCAAGATATACCATCCTTACATGAAAATCCAAAGACATAAGATTAGAGTATCCCAACACATCTCAGTCCCTTGTATGGGGTTTAAACATAGGTTTGAGTCCCTCGTATGGGTTTAAACTTGGGTCTCCAAGATATACCATCCTTACATGAAAATCCAAAGACATAAGATTAGAGTATCCCAACACATATCAGTCCCTTGTATGGGGTTTAAACATAGGTCTGAGTCCCTCGTATGGGTTTAAACTTGGGTCTCCAAGATATACCATCCTTACAGGATTCAAAACATTTTAAAGTAAAGCATGGGTTTTCCAAAGGGACCAAAAATTTCAAGTTAAACACAAGTTTTTGAAAGGATCTGTCTTTTAGATGAGAACCCAAAACATACTATTACAATATCTCAATAAACATAAAAATATTTTAAATAAAAAACAAAATTTTCATAGAAACTGGTACCTTATACTAAAATTTAAACAATATAAAAACTCAAAATCATACAATTACAGTCCGAGTATGTTTTTTAAATGTAATGCTCCCTCACAATAATTTCAAACCATGAGAATTTTAAAGCCTAAAAGTATTTAAACCCGTGACCTTTCTAAAAAATATTCCACTGACAGTTCTATTAATACCTCAAAATGACACCATCGATACATGTCTCGTAAATCGGTATTGCGTAAAGGACACCGATGGAATCAAGCATTGTTTTTTTTTTGAAAAAAATGAAAAATATGTTATATTTATAGAATCTGTATTACAAGGTAAAATGAACTGGACAGGCATCAAGGGAGACAAAAAATCCTCCTCCAATCCCTCCTAGCTCAAAAATTACCCATAAAACATTACCTTACATAATGCGTATATCCATACCCTCAAGCACTACCATAGCTGAATTCCAGTTTATCCAATTTATCTGAATTCCGTAAACTATCCATTTATCTTCATGTTGTGTTGCTCTGTGGCCTAACCGTGATAGATTCATTAGACTCACCGTCTACTCTTCTTGTTCTACTATCTCGCTTGTATCACCTCCCCGCATCCCTTGGATTCTTTGGCACAAGCTTATCCGATTTTCCATCCGAGAGTCCACATATTGCCCTTTCTCCGCATCTTTTCCCCATTTTGCTAAATAGTCCGCCACCCTATTTCCCTCTCGCTTTATATGTGTAATAAAAACATCTTGAAAAACTTGCCGCATCTTCTCGGACTCGCTTCCACCTTCCTTCTCTCTCCAATTCCTAGCACCCGAAAGGGCCTTATCGGATCTAATATTCCAGCCCATACCCGAGAGTCCTGTCTCTATCCACAACTTATGTAATCGTAGATTTGCAGCTATCACCGATGTTGACAAGATCGCCTCGTCCTTCCGCTTCATTATTAGTTGCCTCCCCCATGCCTTCCGCTCTCCAATACACCTGTTCTCCTTTCCAATTTCGCATGATAATACCAAAACCAGACTTTCCCAGGATTTTTAGTAGAAGCCCCATTCGTGTTTGCCTTCACCCACTCTTTAGGAGGTGGCCTCCACTCTATGTTATTCAAGGGGATCACACCCGTGTACCCATCCTTAAGTTGTTTCTCTGTTACGCTTATTCCAAGGCTCCGTAGAATAATCACTTCCTCCATTTTTATATTTGTTTCCTCCTGTAATCTGATAAATAGTGTTTCTGTTACCTTGCTCATAATACTCTCCCATACTTGCTCCCTTGTTCTCGTGCTCCGATCTAAATATGCGTGCATTTCGTTCTAGCCATAATCGCCACCATATGAAGCTAGGTCCTAGTTTCCATGCAATTTTCATTGTTTTAGTCTTAAAGTCGCACCTGTTTCCATTTCTCATAAAAGCTTTTCCGGCTCTCAAAAACTTCCCAATGTTGTCTCATTTGTCTCCACCAATTGATCCATATGTCTTTAGCAAAAGAACACCCAAAAAAGAGGTGATTCAAGGTCTCCTCTACCTTTCCACACAAAACACATTTAGAGGGCCCAAAGAAACCTCTTTTTATCAAATTATCAAAAGTCAAGCACTTTTTGTGGTTAATCAACCATGAGAAAATGTTAATTTTTGGCCATCCTTCCTTTTGCCGTACAAATGTCCATGGAAAGGGTGATGGGGTAATCTCGTATCCACAAACTACCTTGTATCCCTCCTTTGCCTTATAAATTCCCAACTTACTTCCTCCCCATCCAAGTATATCCCTCTTAGAACCATCCCGAATTGGGTGTCTTTGAAGATATCTCCACAGCTTTTTCCATTAGTTCCTCTCGTACCCCTCACCGGCCATTCTTGGGGATGTTTCCATCGTAGTAAATCTGGCACATGTTGATTCCATGATTTCATATAGTAAGAGGCTTTCCACCACCCCGCTTTTTGGAGCTCGATTTCCAGCCTCTCCATCTCTCGGGAATGTCCGAATAATTGGTTGTGATTGATTCCATGAATCCTCCCAAAATAAAGCATCCTTTCCATCCCCTAACCGCCAATATAGGTATGGCTTTATTAACTCTTGGCCTACTAACATTGTCCTCCATATGGTAGATCCCTCTCCTTCCACTTTGTATCTTGGAATGTTTTTCTCATCCACTCCTGGGTAATATTTAGCTTGTAAGAGTCTACTCCATAAACCCCCAGTAGCTGTAATCCATCTCCAATATAGCTTCCCAGCTAGTACCTTGCTGCTCTGGAATGCTGATCTTATCCCCAATCCTCCTTGTTTTTTTGGTTGGCATATCTTCTCCCAACCCACTAGTGCTATTTTTTGTTCTTCCCTTGCACCTGACCACAAAAACTTTCTTGTGTGTTTGTCAATATCTTTTAGAATTCTCTTTGGAGCCTGAAGTACATAAAATTTATAAACTGGAAGAGCTTGTAGCACAGCTTTAATCATTGTCAGCCTTCCTCCTAAGCTTAGCCATTTATGAGTCCAGTTGCTCAGCTTAGCTTGAAGTCTATCCATCAACCCTTTCCACTCTTTACTTTTTGTTTTCTTTGCAGATAAAGGTACTCCTAAATATTGTATGGGTAAAGGAGTTTCCATGAATTTCAACAATTGTATAATTTTATCTCTCACCCTCTTCGTTGTATTAAAAAAAACAATTTGAGATTTTTTTTCATTAAAAGTTTGCCCAGAGCTTGAGTATACCCATCTAAAACTTCTTTTATGTTTCTTGCTACTATGAGATTGGCTTGACTAATAAGAGCAGTATCATCCACAAACTGGAGGTGATTTATCTCAATTTGAGAACTTATTTTCAAGCCCTTTAACCTCCCCTCTTGTCTCCCTTTTTTTAACAGTCTCCCGAGACCCTCTGCATAAAGGATAAAAAGGTAAGGGGAGAGAGGGTCCCCTTGCCTCAGCCCCCTTCCCCGCTGTGAACATGGGAGAGGGACTGCCATTTACCATAACTGAGAATGATGTAGTTTGTGTACAGGCTCTTACCCAATCTCTCCACCCTCTCGCAAAGCCCATTTTTTCTAAAATATTTTGCATAAAGGACCAATCTACTCTGTCATAGGCTTTAGAAAGATCTAATTTAATAAACATACCTGGGTCCTTTTGTTTTGACATTGTGTGTATCACCTCCCGGGCCACTACTATTCCATCTAGAATTTGTCCGCCTTCAACAAAACCACCTTGCTCACTTGAAATCATATTTGGTAAAAACTGTTTCAACCTTTCTCGCCATAAGCTTTGTTAATATCTTGTATACTACATTACATAGTGAAATAGGCCTATAATTATCAATTATCTCACTAGATGGGCCCTTAGGAACCAAAGTGATAAAAGTATGATTCAAGGCTTTTAACATTTGCTTACTCGTCTCGATTTCCTCCAGTGCCTCCACCACCGCTTGGCCCACAATTTCCCAAAAATTTTGATAAAATTCAATGGGGAATCCGTCTCGGTCCCGGAGTCTTTCCCCGTTTGCATTTTTTGTATGATCTCGCGAGGTTTCTTCAAAAGAAATTTCCTCCATAATAATTTATTGTGTTCAGTTTTGACTGATTGTGGAATTGACTCTAGTATCTTCTCATGCCTTATTGCTTTCAAATTTTCATTATCGCTAAAAAGTGTATGGAAGTACCGATTTGCTATACTTTTCATTTCACTTCCACCGGTTTTTACCCGACCCATCATATCTGTAAGACCCATAATTCTATTTTGTTGTCTCCTGGTTGTTGTCGTCTTATGGAAGAAAGCTGTATTTTGGTCCCCCTCCTTTAACCATGTGATTCTGGCTCTTTGCCTCCAATAGATTTCTTCTTGTTCCTCCAAAGCTTCCTCTTTTCTAATAATTTCTGCCTCACGTTGTAACAGTTCTTCTGTGATAGTTCCTTGTCTTATCTCTTGAGCAATCTTCTCCTTTTGATCCTTGATTTCATTCTTTTAGATTCTAGTTATTTCCTTCTTCTCGTTTACTCCACTCCTTTAGTTGGGTCCTTACATATTTTAGTTGTTTGTGGAGTTTGAATTGGGCTGTCCCAAATCTTGGTTTCCCTGATTTCCACCATTCCTTTATACGGTCCCCTAGCTCCTCATCTTTCAGCCACCATAGCTCAAATTTAAAAGTTCCCACAACTTTATGATTATCTTCTTCTATGGTTAAACTTACTGGAAAATGATCTGAAGAAAGCCTATCCATGACCCTTGCTTGATGCTTGGTATGCAAATATAATTCCTCCCCCATGAAGAAACGATCCAAGCAAGATTTGACCATCTCACCTTCCTTTCTTCCGTTAGTCCAAGTCATGGAGCTATCCACAGCTTGGGATATCTATTAGATTCATTTGACATGTTATTGCTGAAAAAAACCTGTCCTTTTCCTCAAGCATGGCTCGCCTCCTTGTTGTTCCTCTATTCTAAGCTTTGCATTGAAGTCTCCTCCCACAATCCATTGGTCCTCCTGGTAGTTTTCTCTCGAAAGTCCTGGATGGCTACCCATTGATCCCTCTCGTAATCTAACTCGTTTGTGCTCCATAAAAATTCACTATAGTCCAAATTTTTCCAGTTTCCCTATTTTGTAACCGGACCATCAACACCCCTCTCGTAGAGGCCCCCCCTATCTCTAGGAACAGTTGGTGATTCCACATAGTGGCCACTCCACCTGATTTCCCTTGTGACGATTGAGTAAGGATCTCTCCTTTTTGCCATATCCTCCTATTTATTTTTTGTAAGTCTTCTCCTTGCATTTTGGTTTCCCGTAACAAAATTATATCCTGGACTCATATCTATGATAATATTTTTGATCGCCTTTTGTCCGGGCGATCGCCTAAACCCCTCACATTCCAAGTGATTAATATCATTGAGAATTAGGAGAGAAAAAATCAGCCATCGATTTTACCTTTCCGTTCTGGCTCAAATCTCTTCCCCGTTCCTCCATCTTTTCCTTGTTTGACTTCCTCCCCGCAGATTGGTTTGGTTTTTGTTTCTTCTTCACTTGATGAATTCCTATAGTAGGGATTTCTTTGTTCTTATTTCCTTCTTTCATCTCTATTTCCCGTGTCAAAAACATCCTCTCGCTCTATTTCCCCTCCTATGGTCTTGCTTGTGGGTTGAATCTCCTCTTCCATGAGAGAGGTTGTGTCCGGTCTTGCTCCTTGCTTGTTCCCTAACACTAGATTGGAATATTGTTCCCGATCAACTCGTTGTGACTTGCTCGAGTATCCTCCTCTAACCCTTCCATTTGAAAATCTCCTTCGGTTTCCAAGTTTCCCAGCTTGTTTGAATATCTCATATCTATTGGTTGTTCTTACAACTCTTTCTCCTTGTCTCTGGTTACTGTGCTGATTTTTTTTGTTTGGCCTTCTCATTACTTTTTGAAAACCCTCATAATCTATTGGGCCTTTCCCTTCCTTTTGATTTCCCTTTTGCTGAAGAGATTGACCTGCCATGTTAAAATTTTCTTTTGTCCCCTCTTGTTCAGATTGATGATCCTTAACTGTTGGGCACATTCTAGCTAGATGTCCAGGAGCGTGGCACACCCGACATCTGAATGGAATAGCCTCATAATCCAGCTTGTTGGCGCCGGACAAAATCCCCTATTTTTAGGTCTATCTCCATTGGAAGAGGTTTGCCGAGGTTAATTTCTACACAAACCCTAGCAAACTTTGTCGATCCTCCTAAAACTGCTTCTCTTGATCTACCTTGATAATGCCCTAATAAGTTGCCTATTGCCTCAAGTATCTCCTCTTTCCAAAATTCAAGGGGAAGGGCAAATAATCTTACCCATATTGGTACTGTTGTCGGTTCCACCCTCGGGTCAAATCCCATCTTCCATGGCTGCAAGAATAGTCCCGCTGGTCCATGATGATATGGTCCTCCCTCAAATACTTTTTGTCGATCTGCCACCGATGTGAACTCCACAGAAAAATACCCATTTGCGAGAGTTAGAATTTCGTATTCTCCTTCCAGATGCCATTGTTTCCTTATCCATGTGTGGAGGAAGTGCACAGATGGTTTGAAACCCACAAATTTACCTATCAGGTTGTGTTTTGACTTATAAACAATATCCTCATCTACCCAGTCCTCAGCTATTTCCAACATCGGTATTTCTTTTGCTTGTGGTAGACATCCGTTCACCCTCCCAGGCAGAGAATCCTCCTTTTGTCGCTTCCCCATGGTGTTTATGATTTTCTTTGCTTGTGTTTGACAGTCGTTGAAACTATCTTGGGTTCCACATAGCTTATCCCGAAATGAAATTCCTTCGTTTGGAGGATTTGGTACCGAAGTACCTATGTCCCCCATTCTTGGCCGTGATCCTTACTATTGACAGCCCTCTACCTCAGCTTCTGAAACCCCAGTTTGATTCCTCAGATCTCCTCTGAAGCACCTCCAAACTTCTGAAACCCTAAAAAAATGTATGAATCAAGCATTGTTTTATGATGAAATGAAAAACTTAATTATGTGGGAGCTTTAAAATAAAAACATAGAACAATTATGCCATTCATGGATCGTCGTCCTCGTCTCCATAAAAATTATGAAGTCCATATTAATTTTAAGAAGTATAAAACGTGTGAAATTTGTTATTTACTTTTTTTTTTTAATTTAAATACAATAAAAAAATATTTACGCTTGTCTACCAATACATACATGCTAATATTAAGTCATCCTGCCAAAGAAGCAAGACATGAACCATTGATTGTAGTTTGCATAATGTTTACGTGGAATACTGTCTAGATAGAATAGCAAACTACTAACTTTAACTAACATTTTATTCTTTTAATACACGAAAAAAATTGTATGATAATAAAAGAAATTGGAGATATGCGTTATATTTTAATGATTGTCGATTCAGATCTAAATTAAATTAAAAGTTTTTATTTATTGATACAAATCTTAATAGATCTTAAAAAGTACAACTTCAAATTTTTTTGAGACTGTAGATCTAGATAATCAACTCGTGGGGCGAGAAATCCATTAAAAATGATATAGTGAAATTTTAGACGGTGGAAGAAGGAGGATTATAGGCTATGGAAGGACCTATTCTATTTCAGCTCTTATACATGCCGCCTCTCTGGTAGCAGCAGGAATTTTTCTTGTAGTTCGATTGTTTTCTCTTTTTAGAGTTGTACTTTTAATAATGAATCTCATGTGTTGGACAGGGGGAATAACAGCTCTATTGGGAGCTACAATGGTTATATATGTTGGGAGCTCATAGTTTCCATATACTATATTCTTTTAGTAATTGGTCTTCCCGTACTATACTATGTGATAATGTTTCTAAACTATGCGAGACGCTATATATGGGCAAAGATAGAACATTTTCTATCTCAATGAAATAAGAGACTTATTTCCCATAAAAAATTTTAAATCCTGTTTTGTACAAGATTTTCTTAATGAAAAAGAAAATCTTGTTTTTTTTATTATATGCCATAAATAAGCCTAGGATCTTCTCTTGATGTGTCTAATATTTTGTCTTAATGTAATGATAATCCAAAAATTCATTTATTTCTCTACAATTATTTATTCCTCTAGTCTTATTTTTGAACACTCATTTGTTTCTTTCCAACCAGATCCCCAAAAAAATATAGCTTCTTAAGTGCCACTATTCCAAAATATTGATTAGAAAATATGGAATCAACCATGTAACATTAAATTCTCTCAATAAAATATTTAGGAAATCACAAAAAAAATTACAAGTTCCAAATAGGTGGTCCACACACTCATCTTCTTTGTTACATAAGACACAAACAATTGGAACCACAATCCCTCTTTTGAACATATTGTCTTTTGTAAGGATCTTATTGAGAATGGAAGTCCAAAAAAATATAGCAACCTTAGGGATGATGTTTAGCTTCCAAATTCTTTTAAGCTCAGGTTTCTCTGAGGTTACTTTGCCCAAGACTCTATATTCATCCTTCACTAAGTACTGGCCTTGTTGGTTTCTTCCTCAAATTATCTGATACTCCTCTAAATCTCTACCTAAACAATAACTCCTTAGGAGGTTTTGTAGATGTTTACCCCCGAGTCTTGCATATCTTCTTGCACAATTTTCCACTCCTCAAAATCATCCACCCTATGAATGTAACCATTCATTTTCTTACCATAGGTTATGGTTAAATTTTCTTTAGTATATTTAAACTTTATATAGTTTGCTAAAGGCTCCTCTTGAATCCAAGAGTCTTTCCAAGAGTAAATTTTTTCTCCCCTATCTACTCTCCATTTTAGACCTTGCCATATAACTTTCCTTCTATTTATTATGTTTTACCAAAAAATAGGCCCATGTGGAGGATTAGAACAACTGATAAAGTGGTTTCTGCCCTACAAGTATTTTTTTTGGATAATGCTAACCCATTTCCCTGATGCTCTAGTGCAAAGTCTCTAACCATGTGTAGCTAGAAGGGCTCTACTTAGATCTCTCAACTTCCTCAAACCAATACCCCCATTTTGTAAAGGCTGGAAATAGGTATCCCAGGATACCAGATGTATACGTTTTTTGAATTCAGTGTCATCCCATAAGAATTTTTTTTGTATTTTTTCTAAAATCTCTTCCACTTTCCTTGACATCCTTAGGAAATATATGAAATAAATAGGAGGCTTTGAATCATGTATTTTATGAGTTGTAATTTCCCTACAAAGGAGGATAATAGAGATCCCTTCCAACATTGAAATTTCCTATTAAATTTATCACTAATTGAATATCAAATTTCATCTTTCATATTACCTATAAAAAAAGGTAAACTATGATAAGTTATAGGAAAATTTTCCTCCTTACAGCCTAAAACTTTAACTATTTGATCTCTTATACTCTCATTTTTTTTTTAAAACATAATCATATTTTTTTTCATAATTTAGTTTTTGGCCTATAGCTTTTTCATAAGAATCAAGGCCTTTTTAAAACTCCAAATTTTTTCCTTTGTAGCTTCCCCAAGAAATAAAGTATCATCCACAAAATGTTGATGAGATAAATCTTCACCAATGGATGACTGTTTTAGACCTTTTATATTACCATCATTTATCTTTCTTTCCAAATTTCTTTCCAAGTCATATGCCATAATGATAAAGAGATATGGAGACGACGGATATTCCTGCCTGATTCCTCTTCTAGAAGGAAACAACCCATTAGATTATCCATTTATCAACATTGAAAAGCAAGGGTTAGAAATACACATACCAATACATGCCCTCCATTTTTAATGAAACCCATTCACTCCATTATTTTATCTAATAAAGACCATGAAACCCTATCATGGGCTTTGTTCATATCCAGCTTAAGGAACATGCCTACCACTTTCCTTCTTTGAAGAGAGTGTGTTGTTTCATAAATGGCAATGATGCTTTTAGTAATCTACTTACCTACCACATAACCCCCTTGATCTTCATAAAGGATTGAGGGGATGATGTTTTTCAACCGATTGGCCAAAACTTTAGTAAAAAATTTGTAAATTGTATTACATAGGCTAATTGGTCTAAATTCCTGCAATTTATCTGCCCCATATTTCTTGGAAATAATATCAAGGAAGGTATTATTCCATTCTTTTAGAAACTTACCAAATTCTTGTGCTTCTTGGATTGCATTGACTACATCTTCTCCAACAATATCCAATGATGTTGAAAAAAACCTAATGGAAAACCATCTGGTCCCAGATCCTTGGATGCTTCCATAGATAACACAACTTTTTTAATTTCCTCCTTAGATATTGCCTTGAATAGATATTCAATCATGCTATCATTAACTCATTTTGGAACATTTTAAATGATGCTTTCTGTTTCCATGTTGCATTCTATTGATTCTTTGCTATGAAGGTTTTGAAAGAATGTAATGGCCAAATTTTTAATATAGTTTAAATCCTCATACTTTCTTCCATATTCCTCCATAAGTTAGAGGATTTTATTTATGTTCCTAGATCTCATAGTCAAAACATGGAAGAATTTAGTGTTTCAATCACCTTCCTTGAGCCACAAAACTCTTGATTTCTATTTCCAATGAATTTCCTCTTGGGCAATGGTATTATGATACTCCGTGAGGAGTTGTTTTTCCTTTTCATGCAACTCTAGTTTCCTACCTTACCTATCCATAATTTCCTCTATATATTGAATATCCTTTTTAATCTATTATTTTCTTAAATTGATGTTACCAAAAACCTCTTTATTCCAAATTTTGATTCGATACTTGATATTCTTTAATTTTGGGCAACTTTGTACATTGTTGATCCTTGAACCTCCTCTTGCCACCAAGATTGAATTTTATTTGTAATTTTTGGGTGCATATTCCACATGAGCTCATACCTAAAGGTTGCTCCTCCTTGCTTCCCCTCCTTTTCCATATCCAACAAGAGGGGATTGTGATATGATTCTATTTTTGGTATACATGTCAGTCTATGAATATTGTTTATACTTAGCCAACTATCAGATATAAGAACTCTATCTAGGTGCCTTTGAATATGATTATCCCTCATCATTCTATTTTTCCACGTAAACTTTCCTTTACACATATCTAGGTCAATCAACTTATTATTCTGAATAAAATCATTATTATTTTGCATACCTTGAGTGATGTTAATCCTCCCTCAACTTTTGTCCTCTATTCTTATGACTGTATTGAAGTCACCAAAAACCATCCAATAAAAATTAATGAAAATACTCCTCTAAAATGATAGCTTATTCCACAAATGGAATCTTTCACGATCATCATTTTAATCATAAACCCCTATCATTACCCAATAGAAGTTAGGTTTTTTTTTCTTCAATTTGATTGTGTAGAATCTCTCTTCTTGGTCAATTAAAGTGCCCTCAAAATTCATTTTGTCCCAAAAGATGTAAATACCTCTAGCAGTACCTTGTGTTGGGCTTTTGATCCATTCAGCATTTGACTAGACCTCTTTCTGAATAATGTCAAGTT
This sequence comes from Wollemia nobilis, assembly GCA_028583015.1. Classification (NCBI taxonomy): domain Eukaryota; kingdom Viridiplantae; phylum Streptophyta; class Pinopsida; order Araucariales; family Araucariaceae; genus Wollemia; species Wollemia nobilis. The sequence continues at coordinate 224,008 of JAQPPZ010000688.1, read as the reverse complement.
TTTTTATATCAATTTTAGATTCGTGAAGATAAATAATATCAAGTTTTACTTCCATGAGTAGATATCTAACAATTCTTCTTTTCCCGAGGGAATTTAGCCACTGCGCATTCCAAGAAAGGATTTTTATTTTTTGGTTTTTTTTATGGGCTTTTACCCTTAACCATAAATTCTTCATTTGGATCTAATTATTGTCACTTGTTCTCTGGTACTATTTTTTCTACTTGTTTAAGGGGTCTCCCTTGATTTATTTTCCCATAATTACCTATATTCCTTGTATTTTTTATATGTTTTCTAGGAGGATCGTTCTCTTACATTTGATTACATTCTATCAAATATTCTTCTACTATTGATTGAGTTGTTTTACCCAACTCTAGTCTTTTGTTGAATCTTGTTTGCATACCCTCCTTAGACTACTTTGAGTTTTCTATTATGCTTAGATCCTTCTATTCCTCAATTTTTTTAGTTTTGTTCTTTGAACTTAAAACATGATCTAATCCTTTCCATCCCTCTATTTCTTTGATTTTAAACTGATAAAATCCTTCAATTTGATCCTTGTTATGTTTTGAGTCCATTTGAGTGGATGGGTATCCTCTACCATTTTAGCATCATCTACTAATATTTCTTCTTCAACTTCCAAATTACCGTATGCATTCTCTATGTTAATTGCAATCACATTTTGGTGTTGTGTCTTGGTATCTAGATTTATATGATTCTCAATCATATTTATTTTCTAATTATGGTTGCCTTCCTCATAATTATTATTTTTCTCTATATTGAGACTATTCTCTTGTTGATTAGTGTTATTTTCAAAACCACTCAAGTTTTGTTTCTCATTATATTTTTCATCTGCTTGCTGATTTAGCTCTATGCATTTACTTGTAAACTCCATTATCTTATTAAGATTTTGTTGTTCTTAGTATGAAAATTTAATAATTCCACTTGTATATAAAACTATTTTTAGATTTATGTCAATTAAAAGAACACTTTTTAGTGACTCATCAAATTTATCCCTCAAAATTACAACAAAATAGACTATTTTCTAGCACTCTTAATAATTTTAAATGCTACAAAATGAATGGGCTTATTTTTTCATAAGATTGATGATAGAATTTGTTTCTATCATATTTTTAGAGTTTAGATAATTGGATTTTTGTTTAAAAATTATGTATCAATGCATCTAATATGTTCAATGTCAAAGCATGCCATAAGAATGAACACAAAATGTTATTTTTCCACTAATCCCTTCCCATAATGTTACTCATAAATCTAATGTAGAAACCTATAGTCACTCTATAGAAATTTATTGACAATGAATATGAGATTCCCCAAGGCTCATAGGAATATTTCTAATCCATTTTTTTGGAGTCCAAATTAAGGAAATATATGAAACAAAAACAAGTAGGAAATAAAATCTCATAAACAAAAAATAAAAGCACACTTGTAAAAAATAAAAGTAGGATGGTTGGAAATTGAAAAAAAATTACAAAAATAAGTTAAAAGTTGTATAAAATCAAATTTCTACCTACATTATTTTCATGTACTCTTATTTGAGATATGGATCCATGTTAATCATACATTTTGCATCCATGTCCTTAATGAAGAACTGCTTTTCGGTAATTAAATCCACTTTTGATAGAATATGCATCACTATCCTCTCAATAAGGAATGAACTATGAATGTTGCCCTAAATCCCTAGAAAAATCAACAAAATTATGGGGTCACATATCAATCATCAATTGCTTAGTATAATATTTTAATTTCATCTAGTGGAGGAATGTGTTTAATGTTTCTTCCAACACAAAGGGATCAAATCCAACCAAGTATAATATCTATTTGATAGCAATTTAACATTTAAATATGTAACCATTATACTTTATCAAATTAAAAGTATACAAATTTAGCCAAAGCATGTGTTTTGTACACTCATCCATAAAGAAAACACCTGACTAAACAATTTAAATAAACTAGAATTAATCTACATTGCTTACTCACATAATTTAAAATTTCTATGTTCATCATACTCTAAAGGGATATTTATTTCTCCTACTTATATATAAAATAAATACCTTACTTACTACACTTAAAAGATATCTTTGTACCCTTACTTAACTCATAATTTTAGCCAAATAATAAAACAAGAGAAATGGATAAAATAAAATTATTTTCAATGCTTGTATATATCATTTTTTAAATTTTACAATGTGATATGAGTTCTCTTTCATATATAGGCTATACAAGATAAATTATTAAAAACCTTAAAGTAGAATATCTCAAATCTAAATTAGTTAAAAAATAATCCAACCAATTTTATTTAAAGACTTTAGACAACAACCAAGATAAGTTGGTAATAATTCTATCTAATTTTTATTTGGAAATCTAATTTTTATTTAAGTAACTTGGATCCATATAAATTAGTTATAATTTTATCTTCATAATTTTAATTTACATATAACGAATTTACTTGAACCAAACTAGTTGGAAATTAATCTCAACAAGTTTCACTTGTATGTCCAAATTTATTTGAGATATAATTATAATTAGATCTTATTGTTGTATATATTTTTTATAAATTTGCAAGCCTTTTGTAGTTTTTTCCATAGTCATTTTTATAGTTTATCCCAATATATTGCTAGATTTTCAATAAAATATCTCTATAAATGAACTCATATTCTAGTTTATTGACATAAATTCCTATGTTGCATAACATATAGAATTACATCATAATTACAAAAAAATAGCCATACAATAACATTTTTAACATGGAAAATAATGCCAAAGATATCTCAAAAAGTAATATTCTTGGGACTCATTAATAAATCTACCAATATTTTCATTGTCTATTTTGAGATCAAACTAATTCATTGATCCCATGGATGAATAAGACTAAATCACACCTAAAATTAGGTTGAGTACACTATGACTAGGACATAAGTACTTTTACTTAACTATCATCCCACATTTAAAAAAAAAAAACTATAAATTAGACAAGTAAATTGTTCATAAAGATACTTTTAGGATAACCATTAAAAAGAATAAAAAACTCAATTTGCTTCAAATAATTTCCAATAAATTGTATCTTTCATAATTAGGAATTATGCTTTTTTATATATTTAACTAAATTTAAAACTTAGAGTTAGCTTAGCATTGGTGGAATAGCAAAATTTATCTTATATAAATGAGGTATTATTAATCTCCTCAGTATTGTTGCAATAAAAAAGTGTTGAACCATCAAAAAAATGGGAGTTAACCACCTATGCACTTTTAGGCAAATATATTCCATCATAATATTAAATTAAGTAGCTCTATCAAGAAGATATCCTAAGAATTTTTTTGTTATAACATATAGAAAGGAAGCAAAAGGGAAATTTTTACAAATAGACCTCCATAGATCAAAAAGATTAGAGATTTTACCATTCATAACTATCACATTTAAAGGCCCCTCTTTTTGACAAGGTCATAGCTTTTCTACTACTTCAATTTGGTAGATTCATTTATTTTTGATAAATAATAACCGTCTTGTTTTTTATCCTTTAATGAAGGACAAGATTGTATTGAATAAAGACATGCCTATAATGATAAAAAATTAGGACATTTTGGGTATTGATTAAAAACCTTTGTATCTTCTTTGTTTTAATTTGGAGCTATAACTCTATCATTGCTAGTTAAACATATGTTATGATAACCTTGCTTCCTTTTTGTTTGTAGCAAACATGAAAATTAGAGGTGGCTAGATGTATAAATAATATGTAGCCCAACTATCAAAATATTTTATAAGGCCATTATATTACCTATTTTCATATTTTCCAAGATAAGTAAGAAATAGAAATTGAATATGGATGAGTTTATTGGTGTAAAAAATAATCTTTTGTTTGGAGGTATGAGGTAATAATGTTATATAGATTATTGAATTAGAGGATTATCAAATATGAGCTCTCATATGTAGTTAAGTTAGCTAGGTTTTTTATAATTTCTCCTAGTTTTTCTAACTATGATAGGCCTAAGACAATTAAATATAAATTTTGCAAGTGTAGGTTTGTTAAGAAATTTTGGAATATGGTCGATTCTATTTATCAAGGGTTATGTGGTATACTATTGAAATGGAAGAGAATTTCTTAATAGTTTCTAGAGAGTTTTATAAAATCTATGAATTCCTTAGGCAAATTACACTATGACATATTTGATATCAAAAATGTTATATTAGTTTTAATTATTTACTTTAGTCCTTGATCTTTGAATTATATCAATTTTAATATATCACATTATTATAGGTGTATACCTTGTAGCTTCAAAGATATAAATGAGAGGATCCACGAAGATGATAGGTTTAGGGTACTACTTGCACCTTCGAGAGCTCATTTCATGGAAATCATAGCTCCTTCGAGAAGATTAGTTTTAGGGTGTTATGTGCACCTTGGAGAGTTCATTTCATGGAAATCGTAGCTCCTTAGAGTAGCTTCAAGACACTATGGATAGTGAGACCTAAAATAAATGAGATATCTTGATCAAAATTCAACTATTAAGCCACTGAAATAGGTGTACACTTGACCAATTGCATTTCAAATATTTGGTTCTATGTAGACCTTGTATTGTTGTGTATACACCTTGATGTATGTGATCCTTATTGAGCTTTAGCTGACGAATAATTTGCACTATATTGACTGCATAACTTATAATATTTTTTTTTCATATTAAATACATGAAAAACCACATTCATTTGTGTTTATGAATATTTATACCATATCATGTGGCATAACCATGAAAGAGGAGACATGCATTACATGCATAATTGCCAAGCTGATACAATATCAAGTTGAATATTATGACTAATTTATAATAATATATAAACAATTTCTTTTTAGTAACATTAACTTATTATTATTATTATTATTATTATGTTATAAAAACTTTCCCGTGGCAAAATTTCTACAAAGGTATAGATTTTCTCCATCCGTCCAATCGACGGGGTCGGTTGTAGGACTAGTGGAATAGACACAGAGTTTCGAGGCGAAATACTGGTTTACCGTTTCCCACAAGGAAATGATATTCCTCGATTGGCATACTGTAATCGGTTTATTCATTTTTAGTGAGTTCTGATTGGCAATTAACGCTCAAAATGAAGTTTTGACATTTAATGTCTTGTTCTTTCTTTAGACTTGTTATAGATAGTCACACTTCCATAAAAATTTATTCCCGTGATTGAAAGATACTTGTAATTTTATACAAGGCTGTGTCGGTACAGAATTGTGAGGGGCACACATGTGTGACAGGGACGGACTTTAAATTTGGAATGCACGTATTGAAGATTATTACATCGCAACTATTTTTTTTTTTTTTTTCAAAATATGTACATCAGATGATATTAATTTTAAAAAGTCACCTAAATTTTATAGGCTTACGTTTTAGGCTCATATCGTTATAAACGAAATATTTAGGACAAAATCATCATAAACGAAATGTTTTGAATAAATTAAGTTACAGATATTCTTTCCAGCATAATTAGTTTGCATCCATATAATCTAAACATTCTTTCAAAAGATTATTGATCATGTCGATCTTATCTACAATTATGAGCACCGCAAAAACGTCCGAGCTTTTATAATAATTTGAGGCGTCAAACTATCTATCTCTATATATCAAATATGTATCTCCCCCTCTCTCGATATATGAATGGGTTTTTTATATACCAACTTCAAAGAGGGATACTCTTCCCCTTACAGAAATGAAAGCAGGAAATTCAACCAAGGGACATGTAACAGTAGAGTAAAGAGAAATTTGTAATTTCGAGTCTTCTGATATTTGTTAAGCTTTTCCCTGCATGTAATATGTCGATGAAAAGAAGTTGGAAAACATTTGAAGAAAAAAAAAAATCTATGACCATCTATAAAGGAATAGATCTTGATAAGTAATCAACAGCTAATGTGAATTAGGTTTACTACAAGCTGTTATACTAAGAGAATTGCAGCCATATTTAACGAAAAGAAAACAGAGGATTGTTATTGTCTCGTAATGCAGCCAGAATGTGGATGGACATAAGCTTGGCAAAGATCACGGACATTTCAAGAAAGAAATGTCATATTTACAATTAAATTTGTGAACGCAAAGTAAGTAAACGAATCATGCAGGGTCTTGCATGAGAAGCAGAACGGAATACGGAACCAAGAATGACTTGCCCACAATACTGAAATATTATTTTGTAACGCTGTTCATCTTACCATTACATTTCAAAATGCGACGTGAGCAAGTCATTCTTGGCTGAGTAACACGCTCTGCCTCTACATGCTAGACTCCCTCATGAAATTATCAAGTCTCCCATGCATACCATTAACGTACAATGTAGATTACTATCAGGGGGGACTCAAATATATAGTGTATTAAAGACATGGAATCATAAAAGTTATTTTACTCGGGGGAAATTTGAGAATAAGTTCGATTCCCGCGTAGTGGGTCGCGATAATTTTATTCGCTTTCAACAAAATTATTGAATCGACCCAGCAGAAATGTAGCGATCTCATTTCTCCGCATAGAAAACACGATTGAAAAGGAGGAATTAGTAAAAGGTAGTCCAACGAATCCTTATCCAAAATTTCACAGATTCGTTACCAAGTGTAAAAATACCACACAACACAGGTGTCTATTCCTGGTCTATTCTATGATCATGCGATATACAAGGATTCCTAATGCAAGGATGATAGACCCTTCCCGTATACATCAAATAAAAAAGCAAGAACATGTGTCGATAATAGCGAATGCGATATCTGTATGTCTATGAGCAACAATAATTTTTCTGAGATGTTGACGCAGTTCTATATCTATTCAAAGATAAGGCAATGGTTTTTTTTGTTTTTTTTTTTTATTTTTTTTTTGGAAAAAGATAGTATTTTGAATTTATGTTTTTTAAATGAAAATTTAAAAGATATTTTATTTTTTATGGGATTTAAAATATTTTAATATTGGTTTTTGAAAGGGATCATGATTTTTATAGTAGAGTTTGAACTTATGTTCTTTTTGGATGGGACATACTATTATAGCATGTCTAATGGGACAAACATCTAAGGTAAAGCATAAGTTTCTGAAAGGGTCATGGATCCTTGTATAGTGGTTTGAACTTAGGTTTTGGATGAAAATCCAAAAACATAAGATTAGAGTATCTCAACACATCTCAGTCCCTTGTATGGGGTTTAAACTTAGGTCTGAGTCCCTCGTATGGCTTTAAACTTGGGTCTCCAAGATATACCATCCTTACAGGATTCAAAACATTTTAAAGTAAAGCATGGGTTTTCCAAAGAGACCAAAAATTTGAAGTTAAACACAAGTTTTTGAAAAGATCTGTCTTTTAGATGAGAAACCAAAACATACTATTACAATATCTCAATAAACATAAAAATATTTTAAATAAAAAACAAAATTTTCACAACAACTCTTACCTTATACTAAAATTTAAACAATATAAAAACTCAAAATCATACAATTACAGTCCAAGTATTTTTTTAAATGTAATGCTCCCTCACAATAATTTCAAACCATGAGAATTTTCAAGCCTAAAAGTATTTAAACCCGTGACCTTTCTAAAAAATATTCCACTGACAGTTCTGTTAATACCTCAAAACGACACCGTCGATACATGTCTCGTAAATCGGTATTGCGTAAAGGACACCGTCGATACATTCAGACGGAATCAAGCATTGTTTTATGATGAAATGAAAAACTTAATTATGTGGGAGCTTTAAAATAAAAACATAGAACAATTATGCCATTCATGGATCGTCGTCCTAGTCTCCATAAAAATTATGAAGTCCATATTAATTTTAAGAAGTATAAAACGTGTGAAATTTATTATTTAATTTTTTTTAATTTAAATACAATAAAAAATATTTACGCTTGCTTACCAATACATACATGCTAATATTAAGTCATCCTGCTAAAGAAGCAAGACATGAACCATTGATTGTAGTTTGCATAATGTTTACGTGGAATACTGTCTAGATAGAATAGCAAACTACTAACTTTAACTAACATTTTATTCTTTTAATACATGAAAAAATTGTATGATAATAAAAGAAATTGGAGATATGCGTTATATTTTAATGATTGTCGATTCAGATCTAAATTAAATTAAAAGTTTTTATTTATTGATACAAATCTTAATAGATCGGACAAGTTCAAATTTTTTTTGAGACTGTAGATCTAGATAATCAACTCGTGGGGCGAGAAATCCATGAAAAATGATACAGTGAAACTTTAGATGGTGGAAGAAGGAGGATTACATGCTATGGAAGGACCTACTCCATTTCAGCTCTTATACATGCCGCCACTATGGTAGCAGCAAGAATTTTTCTTGTAGCCACTTATGGTAGCAGCAAGAATTTTTAAGAGTTATACCTTTAATAATGAATCTCATGTGTTGGACAGGGGAAATAACAGCTTTATTGGGAGCTACAATGGCTATATCTGTTGGGAGCTCAAAGTTTCCATACATTATATTCTTTTAGTAATTGGTATTCTCGTACTATATTATGTGATAATGTTTCTAAACTATTCCAGAAGCTATATGGGCAAAGAAAGAACATTTTCTATCTCAATGAAATAAAAGAATTATTTCCCATAAAAAAATTGAAATCCTGTTTTGTACAAGATTTTCTTAATGAAAAAGAAATTCTTGCTTTTATTATATGCCATAAATAAGCTTAGGATCTTCTCTTTATGTGTCTAATATTTTGTCTTAATGTAATAATAATTCAAAAATTTATTTATTTCTCTACAATTATTTATTCCTCTGGTCTTATTTTTGAACACTCATTTGTTTCTTTCCAACTAGATCCCCCAAAAAATATGTGGAATGCATTTTTGACAAAAAATATAGCTTCTTAAGTGCCACTATTTCCAAATATTGATTAGAAAATATGGAATCACCCAAGTAACATTAAATTCTCTCAATAAAATATTTAGGATATCACAAAAAAAATTATAAATTCCAAATAGCTGGTCCACACACTCATCTTATTTGTTACATAAGACACAAACAATTGGAACCACTATCCCTCTTTTGAACATATTGTCTTTTGTAAGGATCTTATTGAGAATGGAAGTCCAAAAAAATATAGCAACTTAGGGATGATGTTTAGCTTCCAAATTCTTTTAAGCTCAAGTTTCTCTGAGGTTACTTTACCCAAGACTCTATATTCATCCTTCACTAAGTACTGGCCTTGCTGGTTTCTTCCTCAAATTATCTGATACTCCTCTAAATCTCTACCTAAACAATAACTCCTTAGGAGGTTTTGTAGATGTTTACCCCCGAGTCTTGCATATCTTCTTGCACAATTTTCCACTCCTCAAAATCATCCACCCTATGAATGTAACCATTAATTTTCTTACCATAGGTTATGGTTAAATGTTCGCTAGTATATTTAAAATTTCATGCATACCTTGAGTGATGTTAATCCTCCCTCCACTTTTGTCCTCTATTCTTAAGACTGTATTGAAGTCACCAAAAACCATACAATATAAATTAATGAAAAGAATCCTCTAAAATGATAGCTTATTCCATAGATGGAATCTTTCACGATCATCATTTTGAGCATAAACCCCTGTCATTACCCAATAGAAGTTAGTTGTTTTGTTCTTCAATTTGACTATGTAGAATCTCTCTTCTTGATATCAAAATTCATTTTGTCCCAAAAGATGTAAATACCTCTAGCAGTACCTTATGTTGGGCTTTTGATCCATTCAGCATTCGACCATACCTCTTTCTTAATAATGTCAAGTTTTTTTATATCAATTTTAGATTCTTGAAGACAAACAATATCAGGTTTTACTTCCATGAGTAGATTTCTAACAATTCTTCTTTTCCCAGGGAAATTTAGCCTCCACACATTCCAAGAAAGGATTTTTATTTTTTGGTTTTTTTTATGGGCTTTACCCTTAACCATATATTATTCATTTGGATCTAATTATTGTCCCTTGTTCTCTGGTACTTTTTTTTCTACTTGTTTAGAGTGTCTCCCTTGATTTATTTTCCCATAATTACCATTATTCCTTGTATTTTTTATATGTTTTCTAGGAGGATCATTTTATCACATTTGATTACATTCTATTGAAGATTCTTCTACTACTGATTGAGTTGTTTTAGCCAACTCCAGTCTTTTTTTGAATCTTGTTTGCATACCCTCCTTAGACTACTTTGAGTTTTCTATTATGCTTAGATCCTTCTATTTCTCAAATTGTTTAGTTTTATTCTTTGAACTTAAAACTTGATCTAATCCTTTCCATCCCTCTATTTCTTTGATTTTAAACTGATAAACTCCTTCAATTTGATCCTTCTTATGTTTTAAGTCCATTTGAGTGGATGGGTATCCTCTACCATTTTAGCATCATCTACTAATATTTCTTCTTCAACTTCCAAATTACTGTATACATTCTCTATGTTAATTGCAATCACATTTTGTTTTTGTGTCCTGGTATCTATATTTATATGATTCTCAATCATATTTATTTTATAATTATGGTTGCCTTCTTCATAATTATTATTTTTCTCTAGATTGAGACTATTCTCTTGTTGATTAGTGTTATTTCCAAAACCACTCAAGTTTTGTTTCTCATTATGTTTTTCATCTTCTTGTTGATTTAGCTTTGTGCATTTACTTGTATACTCCATTACATTATTAAGATTTTGTTGTTCTTAGTATGAAAATTTAATACATACACTTGTATATAAAACCATTTTTAGATTTATGTCAATTAAAAGAACACTTTTTAGTGACTCATCAAATTTATCCCTTAAAATTACAACAAAATAGACTATTTTCTAGAACTCTTAATAATTTTAAATGCTACAAAATGAATGGGCTTATTTTTTCTATCATATTTTTAGTGTTTAGATAACTGGATTTTTGTTTAAAAATGATGCATCAATGCATCTAATATGTTCAATGTCAAAGCATGCCATAAGAATGAACACAAAATGTTATTTTTCCACTAATCCCTTCCCATAATGTTACTCATAAATCTAATGTAGAAACCTATAGTCACTCTATAGAAATTTATTGACGATGAATATGAGATTCCCCAAGGCTCATAGGGATGTTTCTAATACATTTTTTTGGAGTCCAAATTAAGGAAATATATGAAATGAAAACAAGTAGGAAATAAAATCTCATAAACAAAAAATAAAAGCAAACTGTAAAAAATAAAAGTAGGATTGTTGGAAATGAAGAAAAATTACAAAAATAAGTAAAAAATTGTATAAAATCAAATTCCTACCTACATTATTTTCATGTACTCTTATTTGAGATATGGATCCATGTTAATCATACATTTTATGCATCCATGTCCTTAATGAAGAACTACTTTTCGGTAATTAAATCCACTTTTGATAGAATATGAGTCGCTATCCTCTCAATAAGGAATGAACTATGAATATTGCCCTAAATCCCTAGAAAAATAAAAAAAATTATGGAGTCACCAATCATCAATTTCTTAGTATAATATTTTAATTTTATCTAGTGGAGGAATATGTTTAATGTTTCTTGCAACACAAAGGGATCAAATCCAACCAAGTCTAATATCTATTTGATAGTAATTTAACATTTAAATATGTAATCATTATACTTAATGAAATTAAAAATATACAAATTTAGCCAAAGCATGTGTGTTTTACACCCATCCATAAATAAAACACCTGACTAAACAATTTAAATAAACTAGAATTAATCTACATTGCTTACTCACATAATTTAAAATTTCTATTTTCATCCTACTCTAAAGGGATATTTATTTCTCCTACTTATATAGAAAATAAATACATTACTTACTACACTTAAAAGATATATATGTACCCTTACTTAACTCATAATTTTAGCCAAATAATAAAACAAGAGAAATGGAGAAGAGAAAATTATTGTCAATGCTTGTATATATCATTTTTAAACTTTCACAATGTGATATGAGTTCTCTTTCATATATAGGCTATACAAGAAAAAATATTAACAACCTATAAGTAGAAGATCTCAAATCTAAATTAGTTAAAAAATAATCCAACCAATTTTATCTAAAGACTTTAGACAACAACCAAGATAAGTTGGTAATAATTCTATCTAATTTTTATTTGGAAATCAATTTCAAAAAATCTAATTTTTATTTAAGTAACTTGGATCCATATAAATTAGTTATAATTTTATCTTCATAATTGTAATTTACATATAACGAATTTACTTGAACCAAACTAGTTGGAAATTAATCTCAACAAGTTTTACTTGTATGTCCAAATTTATTTGGGATCTAATTATAATTAGATATTATTTTTGTATATTTTTTTTAAAAATTTGCAAGCCTTTCGTAGTTTTTTCCATAGTCATTTTTACATTTTATCCAAATATATTGCTAGATTTTCAATAAAAGATCCCTATAAATGAACTCATAAGCTAGTTTATTGACATAACTTCCTATGTTGCATAACATATAGAATTACATCATAATTAAAAAAAAATAGCCATACAATAACATTTTTAACATGGCAAATCATGGCAAAGATATCTCAAAAAGTAATATTCTTGGGACTCAATAATAAATCTACCAATATTTTCATTGTCTATTTTGAGATCAAACTAATTCATTGATCCCATGGATGAATAAGACTAAATCACACCTAAAATTAGGTTGAGTACACTATGACCAGGACATAAGTACTTTTACTTAACTATCATCCCACCTTTTAAAAAAATAAACTATAAATTAGACAAGTAAATTGTTCATAAAGATACTTTTAGGATAACTATTAAAAAGAATAAAAAACTCAATTTGCTTCAAATAATTTCCAATAAATTGTATCTTTCATAATGAGGAAATATGTTTTTTTATCTATTTAACTAAATTTAAAACTTAGAGTTAGCTTAGCATTGGTGGAATAGCAAAAATTATCTTATATAAATGAGGTATTATTAATCTCCTCAGTATTGTTTCAATAAAAAAGTGTTGAACCATAAAAAAATTGGGAGTTAACCACCTATGCACTTTTAGGAAAATATATTCAAACATAATATTAAATTAAGTAGCTCTATCAATAAGATATCCTAAGAATTTTATTGTTATAACATATAGAAAGGAAGCAAAAGGGAAATTTTTACAAATAGACCTCCATAGATCAACAAGATTAGAGATTTTACCATTCATAACTATCACATTTAAAGGTCCCTCTTTTTGACAAGGTCATAGCTTTTCTACTACATCAATTTGGTAGATTCATTTATTTTTGATAAATAATAACCATATTGGTTTTGATCCTTTAATGAAGGACAAGATTGTATTGAATAAAGACATGCCTAGAATGATAAAAAATTAGGAAATTTTGGGTATTGATTACAAACCTTTGTAGCTTCTTTGTTTTAATTTGGAGCTATAACTCTATCATTGCTAGTTAAACATATGTTATGATAACCTTGCTTCCTTTTTGTTTGTAGCAAACATGAAAATTGGACGTGGCTAGATGTATAAATAATATGTAGCCCAAGTATCAAAATATTTTATAAGGTCATTCTATTACCTATTTTCATAGTTTCCAAGATAAGTAAGAAATAGAAATTGAATATGGATGAGTTTATTGGTGTAAAAAATAATCTTTTGTTTGGAGGTATAAGGTAATAATGTTAGATAGATTATTGAATTAGAGGATTATCAAATATGAGCTCTCATATGTAGTTAAGTTAGCTAGGTTTTTTATAATTTCTCCTAGTTTTTCTAACTATGATAGGCCTAAGACAATTAAATATAAATTTTGCAAGTGTAGGTTTGTTAAGAAATTTTGGAATATGGTGGATTCTAGTTATCAAGGATTATATGGTATACTATTGAAATGGAAGAGAATTTCTTAATAGTTTCTAGAGAGTTTTATAAAATCTATGAATTCCTCAGGCAAATTACACTATGACATATTTGATATCAGAAATGTTATATTTGTTTTAATTATTTACTTTAGTCCTTGATATTTGAATTATATCAATTTTAATATAACACATTATTATAGGTGTATACCTTGTAGCTTCAAGGATATAAATGAGGGGATCCATGAAGATGATAGGTTTAGGGTGCTACTTGCACCTTCGAGAGCTCATTTCATGGAAATCATAGCTCCTTAGACTAGCTTCAAGACACTATGGATAGTGAGACCTAAAATAAATGAGATATCTTGATCAAAATTCAACTATTAAGCCACTGAAATAGGTGTACAATTGACCAATTGCATTTCAAATATTTGGTTCTATGTAGACCTTGTATTAGTTGTGTATACACCTTGATGTATGTGATCCTTATTGAGCTTTAGCTGATGAATAATTTGCACTATATTGACTGCATAATTTATAATATATTTTTTTCATATTAAATACATCAAAAACCATTTTCATTTGTGTTTATGAATATTTATACCATATCATGTGGCATAACCTCAACTAGTTAAATTATTAAATTATGAAAGAGGAGACTTGCATTACATGCATAATTGCAAGTTGATACAATATCAAGTTGAATATTATGACTAATTTATAATAATATATGAACCAATTTATTTTTAGTAACATTAAGTTATTATTATTATATATATATATATATATTTTATTATTATGATGTTATAAAAACTTTCCCGTGGCAAAATTTCTACAAAGTTATAGATTTTCTCCATCTGTCCAACCGACGGGGTCGGTTGTAGAACTAGTTGAACAGGCACAGAGTTTCGAGGCGAAATACTGGTTTACCGTTTCCCACAAGGAAATGATATTCCTCGATTGGCATACTGTAATCGGTTTATTCATTTTTACTGAGTTCTGATTGGCAATTAACACCTTGACTTCTCTTTCACCCACAACAATGAATTGACAATTACACGGGAAAAATAAAAACAAACTGTATTTTAGATTTCATTTCCCGTCTTGAAAATTTGCACTTCAGAGGACCAGGTTTTTTATGTTCACAATCACATGTTTGAAAATTCTAAAGCGCTGAAATGCTCCGAATCTTAAGGGTCTCATACACCCTTTAAAAATATTTCCTTTAGAATATATAACGCTCAAAATGAAGTTTTGACATTTAATGTCTTGTGTTCTTTCTTTAGACCTGTTATAGATAGCCAGACTTCCATAAAAATTTATTCCCGTGATTGAAAGATACTTGTAATTTTATACAAGGCTGTGTCGGTACAGAATTGTTGTTAGAATTATTAAACCAACCACGCCCGCAAGCGCTTCGGCGCGAGGCATTTTTAATATGCCTTCGGAAACCCCTTCGGCGCGAAGCATTTTTAAAATGGCTTCGGAAAGTGCTTCGCCACGAAGCACATTTAACTCACCCCCTAAAAACACTTCACCGCGAAGCATAAACAAAATGCCCTCGGAAAATGCTTCGCCGCAAAGTAAATTCATTTTGCCCTCCGAAGCGGAAATCAGCCGAAGTGGAAATTAGCCAAAGCAAAAATCAAGCACGGGAATCGACGCATTAATTTCTCGACCGTGCGAGTAGTTGGGGTTGTTCGGCAATTGGTCGAAAACCCATTTCGGCATTTAAATTATGTCAGCCGGTTGGTGGATTTATCCCGCCCTTTTGTCCTCATCCCCCGCCTATAAATACCGGGGCATTTGTCATTTTGTGTAGAGGAGGATAGCGGAAGGAGGAGAGCAGCAGAGAGGATTGGAGAGCCCAGTGCGGCCGCAGAGCTAGGGTTTTGACCAGCAGAGCAGCAGAAGGGCAAAAGCAGCAGACGCCATCAGCCGAAGAGTGGAGCAGCAGTCTCCCACCTAAGTTGTGTGTTTATCCTGCAGATATTTTATCTGGCAGAAGTTTGTAATCGCTTCAGAAAGAAGCTTAGTAATCCGACAATATTTTAATATATAAATATTTATTCTGCAGATTCGGGTCTCTGTGTGTTTGATCTCGGCCTTGAAG
This sequence comes from Wollemia nobilis, assembly GCA_028583015.1. Taxonomy (NCBI): domain Eukaryota; kingdom Viridiplantae; phylum Streptophyta; class Pinopsida; order Araucariales; family Araucariaceae; genus Wollemia; species Wollemia nobilis. The sequence goes on along the minus strand of JAQPPZ010000688.1, from coordinate 208,084 downwards.
TATTGTTTAATCTGCAGACATTCTTCAGCTAGGGTTTGCCCCGAAGTGGCAAAATACCCATTTCGATTCAGAAGGGAATCGCATTTATTTTTTTGTGCCGAAGCACATTGCGGGACTTTGTCTCCCCAAAGTTGGACCTTGGAGCCATTTCGTCGAAGCTGTCAAAGTTGTCGTGTGCTACAGAGCTTCGCAGCTTTCCCGTCCGAAGCGTCACTTGGGCTGGAAAATTTCCGAAGTGATTTCACTTCGGAGCCAAACTTTGCGAAGCAGCAGCTTCGCTGGGAAATTGCCTGAAGTAGTTTTACTTTGGCAGTTTTTCCCCCGAATTGTTTACTTCGGGAGCTTGTTCCCCGAAGTAGATTTACTTCGGCAATAATTTCCCCGAAGTGCATACTTCGGGAGAATTTTCCCCGAAGCTCCCTCCCTCGCGTGAAAACCTTTCGAAGTGTTTTTGCGACGCGATTTTGACGCGACTTGGAATTTTAATTAATTCCTACAAATTGGTATCAGAGATTGTGGTGTCGTGACGCGGAGATAGAAGCATGGCTTCCGGAAACAATTCCCTGCAGTTGCAGATCCCGCGATTTAACGATAAAAACTATGATTACTGGAGCATCCAGATGAAGATTCTCTTCGGGTCTCAGGATTTGTGGGACTTGGTGGAGAATGGTTACCCGAAATCGGCAGATGTAGCAGCACTGGCCGTCCTCTCCCAAGCTGACAAAGATCTTCTAAAGGAGAACCGGAAGAAAGACCAAAAGGCCCTGTTCTATATTATGCAAGCGGTTGAAGAGACCATCTTCCCGCGGATCGCATCAGCCACCAAGGCCAAGCAGGCCTGGGAAATTCTGGCCAGTTCGTACCAGGGCACCAACAAAGTGAAGTTGGTAAAACTACAGATGCTCAGGAGAGAGTTCGAGAACTTGCAGATGAGTCGATGAGCGACTTCTTCACCCGGACAACTGATGTCATCAACCAGATGCGGTTGAATGGTGAGATTGTGCAAAATCAAAGGATTGTGGAGAAAATCCTACGGAGTCTGCCAGCAAAGTTTGATTCTGTGGTAATTGCAATAGAGGAGTCAAGATATTTGACAACCCTCTCAGTGGATGAACTGATAGGTTCTCTGCAGACACATGAGCAGAGGTTGAGCCGATCAACTCAGTCCTCTCTGGAGCAAGCGTTTAAGGCACAAGTCTCAGTCCGAGACAGCAACAGACAAGACTCCCACCAAGGCGCTTCTAGTTCTCAAGGTGGAAGAGGCAGAAGTAGACATGGGAGAAGTAACAAGCAAGGAGGGAGATCAAACCCTCATGTTAGTGAGACCAGCTGCAACTTTTATCAGCAAGGTGGCTCTCAGCAGAAGGACATGTCAAAAATCAGCAAGGTGGCTCTCAGCAGAAGGACATGTCAAAGGTCCAATGCTACTACTGCAAAAAGTTCAGCCATTACATCTCACAGTGCAGAACGAGGATGGCGAACGAGAATCAGCAGCAAGCCCATTATACAGAGGAAACTAGAAATGCGGTAGGAGGAAATATGCTGCTGACTTGCAGTATCGAGGAGGAGAGCAAGAAAAATACTTGGTATCTTGACAGTGGGTGCAGCAACCACATGACGGGGAACAGAGAGATGTTCTCACAATTGGATGAAACAGTCCAATCTAAAGTCAATATGGGGAACAACAGCAAGGTTCCCGTGATGGGGAAAGGAAAAATCCTCATCCGCACCCGGCACGGAGAAAGAAAACAAATTTGCGATGTTTATTATGTGCCTGAGTTGAAACACAATCTGTTAAGTGTTGGACAGCTTGTGCAGAAGGGACACACTGTGCAGTTTAAAGACGGTGTCTATTCCATTAGAGACAAAGTGCATGGACAAATCGCAACCGTGTCCATGACAAAAAATAAGATGTTTCCGCTGCATATTCAGAATGAATCTTTAATGTCTCTGAGTGCAGTTGTGAAGGATGCTACCTGGCTGTGGCATCTCAGATTAGGTCATCTAAGTTTCAGTAACCTGAATTTGCTGCACAAGAAGAAAATGGTGAAGGGTTTACCCCTTATTGAGCAACCGAACCAAGTTTGTGAAGATTGCCTGGTCAGTAAGCAACAAAGGGATGCATTCCCTGTAGGACAGTCTTGGAGAGCATCACAACCATTGGAGCTAGTGCACTCAGACATTTGCGGTCCCATGCAGACCAGCACATATGTCGGCAACAAATACTTCCTGACCTTCATAGATGACTTTAGCCGGAAGACATAAGTTTATCCCATTAAACTAAAGTCAAAGGCATTTGTGAAGTTTAGGGAGTTCAAGGCTCTGGTTGAGAAACAGAGAGGGTATTACGTGAAGACTCTAAGAACTGATGGAGGAGGAGAATACATCTCCAACGAATTCCACAACTTTTGCAAGCAACATGGAATTCGAAGGCAGTTCACTGCCAGATACACACCGTAGTAGAATGGTGTAGCTGAGAGGAAGAACAGAACAATCATGGAGATGGCACGGAGCATGTTGAAGGTGAAAAGTTTGCCACATGAGTTCTAGGTAGAAGTTGTGTCATGTGCAGTTTATCTGTTGAACAGATGTCCCGCTAAGAGTGTGAAGGATAAAATTCTAGAGAAAGCCTGGAGCAATCTGAAGCCAAGTGTGGCTCATTTGCGAGTTTTTGGGTGCATTGCATATGCACATGTTCCAGATGAGAAAATATGGAAGCTGGATGACAAATCTGAAAAATATATTTTCACGAAGTACAACGAACAAGCAAAGGCATACAGGCTGTACAATCCGATGACGAAGAAACTTGTCATCAGCCGCGATGTGAAGTTCTTGGAGGATGAAGCCTGGAACTGGAAGTCGAAGACTGGTCAGCCTGAACCAGCAATTATTGAACCTGTCAACTTGGAGGAAGACAGTGTGCAGCCACCTGTACCTTCAAGCAGCAACAGTGGTGCCAGCAGTAGCACAGCCTCATCATCCCGGTCACCTCCACTTGCAAGTAGAATTCAAAATTTGAGGACACTTGCGAAGACTCGGAGCTTGCAAGACATTTATGAGGTAACCCGTAATCAGATAGATGAAGAATATTCTGACTTTGCTTTATTTACTGAATGTGATCCAGTGGAGTTTGAAGAGGCAAGTCAGAATCGCACATGGGTAAATGCAATGGATGAGGAGATAGCAGCCATTGAGAAGAATGAGACATGGTAGCTGACAGAACTTCCAGTAGGAAAGAAGACCATTGGGGTCAAGTGGGTGTATAAAATGAAGTTCAACGCCCAAGGAGAAGTTGACAGGCATAAGGCCAGATTAGTGGCGAAAGGCTACAAGCAGAAGTCAGGAGTTGACTATCATGAGGTGTATGCACCTGTAGCCCGACTTGACATAGTCAGAATGATTTTGGCACTAGCAGCTCAAAAAGGTTGGAGTGTGTACCAAATGGATGTCAAGTCTGCCTTCCTGAATGGAGTGTTGGAAGAAGAGGTCTACATAGACCAGCCACCCGGATATGAAATACAAGGACAAGAAGGCAAGGTCCTGAAGTTGAAGAAGGCCCTGTATGGGTTGAAGCAAGCACCCCGGGCATGGTACAGCCGGATTGACGACTATTTTTAGGAGAATGGGTTTCAAAAATGCCCGTATGAGCACTCCCTGTACCTGAAAACAAATGAAAGGGGGAAATGATAATCATCTGCCTGTACGTGGACGATCTGATATATACTGGCAATAGCAGCAGCCTATTTGCACAGTTCAAAACAGTCATGAAGACCGAGTTTGAAATGACAGACATGGGGCTGATGAATTTTTTTCTTGGTATTGAAGTTGACCAATCAACAGATGGCATCTTCATTTCTCAGGGCAAGTATGCAAAGGATGTCCTGAAGCATTTTAAGATGGAGGACAGCAAACCTACCATCACCCTGATAGCCACTGGTTTGAAGTTGAGCAAGACTGACAACAATAGAAGCGTTGACCCAACTCTCTATAAAAGGTTAGTTGGAAGCCTGATGTACTTGACTGCAACTCGGCCAGATCTGATGTTCGAAGTCAGTCTGATCAGCCATTTTATGGAGACTCCGAAAGACACTCACTGGCAAGCAGGAAAGAGAATCCTGTGATATGTCAATGGCACGAGGAACCACGAAATTCACTATGTCATACAAGACCAGCTTGAGTTGATTGGCTACACTGACAGCGATTGGGCCGGTAGCATAGATGACCGGAAGAGCACTTCGGGATATGCCTTCCATTTTGGATATGGAGTTGTCTCTTGGTCCTCGAAGAAGCAGCCAATTATTGCTTTATCTACAGTAGAGGCATAGTATGTTGCTGCCACCTCAGCCACCTACCAGGCAATCTGGATGAGAAGAGTTCTAAGTGAACTACATCATCCGCCCGAAGCAGCAACAACAATATTTTGTGACAATAACACTGCCATCGCGCTCTCGAAGGACCCAGTATTCCATGGCCGGAGGAAGCACATTTATATCCGGTATCATTTCATCAGAGAGCTAGTGAAATTTGGCAAAGTACAGTTGCAGTTTTGCAGGTCCAAGGAGCAGCTGGCTGACATCTTCACAAAACCCTTGAAGGAGGAGGACTTCGCCAGACTGCAAGAAATGTTGGGCATCAGAGAACTCGTGAAGTTTGGTTTAAAGGAGGGTGTTGGAATTATTAAATCAACCTTCACGCCCGTAAGAGCTTCGGTGCAAAGCATTATTAAAACACCTTCAAAAGCCCCTTCGCCACGAAGCATTTTTAAAATGCCTTTGAAAGATGCTTCGTTGTGAAGCAAAATTAAGACGCCCCCTAAAATCACTTCGCCTCGAAGCACTTCAAAAACAACTTCGAAAAATGCTTCGTCGCAAAGTAAATTCATTTTGCCCTTCGAAGTGGAAATTAGCCGAAGCAAAAATCAAGCACGGGAATCGACGCATTAATTTCTTGATCGTGCGAGTAGTTGGGGTTGTTCGGCAATTGGTCAAAAACCCATTTCGACATTTAAATTCTGTCAGTCGGTTGGTGGATTTATCCCGCCCTTTTGTCCTCATCCCCCGCCTATAAATACTAGGGCATTTGTCATTTTGTGTAGAGGAGGATAGCTGAAGGAGGAGAGCAACAGAGAGGATTGGAGAGCCCAGTGCGGCCGCAGAGCTAGGGTTTCGACCAGCAGAGCAGCAGAAGGGCAGAAGCAACAGACGCCATCAGCTGAAGAGTGGAGCAGCAGTCTCCCACCTAAGTTGTGTGTTTATCCTGCAGATATTTTATCTGGCAGAAGTTTGTAATCGCTTCAGAAAGAAGCTTAGTAATCCGACAATATTTTAATATATAAATATTTATTCTGCAGATTCGGGTCTCTCTGTGTTTGATCTCGGCCTTGAAGTATTGTTTAATCTGCAGACATTCTTCAGCTAGGGTTTGCCCCGAAGTGGCAAAATACCCGTTTCTATTCAGAAGGGAATCACATTTATTTATTTGTGTCGAAGCACATTGCGGGACTTTGTCTCCCCGAAGTTGGACCCTGGAGCCATTTCACCGAAGCTGCCGAAGTTGTCGTGTGCTACAGAGCTTCGCAGCTTTCCCGTCCGAAGCGTCACTTCGGCTGGAAAATTTCTGAAGTGATTTCACTTCGGAGCCAAACTTTGCGAAGCAGCAGCTTCGCTGGGAAATTGCCCGAAGTAGTTTTACTTCGGCAGTTTTTCCCCCGAATTGTTTACTTTGGGAGCTTGTTCCCCGAAGTAGATTTACTTCGGCAATAATTTCCCCGAAGTGCATACTTCGAGAGAATTTTCCCCGGAGCTCCCTCCCTCGTGTGAAAACCTTCCGAAGTGTTTTTGCGACGCGATTTTAAATTGAGATTTAAGATTTAATTCCTTCAAACAATTGTGAGGGGTACACATGTGTGACAAACTTTAAATTTGGAATGCACGTATTTAAATTTGGAATGCACGTATCGAAGATTATTAAATCGCAACTATTTTTTTTTTTTTTTTCAAAATATGTACATCAGATGATATTAATTTTAAAAAGTCACCTAAATTTTCTAGGCTTACGTTTTAGGCTCATATCGTTATAAACGAAATATTTAGGACAAAATCATCATAAACGAAATGTTTTGAATAAATTAAGTTACAGATATTCTTTCCAGCATAATTAGGTTGCATCCATATAATCTAAACATTCTTTCAGAAGATTATTGATCATGTCGATCTTATCTACAATTATGAGCATTGCAAAAACGTGGTCGACATATCAGATGCAACGTCCGAGCTTTTATAATAATTTGTGGCGTCAAACTATCTATCTCTATATATCAGATATGTATCTCCCCCTCTCTCGATATATGAATGGGCTTTTTATATACCAACTTTAAAGAGGGATGCTCTTCCCCTTACAGAAATGAAAGCAGGAAATTCAACCAAGGGACATGTAACAGTAGAGTAAAGAGAAATTTGTAATTTCGAGTCTTCTGATATTCGTGAAGCTTTTCCCTGCATGTAATATGTCGATGAAAAGAAGTTAGAAAACATTTGAGGAAAAAAAAAATCTATGAGCATCTATAAAGGAATAGAACTTGATTTGTAATCAACAGCTAATGTGAATTAGGTTTACTACGAGCTGTTATACTAAGAGAATCGCGGCCATATTTAACGAAAAGAAAACAGAGGATTGTTATTGTTTCGTAATGCAGCCAGAATGTGGATGGACATAAGCTTGGCAAAGATCACGGACATTTGAAGAAAGAAATGCCATATTTACAATTAAATTTGTGAACGCAAAGTAAGTAAACGAATCATGCAGGGTCTTGCATGAGGAAGCAGAACGGAATACTGCACCAAGAATGACTTGCCCAGAATACATTACATTTCAAAATGCTGTTCATTACCATTACATTTTAAAAATGCGACGTGGACAAGTCATTCTTGGCTAAGTAACACGCTCTGCCTCTACATGCTAGACTCCCACATGAAATTATCAAGTCTCCCATGCATACCATTAACGTACAATGTAGATTACTATCAGGGGGGACTCAAATATATAGTGTATTAAAGACATGGAATCATAAAAGTTATTTTACTCGTGGGAAATTTGAGAATAAGTACGATTCCCGCGTAGTGGGTCGCGATAATTTTATTCGCTTTCCACAAAATTATTGAATCGACCCAGCAGAAATGTAGCGATCTCATTTCTCCGCATAGAAAACACGATTGAAAAGGAGGAATTAGTAAAAGGTAGTCCAACGAATCCTTATCCAAAATTTCACAGATTCGTTACCAAGTGTAAAATTACCACACAACACAGATGTCTATTCCTGGTCTATTCTATGATCATGCGATATACAAGGATTCCTAATGCAAGGATGATAGACCCTTCCCGTATACATCAAATAAAAAAGCAAGAACATGTGTCGATAATAGCGAATGCGCGATATCTGTATGTCTATGAGCAACAATAATTTTTCTGAGATGTCGACGCAGTTCTATATCTATTCAAAGATAAGGCAATGGTTTTTTTTTTTTTTAATGAAAAGATAGTATTTTGAATTTAAGTTTTTTTTAATGAAAATTTAAAAGATATTTTATGTTTTATGGGATTTAAAATATTTTAATATTGGTTTTTGAAAGGGATCGTGATTTTTATAGGAGATTTTGAAGTTATGTTTTTTGTGGATGGGACATGTGGACAAACATTTAAGGTAAAGCATAAGTTTTTGAAAGGGTCATGGATCCTTATAGTGGTTTGAACTTAGGCTTTGGATGAAAATCTAAAGACATAAGATTAGAGTATCCCAACACATCTCAATCCCTTGTATGGGGTTTAAACTTGGGTTTGAGTCCCTCGTATGGGTTTAAACTTGGGTCTCCAAGATATTGTTAGAATATTATTATTATTATAATGTGCACTATGCCTATAATTGGTAAGTTGACATTTGTCTTCTACCACTTGTTCCTCTCTTCAGTTTGAGTTGGAGTGGTGTCTTCTGAAAGACACTTAGAGTGGAGCTTATGAAACTTGTCATATCTTCCTCCTAAGCTTGATGCTTATATATTATAAGATAATTTGTAAATGATATGTGCCTTATTTTTTCAGTCCTAACATTTGGTATCAGAGCCTAGTCGCTCTCTTGCCATGTGTAAACCTTTGAGGGGGGATTTCCCTCATGGAAATCCTCCCTCCCCCATTTTTCCCTCATTTTATCATTTTTTTTCAAAGCCTAGGGAGTATGCTCTCCATTTTTTAAAAATGGATCAGAAACCAGATAGCTTGAAAATTAATGGCTGCCCCCAAATTTTTTTTTAGATCCATTTTTCCCATATGTATCCATCTGTGCCATTCCATTAGATCTGTAGTTTGTAGATTCTGCGTAATAGTTGGGGTTATCGCGTCATGTGTAATCATGCAAATATGTGCATAAAATATCATTTTAACCCCCATCATTTTTAGTGGGTTGCTCGCAGAGATCCATGAACATCATCGTGAATCTTGGTACCAATAAACCGAAGATCAATTTTGTTAAAGATGGCTGACTGGGCTTCCATCACCATAGCTATGGTTATATTCATTGTGGAGCATGGAGTGCTGCTCCAGCATGGGACCGCGGGCTTGCTGCCCTTTGCCAGGCAGTCGCAGTGGCAAATGATTGAATTTGGATGTGCGGCAGCTCTGCCGAACTTGGAGGTGTATGTGGTCAGGTGCTGCTTTGGATCGTCGCTGGTTTTGACGAAGATGTTACAGCTCATGCCCTGGTAGAAGGCAGCAGGAAGGCACGTCGGGACCTTGGATGTCAGTCCCAAAATTATAACACCATGGAGACTGTATTATTTTGTTTTCTCGATGTCGCTTGTGGTATTGGTCCTTATCCGCAGCAGCAACAACTAGGACCTAGGTAGATGATCATTGGGGTTTTGAAAATGGCGTTGTAGCAGTGTTCCATATGGAGATGGTGATTTCATGAAGATGTGTCGAGGGTTCCTATAAATCAGGAGCATAGGATTCGTATGCCATAGGAGAGGTTTTGATCCACGATGAGGCTATCCGAGTTATTGGTGATCAGATTGTGTTACCTTTCCTAACAGAGCGGAACCTGAAGGATGCATGAGTAATTCTCTTGGAGATTTTCAATGAACTATCTTTTCTATTTTATTTTTTGGAGCATTGATGGCAGCGTTAATTGTGGAATCATGAATCCCACCATTACAGCGTGATGGTGGTGTTTTAGGTTTATGGTGTAGATCATGCTATGGTGACGATGAGATTACCACCACAAAAATCAAAGTTTTTTCTGTCATGCTCCTACGTTGTCAACGGATAAATATCATGAGTTGATTTGTACTGAGTATTCATGATCGAAAGCCCTTCATCTGGACACTACATGAAGCCTATAGCCGAAGATCATTTTGCTAAAGAAAGACAAGATTTTTTTGGTAGGCCTATGGTTTCTTACTACGAGATTGGGATATGGTCTATTGTGCCCATCATGTTTTTTAAAGGCTATTGAAAACCACTGACTGTTGACTTGTTTGGTGTTTCCCATATGGAGTGTTGTGGAACAAGAAAAAAAGACTTCATTTGCTACACAAAATCAAGTGGTCGTGATCGATGACAAGGCACCACCGAACCCAATGACGTTGACGAAACCGATGGAAATCGCCAACCTGATGTTGTTGTAGATTGCTGTCATCATGAAGGCAGTATTTCTCCAGAAGATTTGGCTAACAGAAATGATATCCATGGTGGGAGGTAGTATTTCTCTGAATGTTAGAATAGCTTTCTTATTGGTGATCGTAGAGAGACTGTGTCTGCCAAACCTAGCTAACTGACATTGTGGAAGCCGCTCACGATATTTTGGCCTGCAAATCAGTTGATGTGTTGCTTCGGCATGGTTCACGATGTAGAAAGTTAACCTCAATAAACTAGAAATAGTGGCCATAAGTGAAAGTTGATCTATTTAAATTTTTAAAGTGCCCATGATTTAATTTTGTTTTTTATATATAAAAGGGAATATTTTATTAAGAGGATGAGAGCACTTCATTTAATGTATGGAAGAATATTTGTTTTTATAAACACATAGTGGAGATTATTTTTTATAAAGTGGTAGAGTCACTTTATTGAAGAACTTGAATGCCTAAAATGGCCCATGTAATTCCCCTACGAGGGAAATTGATGCTTTTTTTTTTTTTTTTTCTGTCTAAGGCAATGCCGCCATTGAGCAATGTTGTCTATTTACTGCCTAGATAGGCGTGGTATTGTTTTCCACATGTTGAAGGCCCCATTCAGACACATGTATAGGGGTATTTATAGTCATTGGAAATTTTTTTCCATGATGGACACAATGGTGGTGTCCTATTGTAATGCTGAGGCTGTTTCAATTGAGTTTTTTAGCCTCAAAGTTTTTCTGCATTGGAGTGCACTTTTGGTTGTACTCGACACTCCCAAGGCACTTGTAAGTGAACCTAGTATCTAATAGTACCCTCTTTCTACTTGGCAGATGCAGCGGCTGGTTACCCATGCATTACAATAAGATGAGGTCACTACCATAAGGACACTTATTCTAGGGACTACAGACAAAGACACCCTAGACTCTATCTAAGGTTTTTTCCGGATCTACTTCTAAAGACTACAGACGAAGACACTTCAAAAGATTCTTTTCTACTCTTCTTTCTTCTTCTCCTCCATATTTGGCATCTATGGCTCATTTTATTGTATTGAGTGCATTTTCGATAGAGACCGACACTCTTATATGGTGAGCCATTCTTTTGTATTAAGGTGCATTTTCGGCAGAGACCAACACCTTCTAGATTGAGTTCACCATGATGAGGGACTTGATATTCATGGTGGATGTAGTCAGTGACGTACGAGAGGCAACATCCTCTGAGGATGACCTGTAGAGGCAACAGACCTAGAAGTGGCTAACCCTGAGGCACCCATGATGACCTTGAGGCACTTAGACAACTGACCTAGAGGCAACAGACCCGTGGAAGTGGTTGACCCTAAGGCAATAGACCGAGATGTATATACAGTGAATCTAGCATTATTCACAGTTGAAGAGCCATGCGCAAAGTGCACGAGCCAAGACCAAATTAGCAATAAGAGAGGATGATAGGTTGTTTTAGAAAAGTCAACATTAAGGGGGAATGTTACCTAATGTTGACTTTTTTTGTTTCTTCTTTAGTTAGGATAGTGCACTTTAAGGGAGAATGTTACAGTTAAAGTGCACTATGCCTTCACCTTGACAGTTGTCAGTTTCTCTTTACAAGTGTCATGTGTTGAATATAGGCTTATGCCTATATATTGTAACCATTTTTATCAATAAAATCAATCTCTTGAGTTTCAGTCCCAACATTTCCCGAGGTCGCTCTCCAATTGAACTCGTTCGACAACAAAATTACCTCTTTCTCATCTTCTTCGACGGCTTCCATGGCAACGGGTAGTGAAGGTTTTGATTTGGGGGAAATCTTTTTTAAATTTGAAATTTAAACTTAAATATTGCAAGGCGGCAATACTAATTTAGGTATATGCTTTATGAGATTCTAAGAATTATTTTTTCGTTCTTATATGCTCATAAGTACACTTGGAATATTGGTGGCAAAATTTTGTAAAACTCTGAACTTAAGCAATATATTCCAGAGTAGCACTCGTATGGGTGACCACTTGGGAAGTCCCGGAGCTGCACACTTTTTTAAGTGTCATTGTTTTTACCTTTTTTAAGCATCAAATTGTATCTGACTATAGGTGTATTTATAGTCGTTGGAAAGAGAAATTCGAGGGGGATCCATTGGTGCAATTATTTTTCAGTTTTGAGACCTTTTACTCAGCTAAATTTTGACTTGAAGTTGATATTGTAAAATAGAGTGCATTTTCGGTTGCATCCGACACTCTTGGTTGATAATTTGGTAAAAGTTGTGAGGGGCTCAATTCTAAATCTTTGGGGGAGACATTATGCCAAGTCATTCATTGAATTTGGCAAGTTTGAAGGCAATCTTGTAAAAGGAGGCATTGATATTGTCTCATTTTTTTTGGAGGCATTTTTGGGGCTAATTTGTTTTAGCCAAATTTTCAATACAAATCATCAACTTAAGGGGTGATTTAGGACCCCTTGTCCCTTGTCAGTGGATTCATTTTGTGGCACTCTCTTGGCCACTAGGTGTTTGTTGCTTGCATCTTCTATTTGGGATTTGTATATATTTTATGCTTGCTATCACCCTTGCATGACTTTAGGTTTTATAATTGTAATCAAGTGTAGTTCCAATTCATACACACTTGACACTAAGCCATATACAAGCAAGCAAACACATACAGGCATTTTCAAAAATAATACATTGGCACATTGATTGTAATAATTCTATAAAAAGCAAGCATCACACTTTTATAACCACCTATGTTCCACATATCAACTTCTCAAAATACTTATAGTCTCCCTCACGTAACAGTGGGTATATTTAGTAGTTTGGTATAAATGTCTGGCAGGTTATTCACTTTTAGATTTGTGTATGTTCCACGTATTAACTACTCAAATACTTACAGTCTCCCTCACGTAAGGGCGGGTATATTGAGAAGTTTGGTATAAAGGTCTAAAAATTTATAATTCTTACTCTCTTTGGATAGAAAAATGCACTTATGTTCAAATTAACCCTCCTACTTTTGGAATCTCTTGAAGATTTAGAGTGGAAAAACTAGGCCAACCCTCCTCTGGATCTTCAGCGGTGTACCCTAGATTTTTTTTTTAGGGATCTAATTTGGCATTTGTCATTCTTACTTCATCCTTTGTTGAGCTCCCTTTTCTTTTGATCCTTTTCTAAATCATGGCTACTACAAATCTATTAAGTGGACTTACAAAGAAACTTAAAGGAGCACAAAATTTTGCAAATTGGAAGTATGAGATGGAGTCAATATTAATTATGAATGACATGTGGGACTTTGTGATATATAGGCAGGCTAATGAAGACCCACTCACTGCACCTAAAAATCCTAAATAAAAAGCACAATTTGAGAACAATTCCAGCATAGCTTTAAGTTTAATCAAGCTAGCTACAGGAATTCAATGCAGAGAAATTGTAAGAGCTACAAAAACACCTAAACAAGCATGGGATGCTCTCAATAGATTGTTTGATAGGCCAAATCAAGATAATATTTTGTATCTCAAACAAAAATTGCACAATCTATGTATGAAAGGCTCACTTACCGATTATCTAATGGAAGTGAATTCTATTAAAAATGATTTCTTAGCTACTGGTAAAACCCTAGAAGATAATGAATTAATTCCAATAATGTTGCATGGTATTCCTTCAAAGTTTCACTCCTATGCTACCATGTTGGACTTGAGTGTTAAAACAATGAATTCAACACTTGAGGATATTGAGATCCTACTTAAGAAGCATGAGCAAGCCCTAATCAAAGATGAAGAAATTGAAGCCACATCAGTAGCTTTTGCCACCAAGGCAACTTTACAGCCAAAACAAAACAAGGGTCAAAATCAACATAATCAGAATCAAAGGGGTAGACAACACCAGAGATACACATAGTACCAGCAGTAGCCAAATCAACAGTACCATTAGCAACCACGTCAGCAATAGTACCAGCAGCAACCACAACAGCACCACTACCAACAGCAGCAAAAATGGACAACAAGACCTCAAGGGGTTCAAAACAACAATCAACAAGGCTGTGAATATTGTGGAAAATGGAATCATAATATTGGTAATTGTTATCAAAGGCAAAGAGAATAGGGAGAACCACAAAATAATAATATGAACACATTGTATGCAGCCAACCAAGTTAATTTTGAAGATAAAGAACATTGGTATATTGATTTTGGAGCAGCAAAGCATATGACAGGAAGGCAAGATTGGTTGACCAAAGTTCAGACCACATCAAATCAATTCATTACTTTTGGTGATGAAAGTGCTCTACCCATTGAAGGTGTTGGGGAGGCACCCCTTACTTTGCATGATGGTAATAATGTTCCTGCAATGGATGTTTTGTATATGCCTGGTCTTAAAAGGAGTCTTCTTTCTATTGGACAACTTACCGATAAGGGCTATAATGTCTATTTTGAAAAAGAAAAATGCTACATTAAGGAACCCAATGGCAATGTCAAGGCCATGGGAGTGAAAAAGGATGGTGTTTACTACCTCCTTACAAAATCTGTAACACAAACATCTTTGCATACAATAACTACTTTCTCTTTGGAGTACATGTGGCATGAAATATTGGGACATGTAAATTTTAATAATCTGCAACTGATGGCTACAAAAGGATTAGTTAAAGGACTCCCACATCTTAAGGAGTCAAAATATTTTTGTGAGCCATGTGTAATAGCCAAACACCATAGGCAACCATTTGAAATAGGAAAGACATGGAGAGCTAATAGACCTTTGCAATTGATTCATTCAAACATTTGTGGGCCAATGTCTGTTGAATCTTATACTGGGGCAAAATACTACATCACTTTCATTGATGATTACAGCAGAAAGGTATGGCTCTACCTAATTCAATATAAGTTGCAAGCCCTTGATAAGTTCAAAGAATTCATCGCACTTGTTGAAAGAGAAAGTGGCTATCAAATATCCACCTTAAGATCAGATAATGGTGGAGAATATGTCTCCAATGAATTCTTTAATTTTTGTAAGTATCATGGGATAAGGAGGCAATTCACAACCCCTTATACCCCGCAACAAAATGGAGTTGCTGAGAGGATGAATCAAACAATCACAAATAGGGCAAAATCAATGTTACATGTTGCTATATTACCTAACTCATTTTTGGGAGAAGTTGTTCTTACTATTGCATACTTGACTAATAGGTCATACACAAAGGCCTTACATGAAAGAACACCTGAAGAAGCATGGAGTGGAAGAACACCCTATGTGGGCCATTTGAGAATATTTGGATGTGATGCCTATGCTCATATTCCTCATAAGAAAAGGAAGAAGTTTGATGATAAGATCCAAAAATGCATCTTTGTTGGCTATAGTGATAGTGCCAATGCATATAAATTATATGAGCCTATTTCCAAGAAAATCATTTTATCTAGGGATGTTACCTTTCATGAGTATCCTCCATATAATCCTACTAAAAACCCCACCTTAGAAATAACTAATAAAATAGTTGCTCCATTCATGCATACAATATCATCTAGTTCTTCCCCTTCACTCATAAATCAAGAAATTCATCCACAAGAAGAACTTCCTATAAATGATCCATGTCCTCCATCTCTTCCTCCTAATGATCAAGTAACATCATCCAATACTTTACCCAAGTGGGTTCAATCCACAATAGATGAAGCCCAAAATCATTTGCCCACCTATACAGGTAAAAGGCCTTCAACCCTAAGACACCAAGTGAATTCTGCCCTAATGGCCAATGTCCTTAGCCAACCTGAACCTTCTAATGTCAAAGAAGAACTTGGTGATCCTAAATGGGTTCATGCCATGGATCAAGAATTGGATTCCATTGAAAGGAATCACACTTGGGAGTTAGTTGATTTACCCAACGGAAAATATACCATAGGCACAAAATGGGTATACAAAGCAAAATATAAAGCAGATGGCTCACTAGATCACTACAAGGCTCACCTAGTAGCTCAAGGCTATAAGCAAAAAGAGGGAATTGATTATGAGGATACCTTTGTTCCTGTGGCTAAGATGACTACAATCAGGACAATTATTGCTATGGTAGCTCAAAAACATTGGCCAATATATCAAATGGATGTCAAAAGTGCATTTGTAAATGGTCATTTGAAGGAGGAAGTGTATGTGAAATAACCATCAGGATACATAGTTGAAGGCCAAAACAACAAAGTCCTCAGATTAAATAAAGCTCTATATGGGTTGAAGCAAGCACCCCGAGCTTGGTATGCAAATATTGACTCCTATTTTCTCAACTTTGGTTTCACTAGATCTGTAGCAGAATCTACTCTCTATGTGAAACATTGGAGGAACCGCACCATTTTAGTTACATTGTATGTGGATGATCTTCTCATTACAGGTGATGATATAGAAGGAATAAGGTTGCTCAAGGAGGACTTATGCAAGAACTTTGAGATGACAGATTTAGGCCTCCTCCACTATTGCGTAGGAATAGAGGTATGGCAACGACTCGGTAAGATTTTTATCTCACAGGCTAAATACATTCAGTCTATTTTGGAGAGGTTTCGCATGGAGGAGTGTAAGCCCTCTCTAAATCCCATGGAAACTAGATTGAAATTGCTAACTAATGATGAAGAAGAAAGGGTTGATGGTACACTTTACAGGAAACTAGTTGGATGTTTGATCTACTTAACTTCAACTAGACCAGATATTTGCTATTTAGTTGGCCTTATTTCTAGATTCATGCAGGATCCTAAGAAGAGCCATTGGATAGCAGCTAAGAGGATTGTGAGATTCCTAAAGGCCACACCTCATCATGGCCTTATGTATAAATCAAGTGATAATTTTTATTTGATTGGATACACAGATTCAGATTGGGCCAGTTGTCCTGAAACCAGAAGATCTACATCGGGTTATTGCTTTCAATTAGGCCAAGGCTCTATTTCATAGAGCACAAAGAAGTAGCACACAATATCACTATATTTAGCAGAAGCAAAATATAGAGCAATAGTTGAGGCAACTAAGGAGGCAATATGGTTGAGGCAATTAATTCAGGATATTGGGCTATTCATACATGGTCCAACATATATATATTGTGACAATCAAAGTACCATCAAGATGACCAAGAATCTAGTTTTCCATGCTAGAACAAAGCACATTGAGATCCATCATCACTTCATTAGAGAAATGGTCCAAGAATATATTATACACATGAAGTATGTACCAACTCAATATCAAGTAGCAGACATCTTCACCAAGTCACTTGGGAAAGACAAGTTTTCTCAGTTTAGCAATTTGCTATATCTATGTAAAAGAAATCAACATTAAAGGGGAATGTTATCTAATGTTGACTTATTTTTTAGGATAGTGCACATTAAGGGAGAATGTTAGAATATTATTATTATTATTATGTGCACTATGCCTATAATTGAGAGGTTGACATTTGTCTTCTACCACTTGTCCCTGTCTTCAGTTTGAGTTGGAGTGGTGTCTTTTGAAAGACACTTGGAGTGGAGCTTATGAAACTTGTCATATCGCCCTCCTAAACTTGATGCTTATATATTGTAAGATAACTTGTAAATGATATGTGCCTTATTTTTTCAGTCCTAACAAATATACCATCCTTACATGAAAATCCAAACACATAAGATTAGAGTATCCCAAAACATCTCAGTCCCTTGTATGGGGTTTAAACATAGGTCTTAGTCCCTCGTATGGGTTTAAACTTGGGTCTCCAAGATATACCATCCTTACAGGATTCAAAACATTTTAAGGTAAAGCATGGGTTTTCCAAAGGGACCAAAAATTTGAAGTTAAACACAAGTTTTTGAAAGGATTTGTCTTTTAAATGAGAACCCAAAACATACTATTACAATATCTCAATAAACATAGAAATATTTTTAATAAAAAACAAAATTTTCATAGAAAATCGTACCTTATACTAAAATTTAAACAATATAAAAACTCAAAATCATACACTTACAGTCCAAGTATTTTTTTAAATGTAATGCTCCCTCACAATAATTTCAAACCATGAGAATTTTCAAGCCTAAAAGTATTTAAACCCGCGACCTTTCTAAAAAATATTCCACTCACACTTCTGTTAATACCTCAAAACGACACCGTCGATACATGTCTCGTAAATCGGTATTGCGTAAAGGACACCGTCGATACATTCAGACGGAATCAAGCATTGTTTTATGATGAAATGAAAAACTTAATTATGTGGGAGCTTTAAAATAAAAACAGAGAACAATTATGCCATTCATGGATCGTCGTCCTCGTCTCCATAAAAATTATGAAGTCCATATTAATTTTAAGAAGTATAAAACATGTGAAATTTATTATTTAATTTTTTTTAATTTAAATCCAATAAAAAATATTTACGCTTGTCATGATAATATTAAGTCATCCTGCTAAAGAAGCAAGACATGAACCATTGATTGTAGTTTGCATAATGTTTACGTGGAATACTGTCTAGATAGAATAGCAAACTACTAACTTTAACTAACATTTTATTCTTTTAATAAATGAAAAAAAAATGTATGATAATAAAAGAAATTGGAGATATGCGTTATATTTTAATGATTTTCGATTCAGATCTAAATTAAATTAAAAGTTTTTATTTATTGATACAAATCTTACTAAATCTTAAAAAGGAGAAGTTCAAATTTTTTTGAGACTGTAGATCTAGATAATCAACTCGTGGGGCGAGAAATCCATTAAAAACGATACAGTGAAACTTTAGATGGTGGAAGGAGGATTAGATGCTATGGAAGGACCTACTCCTATTTCAGCTCTTATACATGCCGCCACTATGGTAGCAGCAGGAATTTTTCTTGTAGCTCGATTGTTTCCTCTTTTCAGAGCTATACCTTTAATAATGAATCTCATCTGTTGGACAGGGGGAATAACAGCTCTATTGGGAGCTACAATGGCTATATCTGTTGGGAGCTCATAGTTTCCATATACTATATTCTTTTATTAATTGGTATTCTCGTACTATACTATGTGATAATGTTTCTAAACTATGCCAGAAGCTATATATGGGCAAAGATAGAACATTTTCTATCTCAATGAAATAAGAGAGTTATTTCCCATAAAAAATTGAAATCCTATTTTGTACAAGATTTTCTTAATGAAAAAGAAAATCTTGTTTTTTTTATTATATGCCATAAATAAGCCTAGGATCTTCTCTTGATGTGTCTAATATTTTGTCTTAATGTAATGATAATCCAAAAATTTATTTATTTCTCTGTCATTCCGGAGAGATCACTTGATTTGATTCAGAAATGGTAGATTTTAATTCTAGATCCTTGATCCTTTATTTTTTGGTCATTTGCATAGGTTTATCCCTTTCATAGGAATAACTTTGTATTCCACTTCAATTCTATTTCTATCTTCAATAGATTCCAAATATGGAATACAAAGTTATTCCTATCAAAGAGATAAACCTATACAAATGATCAAAAAATAAAGGATCAAGGATCTAGAATTGAAATATACCATTTTTGAATCAAATCAAGTGAACTCTACCATTGAGTTAGCAACCCATATTTGGAATCTATTGAAGATAGAAATAGAATTGAAGTGGAATACAAAGTTATTCCTATGAAAGGGATAAACCTATGCAAATGACCAAAAAATAAAGGATCAAGGATCTAGAATTGAAATCTACCATTTCTGAATCAAATCAAGTGATCTCTCCGGATCAGTTTATTTCTGATCCAAAATAATGAATTCTTCATTATTGAAAAATGATGAAAAAAAAAAATAATATATATATATATTATTGATATAGAAACTAATTCTATGGCACAACGTGCTATTGTAAATCCGATACGCTATTGTCAATCCCGCAATGACAGAGAAATAAATGAATTTTTGGATTATCATTACATTAAGACAAAATATTAGACACATCCAGAGAAGATCCTAGGCTTATTTATGGCATATAATAAAAAAAACAAGATTTTCTTTTTCATTAAGAAAATCTTGTACAAAACAGGATTTAAAATTTTTTATGGGAAATAAGTCTCTTATTTCATTGAGATAGAAAATGTTCTATCTTTGCCCATATATAGCGTCTCGCATAGTTTAGAAAATTTATATGGTGGAAGAAGGAGGATTCTATGGAAACAAGACCAATATACAAAATAAAACAGAGGGTATGGACTCCAAGAACCAAATTAACAATGATCACATGCAAGTGGAATAAATAATACAAGCTAGTGATTAGTCTGAAATATTTTTTAGTTAACAAAAACTAATCCCAAATAAGACCAGAATCAAGGGTGCAAATGCACAAGAGCCAAAGGATTGACTTTTAAATAAGCAGCTAGGGTTGTAATACCAAAAGTGAAAATATCTCAATAGGGGAACAAACTTAGACCATTGTAAAGTAATCAATATGGGGCTAATATTGTTGGTCATAGCAAGGAAAAGGAGTTGATCCCTTAAATGGGAAGAGAATCTAGTGAAACATTGCCAAAAATTGACCTTCTAGGATGCCTTGAGATGAGGATAACCTTAAAAAAAATAAATTTAGTAACACTATG
Source organism: Wollemia nobilis (assembly GCA_028583015.1). Classification (NCBI taxonomy): domain Eukaryota; kingdom Viridiplantae; phylum Streptophyta; class Pinopsida; order Araucariales; family Araucariaceae; genus Wollemia; species Wollemia nobilis. The sequence goes on along the minus strand of JAQPPZ010000688.1, from coordinate 187,935 downwards.
ATTCCTACCATACCTTTGAAAATGCTCAAAATAGACCCTAGGAAAATAGTCTCACGCTATATGAAAGTAATAAATATCTCTCCCATAGTCCTTCCATAGATATTAGACATATAAACTAGGATTCATGCTATGGAACCTAGAGGATTAATCTATAAATTTTTTGGTATTTCCTTCTCTCCCTACTTTCAAGATGTGGGTTGCTAGAAAATAGAGAACTATAGGCGAGTTAAATTTTTTTGCTTACTCTAAAGGTTATTTCTTAATTCTTTTTTGCTAATGACGAGTATAGAGAACGTGTTTTGAAGGTGGACCTTGGGTTTTAGGAAGGGTGGGGATATTCATTAAGCCCTAGCATACAAAGTTTAAGATAAGAGAAAAAATGCACTTAGTAGCTTTAGTTTGAGTGAGGCTTTTTAGATTACCATATGATTTTTTTAACCAAGTAATATTCATGGCAATAGGTAATACTCTAGGATATTACATTATTAAAATTGATAATACAGGTTAATTTAAATAAATTATATATGCCATAATTTACCTGCTCATTGACCTTGACAAGCCCTTTCTAATAGAGTAGTCTATATTTTATAGATGATACTTAGGAACAAGACTTGGACTATAAGAACATGTCATTTAGATGTAGGATTTATCGTGAATATGATCACCTATCTAGGGACTATAAATAGTGGATCCCAAAGTTAGTTGAAGAGGATATGATTCCTAGAGATTTCTAATTACCTAAGTAGAAGAACATATTGAGAAAATAAAAAACAAATAAGCAATAATCTAAACCAATAAGTTTTCTAACCTCTCAATGGATGATGTAGTGACCATAATGGATATAAATTTCCTAGAACCCCAACTTCAAACCCTAAGAAAAAAACCAATATTTGCTGAAATAAATCAGAAAATTGAACCAAATCTAACTCTACCAAATAGCCCATACGAGAGCCTAACCCAAAAATAAAAAAAATATCCCAAATAAAAAACCCAACAGAAAGACAAAAACTCTAACCAATCAAATGTAGGACCTCATAAAGGAATGAAATAATGTAGAATATTCAAATTAGATTCTTCTTGGAGCGAGAATCACCTCCCTTTGTTTTGTTGTTAGTGAGCCTTACTAGTTTTCTCCTTTTTTGAGGTTCCATTCAAATTCAACTATAACCTTATATATAGTATTTGGAAATAATTTTTAATCTAGACACATTGGTGGTGTCCATTTTGAGTTTTGACATAGTTTGATATAGTTTTATGGGTCTCAATTTTTTTTTTATTTTGGAGCATACTCTCGATTGAACCTGACACTCCTCATAAATTTAGGTCAACCTAGTAAATAGTCACCTTCTATATAGAACCTGGTACATGCAATAATTGCTTATCCAGACATTTCGATAGGATGATAAGTTCACCACAAGGACACCTACCACTCTAAGGACTACAAAAGTTTGACACCCTAGAGTCTATCCAAATATTATTTCATCAAGACACTTTGGATCAACTTCTGAAGACAATAGATATAAACACTTCAAAATATTCCCTTCTTTCTCCATTCTCCCATTTAAACTCTAATCTATGGCTCACAGTTTTTTGTAATTTGAAGTACACTTTCAGTTGTATCTAAAAATACAATATGACTCATATTTTTTTTGTATAAAAGTGTAATTTTGATAGAGACCGATGCATCCTAGATAAATATTTCACCATGATGAGTGGTTCATACCCATGGTGAACCTAGTAAGTGACTACAAAGGCAATAGACCCAAGGAAGAGGTTGACCCTGAGGCACTAACACAAAGGTTGACCCAAATGCAAAAGACCTGAGGAAGAAACTAACCCTCAGGTAATAGAACTCTAAATAAACACCACATATCTAGAACTATTTTTTAAAGTAGAATATCCAAAGAGAAAGAGCAAAATAAAAATCCTAGACACTATTCCAAATCATGTAATGGAAGTCAACATTAAGGGGGAGTTTCTCTAATGTTGACTTACCTTTTTTTATGTACACAATAAGGGAGAATGTCAAAGTAAATATGTACTTCTCCTTGATATGTTTCCATGACACTTTTCATTTATTTTTTATAATGTGATATGTGTCATCATCCTTTGTACTTTATATACACCAACAATCTAAAATTAATGTGTGGTTTTTGTGCAAAAAAGATATTGATCTAAAGGTGATAGACTAAATACAGGAGATCAAGACAAAAAAAAAAGAATCACAAGTCCTAGGATCACATGAATATGAATATCATATTGAAGACTATATTACATTATTTGGTTATTGAAGACTAGAGTCTTCAATAACCAAATAATGTAATACAAGGTGGTGTTGGAGTATATTACATTAATTTGTGCATGCCAATATACCACCTTGGTACATCCTTGTAAATATTATATTAGGATTGTATCCTAGATTAGAGTGTGAATAAATATTTTATGTAATGTAATAATGTATAATAAATACACAAGTATCATATAAATAAGTGTACAAGTATTATTTGTATAAATGTGCACAAGTGTCTCATATGTATGTGTGCAAATGTGTTCTTGGAATAGAAAGAGTTATGTGAAGAGTCATGTTCAAGTGTGCATACAACATAGTGTCATGTGTATGCATGTGTCAAGTAGAGAATCCAATATTCATGTGACTTGGCATATGGATAGGAAGAGTCAAGTAACTAAAGAGTCATCCTACAAAGGCTATATATTACTCCATAGATAACATCACCTACATAGCCTACATTGCCTACATAGTCTACATTGTCTAGTGAGTATCATTGTATATGATACATTTATAATAGAAAGAGGAGTAATATAGATTGCATACATTTTGAGCAACTAATATTGTAAGTATTTTTATATTGCACGATTCAGGCTATTACATTTATATTTCAGCTTATTAAGGAATGTTGTTTTATATATTGTTAAGACTTGATATATACCTATTAGGTGTCACATATTATCTCTATTACATTATTATTGATCTTATTTTATTGCAGATATCATATATTTGATCCTACGAATAATTATCCTATGAGTTTATATTTATATAAAGGCTTCAAAAGCCATCAACCTTCAACTCAAACCTAGGCTTCATGATATGACAATCTAATGTGTTGACATTCCTAGAAATTTATCAAGCAACTGTAGTAGAAAAAATAATTTGATAGTTATAGGAAAACTTTCTCCCATTAATGTAATGCAAATATTTCTAAAAATCCCATAGCCCAAAAACAAAAAATAAACATTAGTTATAATCACTCATTTACGAAATGAAGCTCCAATCCCTACACCCAAATTTCTAGAATTACCAACACCAACAATATCGACACCTCCTATTATACCTACCTTTCCATATCTTGAGACTCAAATAGTCAATAATGGATAATATTATGATAGAATTAAAAAATATTAAAATGATATCACCACCATTAAAAGGAGATAAGCTAAGATAAATATCTAGCCTATGATATTTTCATACATCGTAAAATATCAAGGAGATTCTTCTAGGAATACTAGTGGAAAACTTAATATGGTGTATAATAATGAAGAATAAAATCCTTTGATCTCTACCTAAGAAGTAGATTATTGGTTATCAACTTGCAATGACCAACATGGTGAAAGAACTTGTATGCTTCACCAACATCAAATGTAGAAGATTGTAGTTAAGAAGTTAGAAAGAGCACAAAAGAGCTAGATAAACATGTTGTGGGAAGAATATTAGAATCTAATGGTGTGACAAGAAGATCCAATTTCAATATTGACTAGATTGAGAAAGAAGCCATTGTAAGTAGACCCTAAAAATCTAGATCTATTCAAGGTTATAGCGCAACAAAAAAAACAATCAAAAAAATAAGTACAACAACCTATGCAAAATATAGATCAACTTGTAATAGATATTTCAAAAGAACAACATATATCGATGTAGGAAAAAGAATCAAGGCCATAATCAAGCTCTAATATCATTCTATCAATAAGCAACATATGATTGATGCAACATAGGAATATTGGAGGAGTTTTAATGAATCCAAAAATCTAGAAAGGAGGAGTCTTATCTAATTTTAATATTATGAATGAGCTTAAGAAACATCCTTCCAATAAAATTTTATGTGATTCTTTGATGATTTTAGGATACATTAACCTTCTTCGAGAACCACTAAAATCCATGAGTCCTAAAAAGTAGTCTTAACAAGAAATTAATATAGCATAGGGTAAGCCTATGCCAAGAGCAAGAAAAAATAGACCATCCATATTCTACATGTCCTTATTCATGGAAGGATGGGTTATGCACAATTGTATGATAGATTTTGAAATAGCAATAATATTTATGCCAAAATCCATATGTGATGCAATGGGAATGGAATACACATATTCTTGTCCTAAAGTATTGTAGTTAGGAGGAACCCTAGTAAAGACTATAGGAGTGTTAAGGACATACCCATGGTATTTCAAAGAAGTTCTCAAATAACTATCATACAAGAGGTGGTTGTAGTATATTTGGATCCTTACTTTTGTATGTGCCTTTCTCATGAATTCATTCCAAACTAGGTGGATACCTATCCTTGGATTATTCTCACATGGAAATTCCTCACAAGGGCAAGAAGGTAAAAATATTTACTGAAAATCCATCTACCTACCATATAGAACAAATTTGAAGAAGAGGTTAAACAAGAGAAAAATATCAGTATGATTAGCAAACAAATTGATCCAATACAAAAAATCATAGATGAGCTATAGACTAAAGATAAAATCTCATTTAAGAACTTCAATATTGTGGTTGACATAAGAATCAACACTTATTCCATTTCAAAGATAAAATAAAATTCGCCAACCATCACAAATAAATATTTTTGGCAAATTGAGAGATGGAAGCTCTACTTTGATGGAGCTAGATGTAAAAATGATGCTAGAGTAGGGGTAGTCTTTATTTTACCATTTAAAATGACTAAAATATTATCATATCGGATTACCTAGAGTTACACCAATAATGTAGCAAAATTTGAGGCACTCTATATTATAATCAAAGAAATAGATAATATGGTAATCAATCTAGTAATGTTTTATGGAGAATCTGAATTGGTTGTAAATAAAATTACAAAAGGATGTGACAAAAAGCAATATTATTTGAAATCATATCGGAATAGAGTTTGGTAGCTAATGCATTACCTTTCCATGGAGCAAATTTGTATCCAACCATTGATTTAAGAAAAAGCTCAAGATCTATTAAAATGATATTTAGGCCATCTATTTCATATAAAGATTCTTTCTGGTAGGTTTTTTACAATGATAAATAGTACATTTATTAATAAATGAAATGGACTACATAAATATGAAATACTAGAATATATAAATGAGGATGAAGTAATCCAGTTAAAAAATAACTATATTCCTAAGGCATTAATCACCCTTAACAATTTGTTTTATAGCAATGATAGGCCTATGGGCCAAAAAATGAAGATAGATGAATAAGAGTTTAAGAAGTTTCAATTTGAACCTAAAAATAATATAAATATTAGAGTACAATATTTTGAATAAGAAGTTCAACAACTTCTAAGTTTATGAAAATAATTTAGTGACATCATTGCATGGAGCTAAGAGGATTTAAAAGTCTATAGTAAATCAACCTTCCAACACACTAGATTTTGTGCCCAATGCTAAGGCATTCTATAAAATGAAAATGCCAATAAACTTGAAAATAGCACTAACGAAATAAAAAATTTTGAAGCTACTAAATGCAAAAATAATTTACTTGATCAAACATTCCATATGGGTAGCCAATTTGGTTTTGATAAAAAAAAAGGAGACTTCCATCTTTGTGTAAATTTTAGGAACCTAATCAAATCATCCTTAAAGGATTGCTAACCTCGACATAATATCAATTAGATCTTACATTCTATTGTTAGGGTAAAAATATTTCCATTGCTCGATGGAATTTTAGATTTTAATAAAGTATAGGTTTGAGATGACGATCAATAGAAAATAATGTTCATAAGCAAGTGTGGAACATTTGCCTACCATATAATGCCCTTAGACCTATAAAATATTGTAGATACCTTTCAAATGACCATGGATTTAGTCCTTTATGAGATGATGAACAAAGCAATACTAATTTATGTTGATAATATAATAGTATTTTCTTGTTAGAAGGAAAATCATTTGGACCAACTTAGACTAGTTTTTCTTAATTGTAGAGAATTCAAGGCATTACACAATCCAATAAATTCAATCTTTATCATCTATCAACAAAATTTATTATATTATATGGTATCAAAGTAAGGTCTAGCTATTGTTCTAGATATAATAAAAGCAATATTATCACTTCTTTTACCTCAAAACAAAAATTCTTACAATCCTTATTTGGGTAGATTAATTTTGTCCAATAATTTTAATCCTATACAAAAAAAGTATGTGGACTTCACATGGATATAAGATATAAGGGAGTATTTAAAAATTATAAAGTAATATATTACCAGAGCCTCAATATTTACTAATCATAATTATATAAAATACATCATGTTCTATGTGTTTGGAGTGGAAGAAAGCTATGTGGTCATGCTCGCTCAAAAGAACAAAAATCACAATGAGTAGCTTATAGCCTTTCTATATCAGACTCTACATGATCATGAAGAACACTATAATTTTACATAAAAATAGGGGTTTGCTTTGATGAAATCTCTCAAAAATCTAAGACATTTCATATATTAGAGTAGACATTAGTATATGTTGTACACCTAAATATCTACAACTTATTAGTGTAGGGAAAGTTGGAAAAAACATGACTTGGTTGGATCATATAAATACATAAATATGATGTAGAAATTAAGCTAAGATAGTCAAAGGAATAGTACTATGTGAACAATTGGAAAACTTTACAACTTTGGACTCTAATTTGTTGATTTAACAATAATAATAACATGAAAAAAAAATATCTAGATAGAAAAAATATATGGATACGTCAGTTGATTCATTTTATTAAGTTGGTAAATATTTGAATGGGTTTATAACCTCTCAAAGGAGCAGGTATAGGCTATGAGCTATGAAATACTCTCTGATTAATGGCATCCTATACCAAAAAATATTGATGGTATGTTGAGATGCATACAACAAGATAAGGTAGAGGAAATAGTGGTTTCTTATTGGTAGGACACTATTCTAGTCAAACCATAGTGGCTTCATGTTGGCTTCTTAGGATGACACTATTCTAGTCAAACCATAGTGGCTTCATGTTGGCTTCTTAAGAGGACACTATTCTAGTCAAACCATAGTGGTCAAGATTCTCAAATCTAGGTATTATTGACCCACATTATTTGTTGATGCTTTCAAAGTTTCTAATACCCCTGACAAATTTCAAATATTTATTGGTATAAGTAAGAATCTATCAATACCCCTACAACAAATTATTATAAAAGAACCCTTTTAGCAATGGAGCTAGATTTTATTGGGATGATCAATGCAAATTATTTTTCCAAACACAAATTTATATCGGCAATAAATTATTTCACTAGATGGTTTGAAGCAAAAGGCAACCATACATGTAGATAAATCACCATCATAGAATTTTTAGAAATATCAATCATCAGGTTTGGGATCCTTGCTATAATAGTGTCCAATTATGCAGAGCATTCATAGTATCTAAGATCATGGATTTCACAAGAAAATATAGCATATACTGGAAGACATCCTCTAATTATAATCCTTAAGGAAATGGGCTAGCAGAGTCCATAAACATTAATTTAATGAGAATAACTAAGAGGAATGTTGGTGATAATAAAAATATTTGGTATTTAGTGATAAACCAAGCATTATGGTGATGGGGGACCGAAAATCGCTAACCCACAAATCCAAAAAATTTCATTCATTAACTGGAAATATATTTTACAGAAACATCTCGCAGGCTTTATAATAACCAGTGCTCAGCTTGGTTTTCTACTACACTCTGTCCTCTACGTGCGATCTCCTAATCCACCCCCTTTCTCTTACAATTTCTAAGTTTTTATCATCGTCTCGACCCTCTAGGCCATTAATGACCCACCTGCAAGAATCCATTAAAAAAAACCTCAAAGTCGGCTTCCTCGACCGAGTTTTCAATTTTCTTTCCATAAATGGGCAACTGCCCCGATCCGCCATGAAAGAATGCATTAAAGAACCACCTGACATGTCTAACCTCTGGACGTAGCATTCGAGAGGATGTCATGTTTAGTAAAATTATCGGATATGAAAACATGCATTAATGAGACCCTTGACTGCCTCGGAAACATCACCTTGGAACGCATGCCTTTTCAAACCACAAACCAGCTATTTGTCGCGATATCGTGACATGTCGTGATATTGCGACATTTTCCTCCACCGTTGCCTTTCTTAACTTCAAGTCATGATATCACAACATGTCACGATATCACAACATTTTCCTCCACCGCTGCCTTTCTTAACTTCAAGTCATGATATCGTGACAATTGCCTTCAGATGTCCCCTACTTTCCTGCTCTGGTCATGATTTCGTGACATGTCACGAAATCATGACATCCCCAATGGCATCTTACCTTTGCTGCCTCCTTGTCGTGATTTCATGATAGTTGTGATTTCGTGACAAGTCACAAAATCATGATGACTTCAATAGTGACTTCCCTCAGCTGCTCTTCGTCATGATTTTGTGACGGTAAACACATCATGAAATCGTGATGATTCCAATAGTGACTTCCCTCGGCTGCTCTCTGTCGCAATTTTGCAACAGTCGACACATCACAAAATCGTGATGATTCCAATAGTGACTTCCCTCTCACTGCTCTTTATCATGATTTTGTGATAGTCACGATTTCATGACATGTCATGAAATTGCAACATTTCAAACAGTGTCCCCTATCGTTGCTCTTGTGTCACGATTTCATGACATGTTGCGAAATCGTGACATTTCCAATAGTGTCCCCTATCGCTGCTTTTGTGTCGCGATTTCACGACATGTCGTGAAATCATGACATTTTCACCATGCTTCTGCTCCTTCTTGCTTTTGGTCGTGATTTCATGACATGTTGCGAAATCATGACATTTTCGGCCCACACCTTCTCTCTCCTGGTTGATTCACGAAAACGCGACATGTCGTGATTTCGTGACTCTTTTTCATCAATAGAAAGCAACCACTAAAATATGGTTTGATAAAAGTTCATCATTAAAATCAATCAAATATATTGATTTAGTGCTCAAATGGGGCTCAAAATAAGAAAAATTAGGAAAGCATGATAAGCTAGAATTACTTTAGTCTAGTCCATATCTAATCATAAGAATAACTTAATGCATATGATATTCAAGACATGGATGGTCATATTTTGCTAATTCTAGTGAACAACCAATATTTAAATCACTACGCATAGAAGAATATGTCAGTGATGTGTACATATGTAAATAGTGACACATGTAAATAATTGTTTAGTGGTGTCATGACCCTCCCATGGATAATATTTTCAAATAAAATATTTATGAATTTATGTGTAATTGTTAATGATATATTATGTGGTTTTATGAGGTTTTCATGATAAATGATGTGGTACTTGAAGAACACAAGCTTATACTGAGAGGGGGCTTGAATAGTATAAGACCACTTTTTACTTTCTTTCCAAACCAATATCAATTAATGTCCTTAATTGCAATAACCAAATATAGCAATGTGCATTAATAACTCAGATAGCAATAGTAAGCAAGAGCACAAGTAACCATACAGAATTGAGACAAAATATTTAACATGGTTACCCTAATGTGGGATACTCCACAAGATAATCTCCTTATAATATTTCACACAGAAATAAGGATCCTTATCCAATACAATGATTTCTTTTATCTGATCAAAGCTAGGCAATAACAAGCTCACACATAACTTGTCCTAATATGCATAACAATCTCACACATAACTTATCCAAAACTGCTCAACAAGCTCACACAGAACTTGTCCAAATTTATTTTATCTGCTCAAATCTAGGCAATAACAAGCTCACACAAAACTTGTCCAAATCTGCATAACAAGCTCACGTAGAACTTGTCCAAAACTGCTCAACAAGCTCACACAGAACTTGTCCAAATCTGCTCTAGCAAGCTCACCAATAACATGCTCAAATATGCTCCATAAATATCACTAAGAACTTATCCAAATCTTCTCTATCAAGGTCACCAAGAATTTGGTCAACTCTGCTCAATAGGCTCACGTAGAACCTCATCAAAATATGTCCCAAATATATCCACAAATCTATCTAAAATTGTCCACAAAGCTGTCCCAAAAATTGTCTACAAAGCCTTCTCAAAGGCTCAATCAATCATACACAAACTGCCACAAATTTGTCAAGAAATATTTCCTAAAGGCCTTCTCAAATGTTGAATCATTCATATAAAAACTGCCACAAATATGTCCAAAAATCTAACTGAAAGGCCTTCTCAAAGTCTCAATCAATCATACAAAAATTGCCACAAATCTGTCTAGAAATCTATCCCAAAGGTCTTCTTAAAATCTCAATCAATCATGCTCAATTAGTACTCAAATATCATCCATAAATCTATGAAGTCAAGGCTCAAATATGAACTCAACAATTAATGGAAATGCACTCAACAATGAATGACAACAATTATCCATAATGATCTTGACTCAACTCAACTCAATTCAATCTCAACACAACTCAAATCAAGTCAATCTCAACTCAAATCAAGTCAACTCATAGAAGCATAAAGAGAATTGTTAGAGACTTAATATGTTCTAAGCTCAATCTCAACTCAAATCAGAATTATAGAATAGTTTGTTTCATGGAACTTGAACAATCACCTCACACAATCACTTGACTAGGCTCAATAAAATCAACTCAACCAATCACCACAAGGGACAACTCTTTCTCACAAAACCCTAGTCCAAGCATGTATCAACCAACTCAAATGTTTCTAACGATGCTAAATTACAAATCTCACATTACAATGATACTCATGTTCTTTTCAAGTTCTTTACATAATCAATGGGCTTCAACGACTATGCTTATAAAACAAGGTTTAAACACAACTCTCAAACTAGAAAACCTTGAAGCATTCAACCAACCACTTTCGAAAAGGAAACCACAATCAATCCTTTTCACTCCAATGATATTTTATAAATCAACCACCATAAATAATCAATAGGATAATGTGCCCATACCTTTTTGATGCCAAGAAGTTGTCCATAAAATCTGCCACACTAAACACAACTTTCCTTTCCAATATAAATAAGGGTTAGTGGACTTCAAATAATAATCACAATATAAAGCATAACTTAATTTACACCTTTTTACTCCAACTTAATAAACACATCCACCAAAGTCCTTTTTTAATAAAAAACCTTATCAAAATAATAATCAATAAACCTCTCAAAAATTATTTTATAACAACTCCTTATTTCTCCTAAATCTTAATTCTCAATTTCATGAACATCAAATTGAATCAACAACTCATCCACATTTGAAATAATAATCATAGCCCTTATAAAAACAAATTTTAATTAAAAAATTTAATTATTCCTAACCACCTTATAACTCCAACTTAGGGCTTAACATAATTAATTAGAGCAAAAACGTATTTACCTCCTCAAGGGGATTTGAATCCCTGACTTGCCCACACTGCGAGTGCCTTAGCCGTGGCTAAGGTTAACATATGAGCTAGCCGCTCATTTGAAATGTAAAGGCACAACGTGCCTTAAAACCTTTCCTCCCTTTCCCCAAATCAAAAGTCCTTTGAGCACTTTTCTTTCATATTATAAACATAGTCAAGGGGATTCGAAACCTTGACATCTATGCTGCCACACACCTTAGACAAAAGCCAACTGCTAATGTGCCAATCTACCCATGATGACTTTGGACTTCAACCAACCTTCATTTATTCGTTGCTTCTGCTTTCTAAAATATTTTCACACGAGCTCAATTCGGATGCTTAGCCAACGATTATTAACCACGAGTAAGTATTATTTTATGAATCTTAGGTATCCCATTTATATAACCTCCTTATTATTTTTGATGACGTCAGCATAAATCTTATATTTTTAATTTTAAATTTAAATTTAAATTTTAAATAATTAAATATTAAAAATTAAATATCTCCATCATCGGGGCACCTTTTTCAATGAAACGAAAGGCCAACTTGGGTTTTAAGAAAAACCTAGTTCAAATCTGCCATCCATAGTTTTAAATAAAACCTTTTATTTTGTCTGCCTTGGTTTTCACAAAAACCCTGTATTTATCCATGCTTTCCAAAATATCATTTGGCCATCAAAACTCAATGTGATCCATGTGACATCAATGACAACATAAAATAACTCAAATTTCGAATAGTACTAATAGACTTGTTCTTTTTATAGGAATAGACACTTGTGCAAGTGGTAAGAAATTTAATGGTTTATATAGTCAAAATGATCTGACATGTGTTAGTTATTTTTACATCTATCTTACCCTTGTTATTTGATGTGTATTTTCTATACATTCATGCTAAATGGTATTAAATTAACACTTCTAACATGTTTAATGAAGGAACTATGTTAATAAGGTTTAATATTTCTTCATTAAAAAAATGAAAAAACAAAAAATAAATAAACTAAGAGATCAAATTTAGAATAAATGAAATAATGACATAGCTTTAGCTTCAAATTGGAAAATGAACTCAACTTAGAAAAATACTATAGCAGATAGTTATGAGTTTGTTATATCGAGTAGATTCTCACTTGGTTCTCTTTAAATCCTTAAGGAAGAGGAAGTAGAAGAGTTGTTTTTTGGCCTTTGGGGTATGATCAGAGAACATGTAAAACATAAAGGTCTTTTGGACCTTCGTTTTGGAATAAATAAGGAGCAACAAAGGATCTATACATTGGTGAGCACTTGTGTCTTCTCTAGAATGAGCTTATTCTAACAATATAAGGTACTCCTCTCTATAAATATTTTGAAGATGATGGTTCAATTTTGTGATATGGAACAAAACATATGAATTTTATTTAGACATGTGTATAAATATTGCTTGATTAGATTAAAGCATCGAGATACCTCCATTATTAGGATAAATTTATCAATTTAGAAGACTTGTCTTTATTGCTATGAGCATCCAAGAGAGAGAATGTAGGGCTTGAGGTTGGCTAATATTTAGTTTGTTCACTACCATATTTTATGATTGGATGTATCTCTATATAAACTCCATTAGTCATATTATTTTTTGAATATTGCTCACATAGCTATGTAAACTAGGGGTACTACAATGATGCTTCTTGTTTCCAACCTATAACAAGATTTCTGACTAGCAACATAGTTCATGTTTTAATAATTTTTGTAAAGCATACCATGATTCAGTTTGGTTTGAAGTGTTAAACCTTTGAAGGACCCTACCTTTGGAATCCATAGGGTTGAGTTGAGCATGATGCCTATTCGAATTTATTGTATGCACTAAATACAACACTCATTGTATGGTGTAATGTGTTCCTCATGTGAAGACAAAGAAAAATTAAACTAAATTGAAACCTAATATTTTATGTGAATTTATCTTGTGAAGTAGAGGTCGTTGAATGACACCTGATTAGAATCTTCAATACTGGTTGCATGGCATTTTTTTAAGCATATATGTTGAATAAACCCTAATGAGGGAAAAGGGTTTTACAAATTTTAATCCCACACTTAAGGTGGTAAGGTGCTTGAGTGCCAAAATTATCCTTTAACTAGAGTAACAGTTGCCTACCTATGACGGTAGTCATGGATCCTTCACAATGGTGTTATCTAAGCCTTTTCTGAGCCATGTGGTGGGCGTAATGAATAAAAAATGGGCTTGTAGGTGGTCTAGTGAATGTTAGAATGTGATATTTAATTATCTATGACTACCATAGGAATTATATAACCTTTTTGAATAAACAACTAAGGTATATGTTGTTATGAGTAGTAAATTTACCATGATATGGTGAAGAGGGAAAATGTTTTCCATTGAATTAGTAGCCAATGTTTTATGGGTTAGGGAGAAATAACTTAGGACAAAAATATAACTCCTTTAGGTTAGATGAGGGAGTATTCATAATTTGACTTAGAACCAAGGTTTACAAAGAAATAACCCTTGTATTAAGCATATTAAATATAATTTAAACTATTAAATAAGAACAATATCTTATGGATTTGATAATATTTAGATTAAAATATAAACCATATGAGTGAGACATGATATGGATATTTTATTAAAGTTAATGTGGTAGAAAAAAATGAACCTAAATATGATTACTTCATTGATAGAATTAGCTTTTGAAATATGATTTATTAAATGGCTTAAACATATTATTAAAAAAGAATTAAAAAAGGACTTTATTTTAGTCTTGATAGGATTAGATGTTTAAGAGATGCTTCTTTCTTTAGAAATATTATTTATGGATTTTGGTGAGGTATAATGATGTTTTGTAGACTTTGCAAAATATACAATTCAGTATTTGATTATGATAAGCTTGGTTTGATTTACTATATGGAATCCTAACTATGTTCAAGATTATACATGTAACCATTTCTGTTGAACTTGGTAAACTCTATGAAATGATAAAATTATTATATTAATAAGGAATTGGGCATGGGGCCCAATAAAAGGAAAGGAACATATGGGGTTTCCACAAACAAAAAAATCCTTTGTAAGAAATTACCCAAGGAATGGACTCCTGAGTATTAGTAAATTAAATAATGAATAAATTTTAATGTGTGGGAAATATGGGGTTCCCTCGCTCTTGTAAAAGAAATAATTTACAAATGATTATAATAGGAGGGTATAAGAATTAAGAAGAATATTATGCAGTATATTGACACTATGGAAAAATAAATATTGTAATCCTTTTTTTATATTGGATATTAGATTGATAATGAAAATAAATATGGACATATTAAGACTAGTTTTTCTCGTAAAAAGGGTTCCCAGGATACATGATGTGTCTTTTGTGTATCTTTTGTAGCATTGTTATGGAATTATTATTAGTATTTAATGATCTATTGTTATGCATTGTAAGTAAAAAGAAATGGATTTTCTTATTATGCTTTTATGGAAAGTAACATTGTTAGATGTTTAGTATTTATTTATTTCCTACAAGAGAGCATGAATTATGCAATTGTGTTTCTTAAATATGAATGAATGAAATAAAAAGGATAAAGTTATATCTTAGATTTCTTGGGGTATGGGGATCACTCCTTAAAAGGTTATGTTAATAGAATGCCAACCTAGTTAAGACCCCTAAGGATTAGTATTGGAACTAAGGGATATGTGATGCGATAATACCTTATGGTTACAATGGGTACTTTAGTAATGGATCACTGAAGTGTGCACTAAGTGAAAGTGAGCTTAGACATTTATTGTAACTAAATCCTTATGATAGGTTCTTTAATAGATAGTGGGATACCCATGTGGTAGAGATATCATGTAAATTATTGTCATAAGGACCCAAACAAATAAGGGATAATTCCTATGGGGATGCCATTAGGTGTGGTATTCATTGAAAAACCTGATTGATTGATGGGTGATCAAATGCGATATGCCACATAAATGATAATCACCTACGTTAAGATATTTGAAGGATAGTTTAATGGTGTACAATAGTTTTATACTTAAAGAGATGTACAAAACTACAAGAATATTACACCTAAAATACTAGTTATAATGACTAACACTCGTATGGGATTTGGCTCAAATGAACGAGATAGGGTTAACCCATGCAATGTGGTCAAAATATCCTTCAAAAGAGAGAAAGTAAATGGGGTGACCATTCTAAGGTGTCCTTTAATATGTATAGGTAATGTACAAGGTAAATCCTAGAAAATTATATGGGATAATTGGCCACTCCTGTCCACCTAGGGGATTCTACAACATCTAAAACTTGGAATGTGGGTAAAATTTTCTATGGAATTTATCTGGATTATCTTGGTTAATTTTTTGAACTTTAGAAAAAAATTTGGGTTAGATTTTAGGGTTGTTACAAGTGGCCATAGCATAGGTTTTTGTAGTGAAATAAAATTGGCTAGGAATGATATCTAGTAGCTACTAAATTTTGAATTTCTAGCAGTTTCATTGGTCAAAAGTGTGACAATGTTGCAAAGGGATATGTGCCACAAGTGCTTATACAAACTAAAAAGTATGACAAAAGATTTTGTTATACAATTTAATCATGCATAATCCCTAACAATAAATTAGCAATGACTATTCTTTACAAACACTTCTTGTTGTATAAGTATGGCCATATAGAGGAAAATTTACAATAGAGCACTCAATAGTTAAAGGAGCAAAATATTATAGAATTGCTAAAATACTATGCATGAGAAGAAAGCTACATAATTGTTTGTACCTATGTCTATATAAGGAATATACTAGTGCAAAATACCTAGAAGTAAGAGAGGGAAAAAACTATAGAAGACTACTAAGGAATTGTAAGAAATACTAATTGATATCCATGACCCTATCATCACCATAAAATAAAAATTGAAGAGATTCAAAGAAGGGTTAGAGAAAAGGGGAACAATAATTTTATCTAGCAAGCTATAGTCTACTCCATGGAATTTGCTCTTGTCTAGATACATGCCCAAGTTCATCCACCCATGCCCTAAGCTCATCAAAGCAATTGCTAAAAAATATGACCCAAAAATAGCAATGTTGCCATGGAATAGATAAATAGATGATATTTTTTAGTAGGAGCTCAACTAGGTACAAGATCTAAACCTATTGACATAAATGAATGGAAGATATTTTTAAAGAAAGATATTTTTAAGTCTTTGTTACGGAATCATATAGGAGAAATACCAAATGAATTTCTAGAAAACCCTCTAAATATCAAAATATTTAACAACCTTCTATATATATTATTATCCATATTAGTTATTATTCGGGTTGTATTTTGATACTTTTGTATATGATTATCTAATATCCATAGCTTATGTGGTCACTAACATTTGCAACATTGATGGTACAAGTGCTAATAACCCTATATTTTTTGATTGGGAACATTTTCTAAGTTGTCAAATCCATAGTTAATTGGTTTACCTCAAGGTCAAATAAAGTGATAAATTCTACTACTCATCACATTTAGCATGGCTATTTATTTTATACATTCCCCTATACTTACATAGTATTAGTATCCATACAAGATATAATGAGAAGTATCATCCTATAGTCAATTGGACTCTAGTTCTTAAGGAAATTTCTTCATACCTTAAGTTTAACATAATGTTCCTACGACCCACACTAGAATCTATCTATGGTCAAATTATTCACCTCATATATAAATTTGTAGATAATTTATGAGCCAAGAGGAGCAAACTAGGGGATTGGTATTTTTTCTAGATGCCACCATCATCAAAGTATATGAATTATTTTTAGAAATTTGGTTGGGTGGTGGGTTGAGATGTTAGCAAATAGTCTTTGAAATACTAGGTGGCAATGATTGGCCACATTTCAGCTATTGGGTTCTCTCCCTTGTGGGGAAATTTTTCTTTTGCGTGCTTGTGGGACTAGAACACATAGGTATTGGGGATGTTTTCATCTCTTTTTTGGGGTGTTTAGGGTTTTTGATTACCCTTGATACCCCTTTGGTGGTAGCCTTGCTTGGGGCTGCAATTTTACTTTCAGCTAGAGATCAAAATTTCAATGTAGGGTTCCTAAATCCTCTTGGAGTAGGGAGCAATGAGTCTAACCTAGATCTAGGCTACTAGGTGCTATTTCATTAGAGATCCATTTGGGTTCCATTTTTTTAGATACTAGATTCTATTGGCTAGTTCGTTAGATTATTTTCATTATTATTTCTTATTTTAGGTAAAAAGGTTTGCTTGTGATGGAGGGTTTCTCATGATAGGAAGATAGAGTCTGGTTTCAAGCCCCTTGGTCAAAAAAAATTATTTCTTATTGGTTGTGGTTGAGCGAGAACATAAACTTTCAATTTATTTAGCACTCTTGGTCTTGTTGATGGACTCTCTATTTTTCCTTCTATGGGAGGAGCAAACAGTTTTGTTTTGCTTCTAGAGGGTGATTGTGTTTTTTTTTAGCATATTTTTTATGTTAAATAATTTTCCCATTTACTAGATTGTCTTATGTGCAAGAATATTTATATATTCTATATGTTATAAGTTTTATCTACTTCTTTTTAGGCATGAATGTCCCATATATTATATGGTTCTTATGTAGAAAGGGTTTTGGTTGATGGGGAATTGATTCTCGATGTCTGTTGGATCCCATTTATTATTTTCTTTTGGAAATCGTCAACTACTGGTTGGATTTGCTCTATTGGAATCCTAGATTCTAGTCTTCGATGGGTGGGAATTTTGGTCCCTAAGTTGTTTTAATTTTGAAGTGCTAATTTTGGGTAAGATTTTTAAATTTTAAATTCAACTCTTAGTGCCTCTTGTTTTTTGTTAGATCTACTTGTGGGTTTTAAATATTTTATTTTTAAAAAATAGAAAAAGGTGGGAGTTCTGTAGGATGCTAGATTTGAGAGACATTTTAATGTCAAATATTTATTTTTTGTTGTGGGGTTGGTTCTCCTTAATAGAGAAAATCTCATTTTTATTCCTCTCTATATCCTTTTAAATATATTTTGTATTCGTATATGTTTGGAAATCCTTCCAAAATCCCATTTATAAAGGTTTGGGGACCCTTTCAAAACCCTCTCATTTACCTAATAAAAAAATTAAAGTATATAGATTCCCTAGAACTTCTTATCTACTCCCATACTACATTATAGACTAGGTATTATGTTGGAGTATATTACATTATCTGGTATATGCTAATGTACCACATTGGGTACATATTTAGATTAGGAGTGTGTCTTAAAATAGAGTGAGTATTTACTTTATGCAATGGAATAAATGCACAAGTATTATTATTGTGTGCAAAGTATTTACTAATGTAAATGTGCATATTAGTCCATGTGCATGTGTCCTTATAGTAGAAAAGTGAAGAGTCTCAAGAAGAGTGAAGGCCAAGAGTACTCTATATTAAGAGTCACATCCCATTATATATGTGTCTATGTGTGTGTGTTTGGAAGACACGATGTAGAGTTAAAGTGTGTGGAAGTATGGTGTATTTGAGATCTTTATTATATATCAATATACCATTTTTATGAGCATTTTTTAATGATAATATTATGAGTTGTTGCAGAAGTTATATATGAGTTTTATATGATTAGAATTTTTTCATTATCATATATATCATACAACAAATTTATTTTAGACCTTGTGGTTTTTTTTCTTTAAGTATTAAGCTTTAAAATTCAATAGTGGTATCAGAGCAACAAGGGAGATTGATACGATATAGGGAGAGCCACAAGGGATATTGAGAGGACGTACGGAGATTTTATTTATAGAATTTTAAAGTTGCTATTTGTCTATAGTATTTCCACAAGGTTGTAGGAAAATAAATGAAGACTAGGACTCAATATAGATTTATTTCCACTAGATTGAAGGAAAATAAGTAAAGCTTATTGGTTTAAAAATTATGGATATTTTGATGTATTTTATTTTTATTGTCTAATATTTTGTTGCAAAAAATTAGTTCTTAGTATTTGAGATGCTTCCTAAAATAGATATATAATAATTTCATATTTGATTACCTAAAAGTATTTGTTCTTTCCTCACATAGGGATTAGTTTTGGAGTTGTAGAAAAAGAGTAGACATTGAAGATTAAATATTGAAGATTAAGGAGGTTCAAGAAAGAGGTTGTATTGACTATTGAACATTGAATATTAAGTAGGTCCAAGCAAGATGTTCCATTGAATATTTAGGAAGATCCAAGAAGGAGGTCCCTATAGATGATAGAATATTGAAGATTAAGAATACCTAATAAATAGATCCCATAGAATATTAAAGACTACATGTTGAAGGAAGAAGAGAGAAAGAGCCTAGATAAGTCCTATTGAATATTTAAAATTAGGAGACCTAAGAGAAGAGGTTCCCATTGCATATTTGAGAAAGAATATTGAGGAGGCCTAAGAAAAAGATCCATTTAAATTTTGAAGGAGAAAAAAAGAGAATAGAGAAGCCCTATTGAGAAATTGAAGAAGTGGTCATTGGAGAATATTTGAAGAAAGTTTGAGATAGAATATTGCAATAAGAAGAAACTTCTAAAAAGAGGTAATCACATCAAAATTGGGAAAATTATTGTCATTCAAAAACAAGCCCAAAAGGATTTATGAAACTAACTCAAGGAGAATATTTTTGGCAAGAAGTATGCCAAATTTGAGGAAGTATTTTTTAAGATTTATGAGACATTCAAATTCTTGAGGAAGAGGCCAACAAAGAGGCCAAATTTTAAGATAAAATTTAGTGTAAGCTAAGGAGAAGAAAGAATATTGAAATAGGCCACAAATTGATATTTTTGGAGACAACCATTAAAGTTTTGAAGGCTGATTTTTTAAGAAGAATATTGCATATTATTTTGGCATAATTTGAAGAGTTTAAGGACAACAATATAAAGGAGAAGAAATCATAATTTTAGAGAAAATTTTGAAGAGTTTATGACAGAACATTTGGGAAGCATTAGAAGGAGATAGAAGAGTTGTGAATTAGAGAAGTTTTGGGCAGATTTGGAAGTGTTTTTGGATAGTTGTTTGAAGGAGGAATTGACAACAATTTAAGGTAGATAATTGGAGGAGATAGAGGCAGTTTTTGTACTATAGAAAGATAGTGTATTGGCAACATTTGGAGCTAAAAAAATATAGATTTTGTGAACATAAAAAAGGTAGAAAATTGAATGAGATAGAGTTGTATTTTAGACAATATTTAAAGGAAACTTTGAGTTGCAAATTTCAAATTTTATTAGAATATTTTTGAAAGGATAAAGGAGAAGGTTTGAGGAAGCAAATTAAAACTAAGAAAATAGTTTTTAGTAGCATTTTGTAAAGGAGAGAAGCTACAAATTTCTACAAATTTATATGTCTAAAGTGCATTTTTTTTAGGCATAAAAAAAGTTGTTTATAGTAAATTTGCAAGTGTTATATCCAAGGTTGAAAATAGTGGAAGGAAGAATCTTCACCACCATTAAACCTTCATGTTAAATTAGGAATATAATTTAGAATATGGCATAAATATAAGGTATAAATAAGACATAAAGAAGGGAGAGATATTGATCAAAAATATAGTTAATGTTCTTTTAAAGACAAAATATTGTAGTATTATTGAAGCATTTGTATGTCAAATGAAATTAAATATAAGGTGGAATTAAAGGTGTCTAAAAATGACAAAAATAATCAATAAATGTTTCAAGAGATAGTGGTGATAATAATACATCAAATAAGTGGTAGCACCACTAGGCAAAATTAGAGGAACCACCATATTGGAGGAAGCAGCCATCATTATCGAAGAGCCAACAAAGAGCATTGTAAAACCACCACCATCAATAGAGAACAAATATAAGTAAGAGTACCATATTGGAGAGGCACTATCCACCACATAGCTCAATAAAACCCATCCACCATTGAAAAATTTAACGTCAAGTCTATTGGGAAGCTAAAGATATCTCTTCGACACCAAAGAGGAGATAGATTTTATGAAGGAAGGTGAATGGTTTTAGAAGTTGTTTCTTGGGATAAAATATCTTTTGGTATTTTGAATAAACTTAATTCAATGTGTAGTGTCTACTAAAGAGAAGATAATGAGAAGTTACTCATTACCCATGCATTGCAGAGGAATCTTGTGTAACGTTCACTAGAGTAAGTTGAAATGTTTGAATAGCACCCAATGTAATTTCTAGCTTTTGAAAAGTCAAAGTGCCACTTGTTTAAGCATAAAGTGGAGCACCAACTATATTTTTAAGGTGATTGAAACATCTTAGGTCCTAATAAATGCAATATAATTACACTCCATTTGACACATTATCATTCAACATCAAGATAAGTATGGTAGATTCATCCATATTCATGGAGCTAAGGTCTGAGTGTGGTAGAGTGGATATAAGTGTCATACATGTGGCAGAGGAGTGAGATTTTTTGTAAGAGCATCATTCAATGGTAGGTACAACACCTTTGAATGAATATTTTGTTTCTAAAGTTGGTAGGTAAAGCAAGTTATTTAAAATTTTATTATTTACCCAAGTTAAGAGTTATAAGGTTGGGTAATATTATTATTTTTCTAAGGTTGAAGGAAAATTAATCTAGTTGCTTATAATTTTAATCTAATTATTGGAGAAATAAGGCATAAAAGTGAATTTTGAAACCTTAGATACTTTAATAGTTATTATTTTAAAAATTTTAGAAGACTTGAAATATTTTTGAGAATTTTTGCGAATTGATTTCAAGTTTTGAGAAGACTTTATAAATTTTTATAATTGAATTAGTGAAGCACTTTTAATATTTGCAAATATTTTTAATTTTGGAGAAATAAGGTTTCCTACATCAAATTAGGAATACAAAATTTGCAAATATCCTTTTACTAAATTTCTAAATTTTTAAATTTGGATTTATAAGGAATTCAACATCAAATTAGGTTTGTGAAATTTAGAAACCATATTATTGAAATTTGGGAGATAAAAGGAATTCCACCTAAATTTTTTAAAATTTGAAACCTTTGTCAAAACTATTGTTTGATCATTATCCAAACATTAGGAAATACAAGGTATTCTACAAAAAATTGAGAATTGAAAATATTTCATCAAAGTTGATCAATATATTCAAAATTTGGAGATATAAGGTTTACAACATAAAATATTTTATATTTCATCAAAACACTAGGGAGACATAAGGTAGTCAACCTCAAAGGATAGAAATTTAAAATATTTGTTTTTCAAATTTTAAACAATCGTGGATGAAATATTGAAGAAAGTATTTAATGAAGATGGTGAGAAATGTTACATGCACTTAGGTTTTATTCACATGGATTAATACCCAACATTGATGGAGATTGAATATTTGATGTTCTAAAAGATAAATTGATTTTATTTTTTAAAGAAGCTAAAGAAGGAAAATTTACTACTTTTATGGGATATCTCCATGAGAATATTTTTAGGTCTTGTTGGGAATCTCAAAATATCATTGTAATCACTTTAAAAGAATGTCTAATGATGTATCTTTCATTAATTATCTTTTAACATTTTCAAGAAAATATACAAGTTGAAAGAAATGATCTCAAAGAAGAGTCATTGGAAAACATTTTGTATTATTGTTATGATTTACTAATTCATTGTGTCAAAGATATATCATAAATTAAAATATAAAAATGGAATAAAAAGCAAAGCAATAAAAAGAATCAGATAAAAGGCAAGATCAATACTGAACCAGGAAAGGGGGATACTTATTTGAAGACTCCAGTTATAAATTTACTGGAGATAAATTGATGATAAAATATAAAGACAATATTAAATATTAAAGTCTTCAATAATCAAATAATGTAATGTAGGGGGATATTGGAGTATATTACATTATTTGTTACATGCTAATGTACTACCTTGGATACATATCTAGATTAAGAGTGTGTCTTAGAATAGAGTGAGAATTTACTCTATGTAATGTAATAAATACACAAGTATTATTAGATTGTGCAAAATATTTAATAATATAAATGTGCATATTAGTCCATGTGCACATGTGTCCTTACAATAGGAAAGTGAAGAGTCTTAATAATAGTGATGGCCAAGAGTACTCCATATGAAGATTCACATCCCATTATACATGATTCTATGTTTGTGTGTTTGGAAGACACAATGTTGAAGAACACAAGCTTATACTGAGATGGGGGAAGAACTATATAAGACCACTTCTTACTTTTCTTTCTCAATCAATATTAGACAATGTATAGATAGCAATACCAACATCAGTAACCAAAGAAATGCACAAATCACCACACACAATAGATACACCACAATTTACGTGGTTCACCCAATGTGGTCTAATCCACAGATAAAATATTCCACTAAAATTTTCTCAATCAATATTGTGGTAATAGTTTCCCTATTACAATGTTTATGGACCTCTATCCAAATGAGACATCAATCCCTTAAATAAAGTTTGTGGATCTATATCCATAGGAGAAGTACTTATCCTCTACTCTGGATGGTGATCCTTTAGAAGACTACCGCCTCCACTACACTAGCTTGTGGATCTCTCTCCACCACAGACTCTTGTCCTCACTCATAATACATATCCTCACTACCCTAGCTAATGGATATCTATACACTAGAGTCTACTATCCTCTACTATTTCACCTCCAAAGCTCTATCTCAAATCTGTACAAAACACAGTCCTTCGGTCTAGCACAAATTTTCTCAATCTTTATCTTTGGTCTGGCACAAACCTATCCTCAAATATGCACCAAAATCTATTCTCAAATCTGCACTAAACACAGTCCTTTGGTCTAGCACAAATCTATCTTCAATCTCTATCCTCAAGCCTTAACTCAAATATTGAATCAATCCCAAATCGAATCTGTTGCATTTGCCCTAAACCTTAACTCAAGGTTTGAACAAATAAATCAATCAACTCTGCTCTTAAGCCTTCTCAAAGACTTATCTTAAATCTGCTCAACAATTCCAAACATAACTTGTCCAAATATTCTCTACAAGTCCTCTCTAGAACTTGCTCAAATTTACTCCAAAAGTCCTCTCTATAACTTTCTCAAATCTGCTCCATAAGTCCTCTCTAGAACTTGCTCAAATCTTCTCAATAATTCCTCTCAAAAACTTATCCAAATATTGCTCAATATCTGTATTGTAAGCCAAATATTTCGACAAGTCTTATCAAAGGCTTACCTCAAATTTGCTCTACAATTCCTCTCTAGATCTTGCTCAAATCTATGCAATAAATCCTCTCAAGAACTTATCTAAATCTGCTCAAATCTGTATTGTAAGCTTCAACAAAAGCTTACACCAAATCTGTCCACAAGTATTATCAAAGACTTACCTCAAATATGCTCAACAAGTCCACACAAGAACTTGTCCAATATAATATAAACATAAATAGAATTGTTAGAGAATCAATATGCTTTACGCTTATCACAATGCTCAATTAATTTCAATCACTCTCTTAGAAACATGAAGAGAATTCTTAGAGACTCAATATGTTTCAATTCAACTCAATGCTCAATCACTTTCTCAAGTCAATTTTGAATATATAATAGTTTTTTGTATGGAACTTCAACAATCACTTCACACATCCACTTGACTAGGCTCAACCAACTCTACTCAACCAATATCTCAATGATACAAGCCTTGCTTACAAACCCTAGTCCAAGCATATGATACTTCACTCAAAATGTTTCCAAAAATGCTCAACAACAATGCTTATAAAACAACTCTCACATAACAATGATACTCATGTTATTTTCAAACCCTAGTTCAAGTTCATGCAACCAATGGCCTCAACAACAATGCTTATAAAACAAGGTTTTAACAACAAATCTTTATTCCAAAAAATATTGAAGCATTAACTCAACACATTCAATATGAAACCCTAATCAAGTCCTTTTCACTCCAAACTTATTTTTCAAAAAACCAACCAATCAAATAAATTTTTTTAAGAATGTGCTCATACCTTTTTCTTGATGATGAATAAATCTCCTAAATCTGCCAAAAACCACAAACACTTATTTTCCAAGCTCATAGAAATTATAATATGATAAACTCCCTCAAAATACAATGCAAACATAAAAACACACATACACCATATCACTCCATATTTAATAAAACATTCATCAACATTTACAAAAATAATTTACCACTTACACCTTATAATCTCCTATTTAAAATAATATTCAATGCACTCTTCCTTTTCAAAATAACTCAATTTAATAAGTTCCTTTATCCTTCTATAACCTCAACAACTCAATGTGACACAACCACTTTATTTAAAAAATAAAGCTAGCACATTATTCCTCCAACTTATAAAAAATAATTTCCAACTAACAATCCTTTTAAGCAACCCTTTTAACTCCAAAATTTAGGCAACACACAAAAATAATAATCAAAATTTATTACCTTGCCTTGGAAGGGATTCGAACTCATATCGTAGCCTCAACTAGTGCCCTAGTCGTGGATCCAATCGTCGTGTGAGCTAGGCGCTCGCTTGGGGTCTAAAGAGAACCATGTGCTCTAAAATACTCCCTGCCTTGCCTAGCATAAAAAGTGTGTGCCTTTCCTTTGGCACTTCCAACACTAATGCAAACACCAAAATTGTTTCCACTACATTTCGAATGCAGGTCTCCTAGTGCCCAAACACTCTAACAACTGTCCTCTTGCCACTAGGCCATGTTGCCCTGTTGGCACTTGGTACTTTGGTGTTGTTCCCCTTAAAAATTATTCACTAGTGCTAAACACAAAAGTCTCTTCTCTTATTCTGCATGAGTTCAACACAATTGCACGCATTCATTAATCAAGCAAAAGGATAAGTTTTAATGCCTCTAAGGCATTGGTATATATATTGATTTCCCTCCTTCATGCATAACGTCGGTGCTCAAATTTCCTCCAATAAATTATACATCGATGCTTTTTATTTCCCTTTGAACTTTTTAATTTATAAATTATTTAAATTCATTTGAATTTAAATTTTATAAATCAATTCTTTAAAACCCTTTGTTTTTATTAAGACCATCTTTCTTTGTACAACTTGGTATAAATAATATTTATTTATAAAATTTAAATTCACTTTGAATTTAAATATTTTATCAAATAAATATTAAACCTTCCTTTAGCTATGCAATAATCTTCCTTGGGTTTTTATGAAAAATCTTTTAACTTATGCTTCCACATAATATTAAAAATATTATGAAGCCCTTTTTCCTTTAACCTTTGCATTTTTCCTCTTGACCTTTGACATCATCAGTGGGCTTATTCCTGGATATCAATGACAACTTTGACAACTTTGTTTCTTGAAAAATTCCTTGACATTAATTATGACTTCATTCCTTTACATCAATGACAAATTTGACTTAAGGACTCAAAATGCCCAACAATCTTCCCTTTGTCATTGATAGCAACCCAAATTATTTTTACTGAAAACTTGAATTTTCCTTTGTTGTGCTCCCCCTGGGACATTGCTCCCTCTGGCTAAATCCTCTCTTCAAAAAATCTCTTCTTTAATAAAATACCAAATCTCTCCTCCTTTGACATCAATGTGTAGACACCAAAACAGCACCAATCCGATTATGTGACTGCAAACACTGATCGCATTGACACACACAGCCCCAAGGGCAGCCCCCAGAGGTTAAAAAGTGGTCCTAACCACTCTCACAATAGTTTTGGAAGGTCAGAGATCAATTTGGCACCTTCAGGAACTTTGCTCAATATCCGTTCCACCCTGGAATGAATTCAAACTAGGATTCGCCCCACCCAGGGACGAATTCTAGATTCGCTCCAGGGTGGGGCGAATTGCAGGTTTGACGGGCAAAAAGTCAAATCTTGACAAATGGCAGCTCAGATCCGCCACTTAACGCTTCCTTCATCGCATGGGAGTATGGGTGAGCGTTTTCGAGCGTTAGAGGCAATTACAAGGGCAGTCATGAAGTCCCTATTCAGGGAGGAATCTCCTTCCCCCTGGGAAGGCATGATTGCCAAGTGGCGCCTCTGCATGCCCATTTCAAGAGACCTCCAGGTCTATAAATTGGTGAGTTTCCTCACCCCAAAATATAGAGAGAAGGAGCATTTTGGAGCAACGAAGTGCTGTCATTTTATTTTCATACCTCACACCTTTTGGATTTGCGCCTTTCACATCCTTGATCTCCTTTAGAGGGGAGGTCATTGGGTGACTATTGGGAGGACGAATCTTGAGCCCAAAACCCGACATTTGGCCACAATATCCCACCAAATTTGCTGAAAATACCCCACAAGAGGTTTTGGACCCATCCCAAGTGGATTGGTGCCGAAATCAGGCCTCAAACGGTGGGCGGCCTGCCCCATGGGCGCCCCCTCCCACACTGCTACAGTCCTAATCGCCCCCCTTCGGAGCGATGGGAATTCTATGGTAGATTTTCTTTCTTTCATTTTTGCATTCAATTCTATGATGCTTAGATAGGTTGTCATTTAAATTTCGTCTCATTTTGAACAATTTTGATCATGTTTCTATCTTTGCTCGCTTCTACTAATCTACAGGTAGCATCATCAAATTCCCATTGATGGAGGTCAAATTGGGAAAATATGACCATCTGGGTCTTCCCAAAATACCCCCAATTAGCTAACCCCAAGTTTGCAGGTCTTTTGGAGCTTCCTAGGTAGGACATTTGGGACAGTACCTTTTCGGCATTTTGTTGCAGGTGAATTCGTCCCGCCCCGGAGCGAATTCAAATCGGCAAGGAATTTCCCAACTATTATTTTTGCAGGGCCCTCTTGGTGGTGTCTTGATGCCCCTATCAAATTTTTAGAGCATTTGGATTCATTTTAGTCATAGTTTAATTCATTTTTCTCATTCACTTATCGTAGGCTTGGGGATTGCATGCTTTGTTTTATCCGTAGGTGCTACTGACTATTTCTTGTTCCTTTGAACGTAGGGTCTAGACATCAAAGGAGCAGCGAGGAGTCAAGACTCATCAATGCAAGTGGTGGTGATATTTGGTCCACCCATTTTACATGTGGGCACGCGGAAGAAGGAAGGGCATCCATGGATGTAACAAGAACGCATACTTAAACGCTCCTAGCCCTTGGAAGGGGAGGATGCGCATTGTAACCGAGTTGTGAAACATATCAATAAAAAGGGCTGTCTTCTTTATTTGCATTTGTTTCATTTCGATTCACTCATGCTTTTCCCCCTTTTTCATGCACTTTCAAATTCCTAGGATTTAGCGTTAAGTTTGGTTCGGTTTGCATCGCATCTTCGCTTTCCTTTTTGCTTTCGTATCCTCATGCTTTCAGTGGCGATCATGGTGGGACCTTGTCCTCTATTTTTAATATCAGATATCTGATCAAAACTTGGTCATTTTTGCTTGCAGGTACCGAGTTTTCATATGCTGACTGTTGTTCGTTCCATCAGGGGGCGGATACAGAGCTGTAATTCGTCTTACCCAGGGACGAATGGGAATTCGCCCCACCCTATGATGAATACAGTCCTGTAATTCATTCCCCCCAGGATGAATTCTAGTCTATGAAGTTTCTGGGCAGAAACTCAGAACCGACAGATTTGGGCAGAGAAGAGGTAAGAGTCTTGAACTTTTCCTATCATTTTTTGTTATTATTTTTCTATTTTTTTGGTTTCTTTTTGCGTGCTTAGGAAAGGTTTTTCTGCATGTTTATTTTATTTCATGCAAAATAAAAATAACCCCACACACCACGTGGCAAATTAAACACCAAGGAGCTGGTCGTAAAACCCTAGCCCTTGATCAAGACCAACGGTGGATTTCATCACCACCTTGGCTTGAATTTTGCATTCATAAACCCCGATCGCTACTATTGCTAGACGTAAATCCTGATGAAAGCTGACCGAGTGTAGCTGGGGTGATTCCCAGCACACGAGGATAAGTCTTCTATGGTAGGTGTCATAAATAGGGTGATTCCCCTTTCGTACCGCCTACGTTCCATGTACCATCTGCTCTCACGTACCTATAGTTTCCCTCACGTAAGGGCGGGTATATAGAGAGGTTGGTATATCGGCCTGGCAATGGTATATCGAAGGGGCGACCAATTTTGGGAGTCATAAGAGCCCTCATTTTGCATTTAAACGTTCTTTACAAAAACCTTCAAAAAAAAAAAAAAAAAAACAAAACACACTAAACCAGGTTTAGGACACACTCTCAATATTTAAATGAGATAATCACTGCTTTGTGTGTGTGTGTGCTCTTTTCTGTTTAGTGTAGCATAAAAATCATAAAAAGAGATAAAAATAAACTACTTAGCTTGTAGAAAAACAACACCATGGTGTACACCCGTAGCCAAGCCCAATCAAGGGCAGAAGCTACGAAAAGTGTACAAGGGGGCACAAGTCGCCTCCGCTATAGCCCTAAGGACTTGGTCATACCGCCTTGGTGGCCTGACCCACAAGAGAGTCCGCATCATTCCATGTCAAGATGGAACTATAGGGACACCCCTTTGGGGGACACGCCCATTCATCATAGCCCCTTTCAGGAGGAGTCCTTACACGTGGCACTCAACATAGACAAGAAAGCTCCCTTAGAAGCTCGATATGAGTGGCCACCACGCGATGAAGCGCTAGAGCGGCATAGTGTCCATGAGGAGAGGCCACATGATTATGGCATCCCTCCTTTGCCCCCCATCACTATTAGAACCAATAGACAAACCCCAGAGCGCAGGGCTCTTCAAGCAGGGTGAGCCAACTCTACCCACCCCTTTCACACATATGAAAGGGAGCATGAGGAAGACCATTACATTCCTTGAGAGCAATGTACAACATGGGAGCCATGCGCTTCCACACCCGCTATGTACCATGATCACCCACTGAGGCCAGAGCCTCGGGTAAATGCCACCAACCTCGATAGAGGGAAGTGACCTATTGAGATCTCGGATCATCGTGATCGAGGTAAATGCATAGGAGAGGCATCCAGGCCTCCTAGGCTCAAGATGGTAGAACAAATTGACCTGGAAGTCACTAGACATGCCACCCGCCAAGCCTAGATCATGCGGCTTGAGCAAGATCAATAGCAACTAGAGCATCTATATCACCTTAGCAAAGAGCACATTCGGTGCCAAATAGATGAGCTGCTCCATAACCCAATTCCTGAGAGGGTTCCAACCCCTCACACCCAAAGAGCGAAACCATATGAGAGGCATAATCCCTTGGTGCGAGATAGGTCTCCATGACCTTATCAAGTGTTGCCTCCGAGACCCCCTAGACCTGAGCGGGAGGCCACTCCCCGAAACAATG
Organism: Wollemia nobilis; assembly: GCA_028583015.1. Classification (NCBI taxonomy): domain Eukaryota; kingdom Viridiplantae; phylum Streptophyta; class Pinopsida; order Araucariales; family Araucariaceae; genus Wollemia; species Wollemia nobilis. The sequence continues at coordinate 157,175 of JAQPPZ010000688.1, read as the reverse complement.
ATGGGTACCCTCCATGGGGACCCACCCAGGGTCATAGGTCTCATCCAGAGACTCCTCAGGAAGCTTACGAGGAGTATGAACAAGAAGAAGAGCGGGCCAAAATGCCCTACCAAGGTGGAGGGGTTGCTATCCGGCCACCCCCCCATAGGCCTCAAGTCTCCCACAACCCACAATGGGAGCAAACTAAAGAGGAAGAGATTAAATCTTTCGATGCATACAAAGCGCTGCTAGAGCATTTGGAGTCTATGGAAACCAAAGCTTCTGGGCCCCAAAAGCCCACGTTACGCCAACTCCGTAGTCATCCTATGCATCCATCAGTGCCTGCACCCCCTTACCCTGAACACTTTAAGCTGCCTCAGTTGGCAATCTTTAAGGGTGAGGAGGATGCCCAAGAGCATGTGACCAGATTCTTGAGCCAATGTTTTGGCATTCAGGACAATGATGCATTGTTGCTAAGGACATTTATAACCACATTCGTGGGCCCTGCCTCAGATTGGTTCACTCAATTGCCAAAGCACAACATCAGTAACTTGGATCAGTTAGTGGATGCATTCCTCGAATGCTTCACCTTTAACACCAAGAAGAAGGCATCACTAAGTGACCTGGCCAGCCTCAGGTAGTATGAGGAAGAAACCATGGCGGCCTACGGGAATCGATGGAGGACTCTGCTTTCCAAGCTACCCTACCTCCCTCCTATGTCCGACCTTACACAAATGTTCTCACGAAGCTGTTTGAGATCGATCTCTGTGCTATTGTAGCTGCAGCAATATGCCACCTTAGAGGAAGCTCTGGCGCAAGCCAGAATCATCGAAGAGATCAAGATACAGGATGGCAAGATTGCCAAACCTAAGAAGAAAGAATGGAACAAGAACACAAAAATAGGGACTATGCAACAGAAACCCACTGTGGTCAATCAAGTTGCTATAAATGTCCCTAAGCCTACACAAGAAATACAGCCTCAAAAGGCTAACTATCAGGTAGTGCCTCCTAATAATTATGAAAGAGAAAACCAGAAGTAGGAGCAAAATCAGCAACGTCACCCTAGGCGATAGTACACACCTTATACGGAGTCTAGGGACTCCCTATTCGACCACTTGTCAATGACAAACTTGATCAACCTTCCAGAGATCCAAACCATAGATCCCAATGCATCGAAGCCTAAGGGATACCGGGAGGACTTGTATTGTAGGTTCCACAGGCGGAGGGGACATGACCTGAATGCATGTTGGAAGTTCAAAGGTTTGATACAAGACCTAATTGACAATAAGACATTGGCAGTGGACAACCCCATAGCACCAAACAACCAATAGATGGGAGTTTTCAAAGACCCCTTGCCTGCCCATGAGGCACAGGAAAAACCCCTTCAAGTCAATGAGGTGCAACAGAATTGCCCCATGCAAGGGTATGTAGGAATGATAAGCATAGTGACTAGGAACAAGAGATACCCAAGAGTTGCCCCCGAGGCAGCCACAAGAGAGGTTCCATCGACGTCACAACCTCAACAACACCCTATGCAACTACCTCCGCCTAGACCCACGGCCATGATTCGGACCAAACTCACGTAGAGCTTGAGGACCACGTCGGCTAGGCTCTCCATATACGAGCTTATACAACAATCAACACCCCATCGGGAGGCTCTAATGGAGATATTGAAAGCCATCGAGTTGCAGCCCCATGAAGCGAATTCCTTCAACAACTTCGTGGGACATGTCAAACGATGCATGGAGCCAGTCATCACCTTTCGAGAGGATGAAGTTAAATCAGTGTCTGATGACATGGCAGATCCACCCCTGCACGTTATCACGTGGGTCAACGGGATCCCGTATAAGAGGGTGTTGGTAGACACTGGCTCATCCAAGTAACATCATTACCACAACGGCATTGAAACATCTAAAGTTGCCAGCCTCTCACATCATGGCTTCCACCTATACACTGCGAGCATTCAATGATGCGATATGCTCGATAGTTGGCACAATTGTCCTACCCATTCAAGTAGGACAAAATATGATACCTACATTGTGCCATATTTTGGAAGGCGAGATGGCTTATAACATCTTGCTAGGGCGGCCATGGATCAGGGACATGAAGTGTGTCCCTTCGATAGCTCATCAGTGTTTGAAGTATACATTTGAAGGGGAAGTACATGTAGTCCCGACGGACTTGGAACCCTTCAAATATTGCAATGCGGTGCAACTGATGCCACAATCGACCCTTCCATCGATGCACTTGGATTTTTAGTTAAATCCATCTAGACAGGGTCCGATTCCGCAAGCATCCCTGGTGATAAATCCATCAAAACCCCAGCCAGGTACATCTTCATCATCTGGTCCTTCACCAACAATGCCACCTATCATGGCTAAATAGAAGGACAAAGGGAAGCAAACCCTAGAAGAGGCTCAACCCCTAGAAGATGCACTGCCAATAGTATCAACCATCTCTACCGAAGAGATGCCTAGCAAGATGGAAGTTGAGGCTCCTAGTTCACCCAACATGGAGTGGACTCAGGAAGAGCTTTCGTTCCCTCCCCCTCAATCACCAACAATCACTGTTGAAATGGCCAATACGGGCCTGGGGGAGTATCTGGTGTGGAATGTTGTAGCAATGACCGCACTAGAGTCCATGCAAGACATGGGGAGACCTCGCCTCCCCATCGGTACAATTGTTCCTTTAGGCTACCCACCAAACCAGACAAACTTTGTGTATGGGGGCCTTGATCATGGTACTGAGCCATGCATGCAAGAGGACGAAGATGAAGAGCCTTTTGCAGAAGATGTCAACTATCTGTCTAACCCAGACTTCACTCTGAGATATCTTGGCCAATGCAATTGGCATGGATATGGGCTAGGTAGGTATGAGCAAGGAGTGCGTGTCCTTTGCCAGCCAAGATACCAAATGCCTTATGACAAGTCGGGCATGGGGTTCAACCACCCCCTACCCTTGGACATCTTGGTGGAGAACATGCAAGGCCTAGGGATAGGCAACAAGGGTGGATTGGCATCAGATCCCTATGCCAACCCGAACACAATGTATACATTGGGAGATTACCTCCCATGGTCAACAACCACCCTTGTTAACCTCAATAACCCTTCCCCTTTGCTAGAGAGAGGCAAAAGTTTGGGGACTCACTTTCAAGGAGGGTATAAACAGTGTCAAGAGGGATCTTCGGAGGATGAATCAGAGTATGAACCAACATCATATGACCCCTTCGAATCAGATAGTGATCACTCACAAGTGATCCCCATGAATGACTATCAAGAGAGCCTCTTGACAATGTTCCCTCTAGAGGCTCCAATCGAGCCAGTGTCGCATCAAGAGAATCAGGTCCCCCCATGGAGAGTGGAACAACCACAATGGGGCCAGATTAATTTTCTCGAGCAGGATGAGCCTGTAATACCTCAAATAGTTGTCGGAGCCAACGAGGGCTTTTGGATCTCCGATAGTGATTATGAAGATGAAATATAAATGACATATCTTAATCACATGCGATAGATGCAGCAACCATACCCCTTGGAGATTAATGACATATTTGAATAGCTAGGCATAGTGCCAGGGCATGAGTGGTACGTAGACCCAACAGGGTGGGACCAAGTGTTGGATCCGCCGCTCCAGGTATATGAAGAGCACCTTCCACCCCGAGACCCTAGAGTGATATCAGTGTCGAGGGTAGACCCTATCCTCCTATCAGCACATAGGGCCGATCCATTCATGCCAATACCTCTAGAGCCAGATCCGGAGCATAGAGAACATCCAGAATGTTCGAGTCATCACACCCATGGTAATGGAGACCAAAATCATTTCATCAACATGATCTCCATTGACTTAACCGCCCCCATCCACAATCCGACCGATCCAGCATGGTCATTGCATCTAGACATAGATGCCATAGACTGGGATCACATCAATTCACCTCCATCCCCATCAGAGTATTGGCCTTTCGGTAAAATGCTTCATTTTACCCCAGGGTCAACTCAGGATATCTTTCATGCTGAAGAGGAACCCGAGGTTCCCAACGTAGATTTAAACTCAGCAAATGATATCCATTTGATCCCGACTCCACATCAGTTGGAGGATGGATCCCACATGTCGATCGAGGAGATGACTGACGTAGACATCGGCTCGGATCCAATGAATCCATAGATCATCAAGTCGAGGGTAAGCTTATCCCCTGAAGAGCAAGCCGACTACATTGCCCTTCTCAAAGAGAAGAAGGAGGTTTTTGCATGGTCATACAGAGACATGTCGAGGCTAGATCCATAGCTAGTCATGCATAATCTAACGCTTGATCTGACAGTCAAGCCAGTTAAGCAAAAACTATGTAAGATGCACCCAATAGTGGCCTTGATGGTCAAAGATGAATTGCAAAAGTTGTTGGATGCACAGTTTGTCATCTGCATGGATTATCCGCCATGGTTGTCCAACATGGTGCCCATCAAAAAGCTCGATGGGAGGATTCGCATATGCACTAATTTTTGAGATCTAAACAAAGCGAGTCCTAAGGATGATTTCCCCTTGTCGAGCATCGACGCATTGGTAGACGCTACAACGGGCCATGAAATGCTATCCCTCATGGATGGTTTCTCGGGATACAATCAGATTCGTATCAATCTCGAAGACCAACTAAAAATGGCGTTCACAATGCCTTGGGGGACATTTTGTTATAAGGTTATGCCTTTTGGCCTTAAAAATGTTGGCACCACCTACCAACGTGCCATGACGTACATCTTCCATGATTACATGCATAAAACTTTGGAAGATTACATGGATGATTTGTTGGCCAAATCTCTTTTGCGCCCAGATCATCTCGATGACTTAAGCAAGATCCTCGATCGCCTCATGGAACATAAAGTCAGACTGAATCCCAAGAAGTGCGTATTTGGCATCACATCTGGAAAACTCTTGGGTTTCATAGTCTCAAAGCGAGGCATCGAGGTGGACCCAAACAAAGTCAAGGCAATCCTTGAAATGCTTCCCCCAACTACCATTAAGCAGCTCAGAAGTCTGCAGGGAAAGGTCACGTCAATCAAGCGCTTCATAGCACAGCTATCTGACAAGTGCCGACCCATGAACAAATTATTGCACAAGGGGGTAGCATTTCACTGGGATGACGAGTGCCAATCAGCCTTTGATGACATTAAATGATACTTGGCTTCATCGCCAGTATTGGCACCACCTAGACCAGGAGTGTCATTCTACTTATACATCTCAGCTACTGAGGTGGCACTGGGTGCCATGCTAGCCCAGAAGAATGAACTTCACAAAGAATAGGCTACTTACTATCTTAGCCGCACCCTGGTCAGTTATGAACTTAACTATGCATACGTCGAGAAACTCTGCTTGGCAGTGGTGTTTGCTACCAAAAAGCTATGCCACTACATGTTGAGCAACACTACGTATGTTGTGTCTAAGGAGAATCCATTGCGGTACATGATGAGTCATACTTATCATAGTAGCCGCATGGTAAAATGGATCATGTTGTTGATGAAATTTGACATAGAGTTTATTGGACAGAAATCCATCAAAGGATAAGTCATAGCCGATCAACTAGCAGAGGCTCCTCTCGAAGATGATCAGCCTCTAGTCATAGAACTACCCGATGATGGGGTCTTCCATGTCTCAGAATCACCAGATTCTGATGAGCCTGAGTCACAGGCCGACATAACCCTATTTTTTGATGGTTCTAAATGTGAGCAAGGTGGTGGCATGGGAATTGTATTCTTCACACCACAAGGGGCTCCAATGCCTCTGTCCTTTAAATTAGACTTCCCGTGCACCAACAATAATGCAGAGTATGAAGCCTTGCTCATAGGTCTTCAGACAACAATCACCATGAACATCAAATGATTGAACATCTTTGGTGATTCATTGTTAATTGTCAACCAAGTCAAAGGGGTATTCCAATGCAAATGCCTAGTTCTGTAGGCCTACAAAGCCCTTGTGGACAAATTCTTGGCGAAGCTTGAATGGTACGACATCGAGGCACTCCCTCGATCATCGAATCATTTTACGGACACTATGGCCTCCTTGGGGTCACTAATCCCGCAAGACCTTTCTAGTGATATGACAACCATTCAAGTCAAAACACTATCACAATCCATGATGGACCATGCAAGTTCTAACTTGATGCCAGGAATCCACATGATCCAGATTGAACCACCTCAGGATAGGTTCTCTCGAATCCATGATCATCTGAAACATGCCAACTGGGGGTCCTTGTTCTCCCCTACTCCCATTAATAGCAACACAATACTATTCTTACAAGTTCTCTCCCACTCAGCATTTTCTAGGGATGAACTTCAAGAGGGATTGGTTGTTCATACCATCGAGGCTTTCGATCAGCAGGATTGGTATTCACCCATGAGGGACTACCTCAAGTTAGGTAATCTCCCACTTGGATTGACGCATGCCACAAAATGAGCATTCAAGCAGAAAGTGACAAAGCATGTCTTGTTAGGAGACATTTTGTACCATCATAGCTATGAAGGGATCCTCCTTCGTTGCTTGGACCAGCAAGAGTCCACTTGGGCAATCGCCCAAGCGCACGATGGTACGTGCGGTGGCCACTTCAGTGGTATGGCCATCGCAAAGCGCATTCTTCGCATGGGCTATTATTGGCCATCTTTAGAGCGAGATTGTTGCGCATATGTCAGGAAGTGCATGAAGTGTCAACACCATGCTAATTTGACACATGTACCTTCCCAGGCCTTGCAACCGATCCAGTCGGCTTGGCCATTTTTGTAGTGGGGCTTAGATCTAATCGAAAAGATCTCCCCTACGTCGTCAGGTCATCACACGTTTATCATAATGGCCACAGAGTATTTCACCAAGTGGGTGGAAGCAGTTCCGCTTACCTCTACGATAGGACCCCGCATTGTGGAGTTCATTTTACATAACATCATATGTCATTTTGGTATTCCATCCAAAATAATCTTGGATAATGGGACGTCATTCAAGAACAAAGACGTGCGTGCTTTGACCACAAAGTACAAAATTCAGCATAGTTTTTTGACACCCTATTATCCGTAGGCAAATGGGCAAGCAGAGGCATCAAACAAAATGCTAGTTGCCATCCTCAAAAATATAGTCGTAGACAGTCATAAGGATTGGCACATCCAAATCCCACTTGCCCTATGGGCTTATCACACTAGCATTCGGACGCCCACTGGGGCAACTCCATTTTTGCTCGTGTATGGCTCCGAGGCAGTCATGCCTCTCGAGTTGGAAATTCCTTCCCTACGCATATCAATGCAAGAGTTCATCGATGATGACACTGTGCGGTAGGCCCGGTTAGACCAGCTTACGTTGCTTGATGAATGACGCGTTAATGCTCTCGAGCATTTACGTATCTATCAAGAGCGACTTAAGAAAGCATACAACATGAAAGTTCACCTGAGGGATTTTTAGGTTGGTGACTTGGTCTTAAAAGAGAACCAATAGAACTCTAGTTTGTCATCCCATCTAAGGGACAAGTTCATGGCAAATTGGTTAGGTCCCTATGTAATTGATAGTAAAATAGGACCTGGAACATACCGGCTAGCCTCTCTTGATGGAATCAAGGAACTAGAACCCTTGAACATCAGTCATTTGCGGCCATTCCATATCTAAAAGAGTCGTATCCCAAACAAAATGCTCCAAGGATTCCTACAATCGCTTGGTCAATCCCAAAATGCTCCAAGGATTCCTACAATCGCTTGGTCAATCCCAAAATGCTCCAAGGATTCCTACAATCGCTTGGTCAATCCCAAAATGCTCCAAGGATTCCTACAATCGCTTGGTCAATCCCAAAATGCTCCAAGGATTCCTACAATCGCTTGGTCAATCCAAAAAGCTCCAAGGATTCCCACAATCGCTTGGTCAAAAATAAGAAAATTCAAAAATAGTAAAATCATCAAAAATAACAAAAATTTGCATCTCATTTCCAGGCATACTCCAACTCATCACAACAATAAAGAGCTCTTTTCGCATCTCATCTTCATATTCACAAAAAATCAATCCATCAAAAACACAAAAATATGTAGCTGCATTAAGCATCACATCCATACATTGCATATTTGTGGTCATACAGGTCAAAGGCACCATAGACTGTAATTACTCCGCCAATCCATCTTGTTCCACATTTCTCCATTCTATAAGCAGTCCATCAAAAATAAATGCCATTCACTTCTTTTTACCATACCAGAGTCAGTGGTCTTCTAATGTATCAAGAGTTTTCGTCCTTCAGTCGTCATTTGCTTTCTAGCCACGTACTGTACCAAGTCAGACAGATTTTACAAAGGTAGAGTTCTACTTGGATCACACCTTGTTACGTAGCATCCCAACACAAATTAAAACACATAAAAATTCCCGAGTTGTGTGAATGAAAGATGAAACCTGCACAACAATCCAGGTCACCATAAGCGAAATGGTTATCTTGCTCATCCCCCTGTGCGAATGACCCCAAGAATGCTGAGAGTTGGCAAAAGGACAAGCATCCTCCCTACCCAATTCCCCAAGAATCCCAAGTTCTCAAAAAGTTGCAAACATCATAAAATCTTGCAAAAAGTCAAAACTCCAAAAATTTGACATCACCACCAAAGTGCATACATCAAAAGGCACATACAATAGTGATTCTCATCACTCGAAATTCAAATCCCTTGCTCAAAAAAAAAATAAATAAATAAATAGTGATTTTTATCACTACAAAAGAGCAAGTATCCCAATATAATTGAAGAAAAGAAGGGAGTCGAACTTGAATCCCTGGAACTCTCAGCATTCCGACAGGTCATGAGGCAAACCTCAGTATTGGTTTGGTGGATAGCCTATCGGTCACTGGTGGTAAACCTCCCGCATGACGATATATCTGTCACATTAACTCGTGTACAGATCAATGTTTGCATGTGGATGAGCTAGCTTATGGTATCCTAGATAGCACCACAGATTAATCTGACTAAATACAACAAAGGAGTTAGTGGAGCTAATTAGGTGATCCTCAATACAGGTTTGGTTGACAGCCTATCTGGCACTAGCGGTATCCTGACAAATACCACATAAACGAACTCAATTGCACACACAGGGATGTGAAATAACTTGGTCAAAGACAAGTCCGATTCATACCTTGTCCAAAAGTCTTGTAAGATAAAGTACAATCATGGCTAGTTAGTTAAAACCGTCTGAGTCTCAAAAAACCTTAGCTACATTCTAAACCAACTGCGCTATCTTTCATCCTCGCATTGCCATCAACAATCACCAAAACCACAAAGTTCTAAATAGTCTATGGTGCCCTCGCCAAACAACACAAATTCAATTCATCCATTACATTTGCATATCCTAAAATTTAGAAACATTTGCATTCATCATAACATATGCATCCATCAAAATAAATTAACATGCATACATCCATACTCATCACTCATCATGCATAAAATCAAATCATCACATGCGCATAAATAAAATAAAGTCATCTGTATATATCATCAAAAATGCCCGCAGGCTACAATGAACCGGTCCTGTGACCCCACAACAAAATCCAAAAGCTCAAAAACCCCCAAGCCTAGGGCATCGGCCACCATGATCATGCAGGATCGGTGCGACGGGAACTACCCCCCATGGTGTGGGTCCTATGAGACCCCTCAGGACGACTGTTGCTAGCCCCCGCATCACGCCTACTCGCCCCCCTCATCCAGTCACCTACATCGAGAGGATGTTGATTGCTCAGTCTCCCTCCCTCTCGAGCAGCATGATGATCCACCTCCACTGAATGTAGGGACCCACCCACCAAGGTGGCTAATCTCTACCTCCAGCTCCAACCATTGCCACACCAAGTCCATCTCCCATTGGCGATACATAGCCAAGTTCTCATCACATTGTGCCAAAGCCCTATCCCTCTCTACTAGCTGCATCCGTAGGAGATCCCTCTCCCATGCAGCATCAGTACCCCCATCCTACCGGTGGTAGGCAGCCAATGCATTCTCCCACTCTACCAGCTACATGCATAGGAGATCCCTCTCTCGTAGCATGTCCCCTAGCTCCTCATCGTGCCTCCATAGCAACCCCTCCAATCATGCAATCTCAATGCGTAACCCAAACTCCGTGTCCTCCAAATCTGCTTGAGGCATGGGCATCTCTAGAATAGCAGCCTACTCTGGCTCCCACTACTCCATGATGTCCTACATCTCCGGCTGATCCGAAACCCCAAAATCCACATCCCCATCCTCCACCTCCACCATGTCTGCATCCTCCCATGGAGCTCCCCAATCATCTCCTGGTGCCTCGGCACCCTCCCCGCCCACTGTTGCTGCCTCCATGCCTCCCAGTGGCCCCTCTCCCCGCCATCACCATAGTACCCACCACTGGTCATACTCTGCGGTAGTCCCGATGTCATCCACGTCCGGGACATCGATCACTACATCTGAATCCTCGCCTAATGGCATGATGACCGACCGATCCAGAGTCCTCTCGTCCCCCCAATGTCGATAGACCACGGGCTCACCAGGCAACCCCTGGTGAACCCCAAACTATCATGTCACCCGACTATAAGGGAAGAACTCATGCTCGGTCCCATGCCACCCAATCAGCCACCGCTCCCTACGTACCCATCGAGCCACTCTCCAGCCTCCACCAGCTGGACAGTCCCGATAGGGGCACCGAACACCTCCCCTAGAGTAAGCCGAGCGAAGGCATCGACATAGTGCCCTACGACACCTGCCCACCATCGACTCTATCCTTGCTCCTCAGATCACCACCATAGAACCGCATAGCCTATATCCTTATCCTCCATCTCCATCCGAGTCATCCATGGTAACCCTGTTGGCCTCTCCACCGCTATGTGCTGCCAAGCCCAACTCTACAATAGATAGCTACAGCTAATCCCCTTCCACCTCCGGTAGCGGACCTCGTACAGCTCACCATAGAGCTATGCCAGTAGCGTCTGTCCCCACCTCATGATCAGTGGTGCCTCCATCGGGCACTCCACCAGCCGATAGACCACATCCAATAGGTTCCATGGGAACCTCGCACCTGACGAGTCAGGTAGCAGCATGTTGGAAATGAGGCCCATAAGTACTGCGTGCCTCACTCCCAACACCCCCTCTCAAGCCACCATCGGACCAAAATCCTACCAATCTGGCAGTCACCCTCTGCCCTCTCCACTGGGCTCTCCACACCCAGCTCCTCCCCATGCCCGAAGCAGCATGTCAACACTATTGTCCGCTGATCTCGCGACATCATCCGGATCGATAGTCCATCTATTGGAATCCGAAGAATCCGATAGACATCCTCCAAGGTCACTGTCATCTCCCCTATTGGGATATGGAAGGTGTTGGTCCGGGGATCCCATAGGTTGATCAGGGCCATCAGATAGGCCCGATCCCCGACCACAGGCTCCAGTCGAGTCACCTGCTTGAGCCCAAGGGCATCAAGCCACTCCTAGTCAGCCACAGTTAGCGCCCCCATGCTTCAGCAAAAGTAGTAGGTACACGATATCGGCTCTTCACAACCTGCAAAAGAAAACAACACAAAAACATTAAAATCATGAAAAATTGTACAACAATAACATGAATATACAACACTGCCTACCAATGTACAACTCAAAAACAACAAAATTCACAAAAATTAAAAAAAAAAACAAAAATAGTTTGTCAGTCTTAGGTTTTTTGTACTCTAAGTTTAAAACTGACAACAAAATAAAACACAAAAACATTTTAAAAAAATAGTTTGTCAGTCTTAGGGTTTTGTACTCTAAGTTTAAAACTGACAACAACATAAAAACACAAAAACAATTTTTTAACTACAGTTGTCAGTCTTAGGGTTTCTGTATTCTAAGTTTAAAATTGACAAAGTCTGCACAAACAAAACAAAATTAAAATAACAGTTTTTAACCTAGGGTTTTCACCTACGTTTTAAAACTAACAAGTTCAACCTAAAAAACTAGGGTTTTACGTTCCGTTTATCCTAGGGTTTTAGTTTAGCAAAATCAAAAGGATTCCTAGGGTTTACTTTAGTGTAAAGCGAAAAGTAAATTTTTGTTCCATTTTACAAAGAAAAATAAAATTTCAACCTAGGTTTAAACTACGTTTTCCGTTCAGTTTTAAGCTAAGTCTTGGTTTGTGTTCAGCTCAGTTTTAGGGTTTCAATTTTAATTTTGGAAAACAACATAACAAAGAAAATTAAACAAATCACTTGTAGTTTTAAAACATATAACAAACAAAAGCAATAATGCTAAGGAGCACTTACTGGTCTCGCTTTGGCTCTGTCGCTCGATCCGGTCTGTGCACTCATGATGTCGGGAGAAATTCGGCAGCGCTTCGCTTCGTAGAATTAACCTCCTCCTCCCCAGAGCTCCAAATCGTAAGAAAATTTGAATGCAAATGAGCCCAAACCCTAGTTTTGGCCTTTAAATAGGCTTTTTGAGCTTATATTCGTTCCTCCCTGGGATGAGCACTCTGGTTAGCGCTCGTCCCACCCTGGGACGAATACTAAACTGGTATTCGTCCCACCCCGAAATGAATTCAGGACAAAAATTTCAAAAACAACAAAAAATTGAACAAAAATGCACCAAAATAGCTAATAAACTTGCCCGATGAAAGTGCTTTTGCACTTGACATCTCGGGCATGCAAAATGGATGTCGAGGTCACAAATCCTCACTATCCTACTCCCTAAGAAGGCTACCATAGCCGGACCACTCCACGGGAAGATGGATCTTCGAGAATTTCATCCCCAAACGGCATCGCCAAAAAGGGTCAAAACCCACCCAAAAATAGCAATAACATTGCCGAACGAAGGCGCCTTCGTGCCTGACATTCTTGGCATCCAAAATAGATATTGGGGTTACAAATTGTCACTATCCTACTCCCTAAGAAGGCTACCATGGCCAGACCGCTCCACGGGAAGATGGATTTTTGACAATTTTAGCTCCAAAAAGCGTCACCAAAAGGGTTAACACCCACCAAAAATAGGTCTAAATGTCGGAAAACTGCACACACGCTTAATGCTAAAACATCTAAAGGCACCCTCACACAAGTCATCTTGGGTCAAGCGACTCATCACTTTTCTCATGAAGGTCATTCCCTCATCGATTCGTCGCTTGAGGGGGTAGTCACACTTAGTCACCAATCAACAAATACACACCCAATTAAGGAAAATGACATGCATTCAAAGAATCATTGACAAAGACAATCACGCCCCTACTTGGGGCAGTAAACAAGCAATAATCACAAGCTGATCAAATCACTTGGCATTTCATGAATCATGAACTCAAGGTTCTCACAGACAAAAGGTTGCGCCCTTTGCCTATTCATGACTGATCAATGTCCAAGATCAAGTAACACCTCACCGAAAAAGGTTAACACTTGAATTAAGTTCCTTCACTCGTCAGAAGCAAGGATTCAAGAATGCATGCCCTTTCCATACTTGGGGCATCAAAAGTTGGTTAGGTTACTGAGAAACCCTAATCATTAGTGCTTTGGTTATCTATTTTTGCTCGATGCTGCGCCATGCACAGTGCATCCCAAAAAGGGGCATCTATAGACACCAAAATAGCACCAATCCGATTATGTGACTACAAACACTGATCGCATTGACACACACAGCCCCAAGGGCAGCCCCTAGAGGTTAAACAGTGGTCCTAACCACTCTCACAACAGTTTTGGAAGGTCAGAGATCAATTTGGCACCTTCAGGCACTTTGCTCAATATCCGTTCCACCCTGGAACGAATTCAAACTAGGATTCGCCCCACCCAGGGACGAATTCTAGATTCGCTCTAGGGTGGGGCGAATTGCAGGTTTGATGGGCAAAAAGTCAAATCTTGACAAATGGCAGCTCAGATCCACCACTTAACGCTTCCTTCATCGCATGGGAGTATGGGTGAGCGTTTTCGAGCGTTAGAGGCAATTACAAGGGCAGTCATGAAGTCCCTATTCAGGGAGGAGTCTCCTTCCCCCTGGGAAGGCATGATTGCCAAGTGGCGCCTCTGCATGCCCATTTCAAGAGACCTCCAGGTCTATAAATTGGTGAGTTTCCTCACCCCAAAATATATAGAGAAGGAGCATTTTGGAGCAACGAAGTGCTATCATTTTATTTTCATACCTCACACCTTTTGGATTTGCGCCTTTCACATCCTTGATCTCCTTTAGAGGGGAGGTCATTGGGTGACTATTGGGAGGATGAATCTTGAGCCCAAAACCTAACATTTGGCCACAATATCCCACCAAATTTGTCGACAATACCCCACAAGAGGTTTTGGACCCATCCCAAGTGGATTGGTGCCGAAATCAGGCCTCAAACGACAGGCGGCCTGCCCCATGGGCGCCCCCTCCCACACTGCTACAGTCCTAATCGCCCCCTTCGGAGTGATGGGAATTCTATGGTAGACTTTCTTTCTTTCATTTTTGCATTCAATTCTATGATGCTTAGATAGGTTGTCATTTAAATTTCGTCTCATTTTGAACAATTTTGATCATGTTTCTATCTTTGCTCGCTTCTACTAATCTTAGGTAGCATCATCAAATTCCCATTGATGGAGGTCAAATTGGGAAAATCTGACCATCTGGGTCTTCCCAAAATACCCCCAATTAGCTAACCCCAAGTTTGCAGGTCTTTTGGAGCTTCCTAGGTAGGACATTTGGGACAGTACCTTTTCGACATTTTGTTGCAGGTGAATTCGTCCCACCCCGGAGCGAATTCAAATCGGCAAGGAATTTCCTGACTATTCTTTTTGCAAGGCCCTCCTGGTGGTGTCTTGATGCCCCTGTCAAATTTTTAGAGCATTTGGATTCATTTTAGTCATAGTTTAATTCATTTTTCTCATTCACTTATCGTAGGCTTGGGGATTGCATGCTTTGTTTTATCCACAGGTGCTACTGACCATTTCTTGTTCCTTTGAACGTAGGGTCTGGACATCGGAGGAGCAGCGAGGAGTCAAGACTCATCAACGCAAGCGGCGGCGATGTTTGGTCCACCCATTTTACATGTGGGCACGCGGAAGAAGGAAGGGCATCCATGGATGTAACAAGAACGCGTACTTAAACGCTCCTAGCCCTTGGAAGGGGAGGATGCGCATTGTAACCGAGTTGTGAAACATATCAATAAAAAGGGTTGTCTTCTTTATTTGCATTTGTTTCATTTCGATTCGCTCATGCTTTTCCCCCTTTTTCATGCACTTTCAAATTCCTAGGATTTAGCGTTAAGTTTGGTTCGGTTTGCATCGCATCTTCGCTTTCCTTTTTGCTTCCGTATCCTCGTGCTTTCAAAATGGCAAAGGTTCACCTTTGGGGATCCAAGATAAGAATGAACCTCTTAGCTTAGCCCCTCCCCCACCTCCTCTCGAGGTGGTTAATTCTTGGGTGGGAGTATTTCTACTCCGAGAAAGCAATGTTCTTTACCTTTATCCTATTTCTTTTTTATCTGATCCTTCTGATTCCTCTGACTGTTTCTTTTCATATCCATGTTTCTATCCATGTCTACATTCCTATTCCTATTTCTACTCTTGTTATTTTCATATCCAGGTTCCTATTTCTATTCATATCCATGTTCATGTTCCTGTTTATATCGATGTTCTTCTTCCTGTTCATGTTCATGTTCATGTTCTTGCTTAATTTTGGAATATCTACTCTACACCACTTTGTTGTATGACCATCATTATTGCACTTATAACACTTAATTTTAATATTCCTTGGATGTGTAAATTTCTTAGAATTCCTCCTAGTTAAGCCATATCCTCTTCTATCATGAACCCTACAATTCATTACCTTGTGACCAAACTGATTACATGTGTAGCAATACCCATGGAAAAGTTATTTGTTCTCATATTCCTGTCTTTCCTATGTCATGCATTGTGAAGCCATGTGCCCGAAACTATGATATGAAAAGCATCTTCCATTGAAGCCTCCTTGTATTGACCTCATTGGTCTCTTAGTCTCTCTTGACCTATTCTTATGGTGGTTCCATCTGTATCTTCTTTGTGCATTGTTCCTATTTTTGTTGAAATTTCTATTTTTCAACTCATCCTAAGATGTCTCACTTTCTCTTACACTATCTTCTTCTTTTGAAGTTTCATTTTATGAAGTTTCCTCTTCTAAAGTTTCTTCAGAACTTGAGGTTGAATTTTCTTCTTGTTTCTTTTGAGCTTGTTCAAAACCAAGACCTATTTTGTTTGTTGACCTTCTTTGTACCTTGATCATATTATCCACAATATTTGAGCTCTTTCCAAACTTGTGTAGCTTACTCTTGGATTTTTCTAAGTCTCCTTTTAGTATGGCCACTTCTTGTGCTAAATTTTCACATTCTAAGATCTTTTCTTCTAACTTATCCTTGATTTTTTTTTCTTAGCCTTTGATTTCTCTAGATCCTCTATATGTAGTCTTCTCTCTTCATCACATTCTTGAAACTAAAAATCAAGTTTAGAGTTGTGATTTCTTACCTTATTTACTATTTCAAGAACATATATAAGTTCTTCCTTAAGATCATATCCATTATTTTTTGAATATTCCTCTATTTTTTTGCCTTTGTCCACATATTTATTTTATATTGGCTTGTCTTCTATAGGATCACCTACTCCTTCTAATGCCATTAGAAGTTTTTCATCTGGTACTTCAAGTGCATATTCATATTAATAATCACTAAAAATATAACCATCCCTTGTACAACTATATTTAAGATGTCCAAATTTACCACATCTAAAACACTTGAGAATTACTGGAGTCCTTTTCCTAATTTATTTTTTTCTTCAATCATAAATAGGACTTCATCTCTATCATTATATGATAAAATAGCATCACTATCAATTGAGTACTTACTTGCCTTATCCGCATAGTAACTCCTCTTTTTCATTTGAAAAAACTTCTCCCCTTGTCTACTTTGTCCATCCTTGCTATTCTTTTGATGCCTGTATCTTTCTGATATCCTGTTCTTGTGATCCTATTTTTCTTCATCATTGTTATTCTTAGCTTCTTGAAAGTCAGTTGCATAATGACCATACCTTCCACAATCTAAATATTTAATAGATCTTGTATCTCTAGATCTTCTTGAATCCTTATTCCTTCTACCATAATTTGCTTCTTCATCACTAGATGACGCATTGCTTGATTTTGACTTCTTATCATTTATCTTCTTGATTGATTTGAATGTTTCTTATTTCTTAGGATTTGGTTCCTCTTTTTTTCTCATCTCAAATACTATAAGAATACCAAGAAACATATCTCTTTTCAAATAATCACCATCCATTGACACTTTTATAGAAAAAACCTTTTTACTGAATCTTTTTGGAAGATTTCTTAAGATTTTATCACAAACATTTGATTCATCAATCTTCATTCCAAGTCCTTTCATATCATTAAAAACCTTATCAATTCAAAGTAGATAAGTACTAATATTTTCCTCATCCTTCATTCTTAATGCTTCAAGTTGTCATTTGAGGTTTCGTATCTTTTCTTTCTTGACATTTTTATCTCCATATATATTTAGCAATTTATCCCACATTTATTTTGCAGTTTGATAGTGCATAACTTTCATAGACTCTATTTTATGTAAACTTCTAAAGAGTGCATTCATTTCTTTTGAATTATAATGTTGTAGGAGCTTAACTTCCTTATTTGTAGGTGGATTAATTAAGGGATTGTATTCGAATTCAACTACTTTCCAAATTTCATTACCAAGTGCCATCAAGTAAATCTTCATCATCATACTCCAATATATATAGTCACTTCCATAAAATATTGATGTTGAATTATCTGAGGACATATTATTATAATTCATTATGTTCTTGTTAGCTTTTCCTTCAAGATTTTAAACTATTATGAAGGAACCCACTCTAATAAAAATTTGAGAAGACAAGCTTATACTAAGAGGGGGTGAACAATATAAACCCACTTTTTACTTTTCTTTCCCAATCCATATTATGTAATTTATAGATAGAAATACCAATAGTAGTAATTAAATAAATGCACAAATCACCACACACAATAGAGACACCATAATTTATGTGGTTCACCCAATGTGGGCTACTCTACAGAGAAAAATTTTTAGTAAAATTTTCTCAATCAATCTCTTGGGAATCCTATCCCTATTACAATGTTTATGGATATCTTTCCAAATGAGACACAAATACCCTTAATCAAGTTCATGTATCTCTATCCATAGGATAACTCCTTCTCCTCTACTCTGGCTAGTGATCCTTTAGAAGACTACTACCTCCACTGCACTAGCTTATGGATATCTCTCCACTAAAGACTATTGTCCTCACTTAGAAGACCTGTTATTGCTACCCTAGCTAATGGATCTATATCCACTAGATACTACTATCCTCTGCTCTATTACCTCCAAAGCTTTGTCATACAATTACACTAAACATAGTCCTTCAGTATATCACAAACCTGCTCAATATTTATCTTTACTCTATCACAATCCTATGCTCAAATCGACACCAAAATCTATTCTCAAATCTACACTAAACACAGTACTTCGGTCTAGCACAAATCTATCTTCAATCTCTATCCTCAATCCTTAACTCAAAGTTTGACTCAATCTCAAATAAACTTTGTTGGATCTTCCCTAAACCTTAACTCGAGGTTTGAAAAAATCAATCAATCAAATATGCTCTCAAGCCTTCTCAAATACTTATCTTAAATTTTCTCAACAAGTCCACGTAGAACTTGTCCAAATCTACTCTACAAGTCCTCTCTAGAACTTGCTCACATTTTCTCCACAAGTCCTCTCTAGAACTTGCTCAAATTTGCTCCACAATTCCTCTCTATAACTTGCTCAAATCTACTCAATAATTCCTCTCAAAAACTTATCCAAATATTTCTCAATATCTATATTGTAATCTTCCACAAAATATCACACCAAATATTTCCACAAGTCTTCTCAAAGACTCCTCAAATTTACTCTACAATTCCTCTCTAGAACTTGCTCAAATATGCTCAATAAGTCCTCTCAAGAACTTATCCAAATTTACTCAAAATATGTATTGTAAGCTTCCATAGATTCTCACACCAAATCTATCCATAAGTCTTCTCAAATACTTGCCTCAAATATGCTCAACAAGTCCACACTAGAACTTGTCCAATCTCATAGAAACATAAAGATAATTTTTAGAGACTCAATATGTTCTACACTTATCACAATGCTCAATTACTTTCAATCACTCTCTTAGAAACATAAGGAGAATTTTTAGAGACTCGATTGTTTCAAATTCAACTCAATGCTCAATCACTTTCTCAAATCAATTCATAATATATAATAGTTTGTTTTATGGAACTTGAACAATCATTTCACACATCCACTTGACTAGGCTCAACCAACTCTACTCAACCAATCTCTCAATGATACAAGCCTTGCTTACAACCCTAGTCCAAGCATATGATACTTCACTCAAAATGTTTCCAACAATGCTCAACAACAATGCTTATAAAACAACTCTCACATAACAATGATACTCATGTTATTTTCAAACCCTAGTTCAAGTTCTTCATACAACCAATGGCTTCAAAAACAATGCTTATAAAACAAGGTTTTAACAACTCTTTATTCCAAAAAACCTTGAAGAATTAACTCAACACATTCAATAGGAAAACCTATTCAAGTCATTTTCACTCCAAAATTATTTTCCAGAAAACATACCAATAAAATTAAACTTTGGAAGAATGTGCTCATACCTTTTTCTTGATGACGAAGGAATCTCTTCAAATTGCCAAAAACCGCAAAAAATCTTTTCCAAAATCATAGAAATTATAATATGATTAACTCCCTCAAAATACAATGCAAATATCAAAACACGCATACACCTTATCACTCCATATTTAATAAAAAATTCATCAACCTTTACAAAATAATTTACCACTTACACCTTATAATCTCCCAATTAAAATAATATTCAATGCACTCTTAGTTTTCAAAAAAAATCAATTTAAGAAGTTCCTTTAGCCTTTTATAACTTCAACAACTCAATGTGAAACAACCACTTTATTTAAAAAATAAAGGTAGCACCTTATTCCTCCAACTTATAAAAAATTAATTTCCATATAACAATCCTTTTAAGCAACCATTTTAACTCCAAACTTTAGGCAACACACAAAAATAATAATCAAAATTTATTACCTTGCCTTGGAAGGGATTTGAACTCACAATGCAGCCTCAACCAATGCCCTAGATGCATCTCCAATCATTGCATGAGCTAGGCGCTTACTTGGTGTCTAAAGAGCACCACGTGCTCCAAAATAATCCCTTCCTTGCCTAGCACAAAAAACATGCACCTTTCCTTTGGCACTTCCAACACTAATGCAACCACCAAAAATGTTGCTACCGCATTTCGAACGTAGGTATCCTAGTGCTCAAACACTCTAACCACTATCCTCTTGCCACTAGGCCATGTTCCCTAGTTGGTTCTTGGTACTTTGGCATTGTTCCCCTGAAACATTATTCATTGGCACTAAATACAAAAATCACTTCTCTTATTTTGCACAAGTTCAACACAATTGCATGCATTCATTAATCGAGAAAAAAAATTATTTCTAATGCATCTAAGGCATTGGTATATATATTTATTTCCCTCCTTCATGCATAATGTGGGTGCTCGAATTTCCTCCAATAAATTAGATGTTGATGCTTTTTATTTCCCTTTGAACTTATTAATTTATAAATTATTTAAATTCATTTGAATTTAAATTTTATAAATTAATTCTTTAAAACTCTTTGGTTTTATTAAGATCGTCTTTCTTTGTACAACTTGGTATAAATAATATTTATTTATAAAATTTAAATTCACTTTGAATTTAAATATTTTATCAAATAAATATTAAACCTTCCTTTAGTTATGCAATAATCTTCCTTGGGTTTTTATGAAAAACCTTTTAACTTATGCTTCCACATAATATTAAAAATATTATGAAGCCCTTTTTCCTTTAACCTCTGCATTGTTCCTCTTGACCTTTGACATCATCAGTGGCTTATTCTTGGATATCAATGACAACTTTGACAACTTTGTTTCTTGAAAAATTCCTTGACATTAATGATGACTTCATTCCTTGACATCAATGACAACTTTGACTTAAGGACTCAAAATGTCCAACAAATGTAGAGTGAGAGTGTGTAGAAGTATGGTATATTTGAGATATTTATTCTATATAAAAATACTATTTTCATGAGCATTTGTGAATGGAAAATTTATGAGTTGTTAAAGAAGTTATTTATGAGTTTTATATGACTAGAATTTTTCCATTATATTATATTTCATATAACTACTTCATTTTAGATCTTGCGGTTATTTTTCTTGAAGTATTAAGCATAAAAATCCAACATATTTTGCATGGAGTTATGCATGCAAATATATGATGGAGATGAAAAAATTGAATATGGCACCAAGAAATCCTACACTTATCACTACCCCTTCATATTTGACTATATAGCCATGACAAAAAGGGGTCAAGCACAAATATTTTATGACAAGCTCAATGCACTTCAATTGTAGATCATGCCATACATGTGGAATTATGAACCAAAGGGAAATTTTAAAGCTAAATTGATAAAATTGAATAATAATCCACTAGTACTTGATCATCTACCATGGTTAGAAATTGAGAAATTCAAAAACAATGATGAAGATCAAGTTGTTAAACTCAATTTCAATGATATGCAAGAGCAACCTCCATGGAGGAAATGCTATGATCTCAAACAAGTTTATGACCTTGCAAGTAATAAATAGCAATGGATAAGCAGAGAACTCGTAGAAAAAGTTAAATATGATTTTAATTGAAGTCGTAAAAATATTAAATAATGGTGGATCTCGCATTGAAAATGTGATAAGAAGAAAAAATTATTCCCTAGAACCTCTAACATGCTATTCAAAAATGAGTTTCAATCGAAATATGAAGAGTGGATGGAGGATCGCAAGGAATAAATATATCTAAAATTAATAATATTGAGGGATTAGGAGGAAAAAACATATGAAGAAGAAGAAGAAGAAGTCCCTCAATAGATTTACACATGAGTAGGGTCCTTGTTTGGCTACAAGGATTCAAAGGAAGATGTAAGCTCCAAGGACATGCCTCTACATAGAAACTAAATAACCTAGATAAAAAACATTGCTATACCTAAAACCATTCTAATAATTTATATTGCCTCATAATCTAGTGAAGCAAATCCAATAGGATAGGCTATAAATATGACATAGCTTAGGTAATAGAATTCACAAAAAAGGTAAACACTGCATCAAGACTAAAAAAGGTTATATCCAAGCTAAAATTCGAGCAATATGTTTAGCACAAGAATTACAGATAGTAAATAATATGGGAAGTGCATCCATGCACTAGGTAGAAGGATACAAAGAAATTAACCAAGAAGTAGTAAATAGATCAATAAGTGCTAAGTACTAAAATGTAGATCAAAATATTTGATGCGGTAGTCTAGGAAATAACACCAAAAGTGAGAGGACTAGATATATCTCCCTCCACTTCCTCTTTTGTTCAAATTTTGCCACCTCCACCACATTAACCTATTGATGAGGATTCTCCACATATAATCTATTTCTATAAATAATTTTCACTTCCCATGTATAGGAAACACAAACAGTCTAAAAATATGTATATATGTGAACACTTGTAAATACCACCATTGTGTTATTAAGTCCCATGTCCATGATTTTCTCTCCTTTCCAATCTACCTTCACTTATTCCCTTGATTATAAGGGTCCATTGTTAGAATCATTTTCTATTATTTAGAGAATTGAGATAAATACTCAAAAATGGGAAGAGCAACAAAAACCACAAGGTGGCTCAAATAAATAAACCACACAAACATATTATGGAGTAGACTCAATTATTATAGAATGGGTAAAGATGGTTGCACATCCTAAAGTTCAAAATTTGGTTGCAAAAATGATAATGGACGACCACCATATCAAGGTGTAGATGTACAATATTTCAAATATCTCTAATATTGACACCTTACGATCCCTTTTCACCAAATCAAATGAAGAACATAGACTTATACTGAGAGGGGGGTGAATAGTATAAGATGCAACTATTTAAAAAACATTACTTTAGATAGCAGTGGCATAATTATAATATTAACCATCATAGAAAGAAACATACAAAGAAGATCCATTTTAACATGGTTCACCCAATATGGGCTACATCCACAGAAATATTTTCACTAAAAGCTTTCTCAATCAAGTTCTTCGGGAAATCCTTTCCCTATTACAAATTTTATGAACTTCCTATCCAAAGGAGAATCCTTCCCCTCAACAAGTATTTATGAGCCTCCTACCCAAAGGAGAATCCTTACCCTCAACAATTATTGATGAGCCTCCTACCCAAAGGATATGTCCTATCCCCTCAATAAGTATTTATGAGCCTCCTGTCCAAAGGAGATGTCCTATCCCCCAAAGCTCTGGAAATGATACTTCAGAAGATCACTGCCTCTTCTACCACTAGCAGGTTGAACTCCTTTCCATAGAAGACGTCATGTCCTCCTTGCTTTGGCTATAGAGACTTATGTCCTCACTGATCACCTCCACAGCTACTCATCCAAACCTGTACTAAACACAATCAATCGGTCTAGCACAAGTACTCCCAAACTCTATCATAAATCTACACCAAACTCAATCCTCTGGTCCAGCACAAATATGCTCTCAAATATCTATCAGATCTATCCCAAGCTTAAGCCAAAAGCTTGAAAAAATCAATCACAACTGCTTACAAGTCTTCACCAAGACTTCATCAAATCTATCCATAAGTCCTTCAACAAGAACCTATCCAAATTAGTCCTAGCAAGCTCACCAAGAACTTGCCCAAATCATCCCAAGCAAGTTTACCGAGTAACTTGCCCAATGTGAACACACAAAGAGAATTGTTAGAGACCCAATGTGTTTCATCCAATCATATCAAATCAATCTCATAGAATCATAAATAGAATTGTTAGAGACTCAATATATTTTATCCTTCAACTCTCAATCTCAACTCAAATCAATATCATAGAAGCATAAAGAGAATTGTTAGAGACTCAATATGTTCTATCCTTCAACTTTCAATCTCAACTCAAATCAATCTCATAGAAGCATAAATAGAATTGTTAGAGACTCAATATGTTCTATCCTTCAACTTTCAACAACCAAACAACTCAATTAGGATTTCAGCAACTTATAGAAATGACATAAGCTTCTCAATCAAAAAACCTAAAGAAAACTTCAAATGCTTCCACTCTCATAAACTAGAATTATGCAATGAATCATAAAATCATCATGATCTCATAATGCATAATCAATACTTCCACTTTTAGAAAATAAGATCCACTCCAAATAAGGAAACTTAATTTAATCCTTTTCACTCCAAAATTATTTTTAGAAAACCATAAATCAATAATAACCATGGAATAATGTGCCCATACCTTTACTTTGATGAAGAAGGAGAACTCAAAATTTGTCACAACACTAACTCTCAATTTACCACAAATTAGAGTTAGCAACAATGGAATAATGCACAATGATAAGAGTCCTAATAACACCTTATCACTCCAACTCATCAATAATCAAAACTCACAAATATAAATATCAACAATATTCCTTTACACCTTATAACTCCTTAATATATCACAAAATAACTTCAACCTCAAAAATAATTACAACATAATATCCACTCAATAACTCTGATGGCTTTCTAACCCCAATATGACATTAAGCACAATTATTCCTTAAACCCTTATAACTCCTAGAATACATTTACTTCTAAATGCATTTACCACATAAACATTAGGCATCAATAATAATAATGTCAAAGAAATATTTCTATTTTACCTTATACCTCGATCCAATTACCAAAACTTATTGCCAAGTCAAATCAAATATTCCACATTATCAACAAAAGATTTACCTTGGCCAAAAATCAATTCTCCAACCTTAGGAGAAGTGTGGAGACACCAACATATGCACCAAAGTACTTCATCCTCCAAACTCGTGGCCCAAAGCAAATTTTGTACCACGTGCACAATAATCCATGACTAAAAATGAAACATGCCCAATGCGAATTGATCTCGACACCTCTGCCTAGTGAGTGCCTTCGCTCCACTGCCTCCCTCGTTGGAGCACAAGTGCCCAACAAAACTCTCAAGCACTACTAGTCGTTTTACCTTCTCTTTGATCACAAAAGACAACCAGAATTTCCTTCCTCACAGGAACATGAAATCTGAATTTAACACAGACCATATTTGTCTTCCTCACTACACACAAAATCGGAATTTAACACAGACCATATTTGTTTTCCTCACTGGCGCATGAAATCAGAAATTAACATAGAGCAAAATGAGACTCAAAAATCACAACGTAATCCTAAATTGAAGGTCACAGAGCAATACAAATTTGAAGTTCACAGAGCAATACGAATTTGAAGGTAATCGTGCAAATCGGAGGTGTATCAAACCTTAGGAAATAATACCCTTTAATAGTCTTTCATTGCATGCAAATTGACGTCGGATCTCCTTTTAAACATTGCATTTCTCATCCCATGCAAGTTGACATCAGTGAGGTAAGTCTTTTACATGAGTGCCGCTAGGGGTTTAGAAACCCTTTCAATAGTAATTATTAAATTAATAATTATTATTTTATTAATAATAAACTTAACTTAAAACCTTTTCAAAGTTTTGAGTTAATTTATTTATTAATAATAAAAATGGACTTTTAAGGTTTTTTCAAAGAGATTTTTTTCATTAAGCCAATATGGTTTTAATAAAAATCCTTAATGATTCCAAATGGTTTTAAGTAAACCTTTAACCTTGTCACCATGGTTTTAATAAAAACCCTTAAACAAACATCATGGAACTTTCAAGATATTTTTGACACCAAACTCTTTTTGAAATCAGCACAACAACTCACAACCATGAAGCTAGGCAACATACCCAAAATTACCAACAATCTCCCCCTTTGTAATTTATGGTAAACCACTACTGAAACCACTGCCAAATGTCAAAACTGAAACCAACTAAAAACCATCCTCTGAAGCTTTGGTCCCCCTGACTCAAGGCTCTCCTCCTTACTCAAATCTCTCCCCATTTATCATCAATGGCAAAAGGGTCACCTTTGGGGTTCAGGGCTAAGAATGAGCCTCTTAGCTTAGACCCTCCCCCACCTCCTGTTGAGGTGATTAATTCTAGGGTGGGAGTAAAAATACTCCCAACTTCTTCCTTAAATAATCAAAAGTCTCTCTTGGAAGAGGTTTGGTGAAAATGACAGTAATATGTTCCTTAGTAGGCACATATTCCAGCCTAACCTACTTGTCCTAAACCTGCTCTATCAGAAAGTGATATTTGATGGGAATATGCTTTGTTCATGAGTGCATTACTAGATTATTGGAGATACTTATGGTACTTGTATTATCACACAATATGGAAATGGATTTATCATGCTTTATTTTGAAATCCTCCAAGGTAGTCTTCATCCATAAAACTTGTGTACAACAAACTACTACTGCTATGTATTTTGCCTCTGCTGTACACAAGGAAACTAAAGGCTATTTCTTGCTTAACCAAGCAACTAAACAATTCCCCAAAATAAAAGCTCCACCATTGGTGCTTTTTATGTCATCAATATTTTTGGCCCAATATACATATGTAAAAGCTATGAGAGTGAACTTATCGCTCTTTGGATACCAAAGCCCAAGATCCATAGTGCCTTTTAGATATTTGAGAATCCTTTTTACTACAATAACATGAGTTTATTTTGGTGTAGCCTAAAATATTGCAACTAGTCCCACTTCCTACATGATGTCTAGTCTGGTAGATGTAACATAAAGCAAACTGCCAATCATGGATTTGTACAACCTTTTATCTGCCTCTGTAGATTCATCATCCTTGCTCAACTATCCCCTACAATTATTGGAGTACTAACAGGTTTGCTATCCTCCATACCAAACTTTTTCAACATCTCTCTTATGTACTTGCCTTGTGAGAGAAATATTCCTTCTTCTTATTGGGTAATATCAAGTCCTAAGAAGAAGGAAAAATCCCCAATAATGGACATATCAAATTCACTCTGCATATTGTTAGCAAAATATTTACACATTTTGGTGTTATTACATCCAAAAATGATATCATCAACATAAACAACCATAATTAAGATATTATTTCCATCATTTTTGATATACAAATTGCTATCTGCCATACCTTTTCTGAAACCTTGTTTCTAAAGATACCTATCAAGCCTCAAATACCAAGCCCTAGGAGCTTGTTTCAAACCATACAATACCTTTTTCAATCTACACACAAAATCTAAATTTTTTGAAAGTAAGAACCCTTTCGGTTGTTCAATGTAGACTTCTTCTTCTAACACACCATTTATAAAATATGATTTGACATCCATATGATAAACCTTGAAGTTTTTAAAACTTGAAAAAGCCAAAAACATTCTGATAGCCTTAAGACGAGCAACTAGAGAAAAATTTTCTTCAAAATAAATTCCTTCTACTTGAACATAACCTTTGTAAACTAACCTTTCTTTATTTCTGACTACCTGACCATATTCATTTAGCTTGTTTCTAAAGACCCACTTAGTGCCAATGATAATTTTATATTTAGGTATTGGAACAAGTTCCGAAGTCTCACTCTTCTCTATCTGTTCCAATTCTTCATTCATAGAATTTATCCAAAACTTATCTGCACAAGCTTCAATGAGATATTTTGGCTCAATCTGAGATAACAATGAAACATCTATATGGGAATTTGAAGATATGATTCTTCTCCTTATCTGTCTGACTTCTAGATTACCAATTATTTGATCCTTTGGATGGTATTTCTAAACATATCTATATGGATTTTTAGGAAGGATTTGTTGTCTTTCCTCTTCTTCTTTATCTGAATCCTCCCTAAATTCTTCTCTGCAATCTTCATCATCAATTTCCTGAACTAGTTCTCTTATCCCTATTTTTTCATCTACTATAACATTTATGCTTTCCACAATAGTACAAGTATTTTTTTTTGTAGCATCTATAGGCTTTACTCTTGCTGGAATACCCAAGAAAAATGCCCTCATCACATCTAGGATCAAACTTCCCTAAATTCTGATCTTCCATTATGATGTAACATTTACTACCAAAAACTCTGAAATGGTTTATTGTGGCTAGTCTTCCTTTCCATAGCTCATATGGAGTTTTGTGATGATTGACTCTTAACTGAGATTTGGTGATAATATACACTATTGTACTAACTGCCTCTTTCCAAAAACCATCAGGAAGCTTTGACTCATTCAACATAGCTCTAGCCATATTTTTAATAGTTCTATTTTTTCTTTCAACTACTTCATTTTGTTGAGGAGTTCTTGCTGCTAAAAATTCCCTCTTAATCCCTTGTTGCTCACAATAATCCACAAATTTATTTGAAGTGAATTCTCCTCCTCTATTTGATCTTAAGCATTTTATTCTTTTGTCTGTTTCATTCTCTATCATTTCTTTGAAGGCTTTAAACTTGTCAAGGGCTTTATATTTTTCTTTCAGAAAGGTAACTCAAGTCATTTTTTAGAGAAATAATCTATGAAAAACATGAAGTAACTCTCTCCCTATATACTCTGAGTTCTGGTGGGACCACACAAATTAGTATGAATAATATTTAAAGGTTTGGATGATATGTACCCTTTAGCCTTAAAGTTTGTTCTAGTTTGCTTTCCATGTTGACAAGGACCATAAATAGTATTTTGGGGTCTTTTCAATTTAGGTAAGTCTCTGACTGCTTTCTTATGGCTAATGTTGATAATATTATCAAAGCTCAAATATACCATTCTTTTATGCCATAGCCAAATTTCATCCTATTGATACAAAAAACAATTTTCCATTTTTATCTCACTTAACATGTAGAGGTTGTTAGGAGTTCATCTTGCATTAGCAATGATTTTTCCATTCTCTACTTTCCTTATCTCACATCTATCATAATACGAAGTCATCATATGACCAAGAAGAACTCTGGATACCAGAAGGTGTAGACAGATCATCGAGCGTGAGGTAGTTTACATGGATCCGTGGAGATGGAAGCCCGATCTACAGATTTGAGATAGAAGGCTGCAGCGCTGTTGATCTATAGACAGAACTCTGAATAGTATGGCTGCGGTGATTGTTCAGAGCATGGTGTTTCGACAGAGTGTAGAGAGAGTTGCAGAGCCAAAGGAAAGAGAGCCAGAGGGCTATGGAGGCAATGTGTTTCTCCTAGATGCGGGAGAATCAGAGAATCGAAATTGAAAATATAGAACACTACGCCTGCGGGCTAGTGTTGTAATTGTAATTGTAAATGTAAATTAATCAAAAAATGTTTGATGAAAAATGCGAAATTTTATTGTGATTTTTTTAGTCCCCATCAAGTGGTATCAGAGCTAGAAGATTTTGAGTGTGTAAGCAGAGCGTCGAATGTGAGGCAGCTTGCACCAGGATCTGTGGAAAAGTGGTGAGAAGACAGAGGGTTGATTAATGAGAGTTTGAGTCCCTGTGTAGAAGAAGGCGATAGAACAGTACAGAAGTGAAGGTCACTTCTCCATCAACCCCGGGTGTCTGATGCAAGAGCATCCAGTGGCAACAACACAATCTTGCATCAACAAATTTTTTTCTAAGTTTCCACAACTCAGGAAGGAGAGAGAAAGTGCAGGGCAAAAAAAATTGTCATGATTTCGTGACATGTCGTGAAATCATGACTGTCGCAAAATCGTGACTATCGTGAAATCGTGACATAAGAGCAGTAGCTAAGAGAAAGCAATTGGGATGTCACGATTTTGTGACATGTCATGAAATCGTGACTGTCACAAAATCATTACATAAGAGCAACAATCAAGAGAAAGCAGTTGGGATGTCACGATTTCATGACATGTCGTGAAATCACGACTATCGCAAAATCATGACATAAGAGTAGTAGCCAAGAGAAAGCAGTTGGGATGTCATGATTTCACGACATGTCGCAAAATCGCAACTATTGCAAAATCATGACATAAGAGCAGCAGTTGAGAGAAAGGAGTTGGGAATGTCGAGATTTCACAACATGTCATGAAATTGTGACTGTCACAAAATCATGACGAAGAGGAGCAGCTGAGAGGAGGTAGTTGGGAATGGCGTGATTTCGTGACATGTCATGAAATCATGACTATTGCGAAATCATGACTAGAGTATATAAGCATGGGCATCCGAAGGCAAAATGTCATGATATCACAACATGTCGTGATATTACGACCCGAAGGCAAGGAAGATAGAGATGAAGAGAAAATGTCATGATATCGCGACATGTCGTGATATCGTGACCTGAAGGAAAGGAAGACAGATATGAAGAGAAAACGTCATGATATCATGACATGTCACGATATCACGACCCGAAGGCGAGGAAGATAGAGATGAAGAGAAAACATCGTGATATCATGACATGTCATGATATCGTGACCTAAAGGCGACGAAGACAGAGATGAAGAGGAAACGTCACGATATTGCGACATGTCATGATATCGCGACCCGAAGGCGAGGAAGATAGAGCTGAAGAGAAAATGTTGCAATATCACGACATGTCATGATATCATGACCGAAATGGAGAAGGAGCGCAGGGAAGCCAAAATGTTGTGATATCACGACATGTCGTATTTTCATTTTAAAATACAAGCCGAAGACAAAGAGTCAGAAAGGGAGACGTGTCGAATATCTGGACAACGAAGTGACACGGGGAGGTGAAATGAAAGGTTCTGGAAGATGAAATGAAGGGCCACTAGATGGAAGGTAGATCATCGCACTAGAATATTATAAAAGGGGCAAGTAGAGTCGAGCACAAGTGTCAGAGTCCAGCCCTAGGTAGGGTAGATCAGATTCAAGGGCCGAGGTCCATTCTGATCCTGCTTGGCTATGTGTGTCTTCCAAGAAGAGCTCCGGATACCAGAAGGTGTAGACAGATCATCGAGCATGAGGCAGTTTACATGGATACATGGAGATGGAATCCCGATATATAAATTTGAGATAGAAGGCTACGACGCTGTTGATCTGTAGACAAAAATCTGAATAGTATGGCTTCGGTGATTTT
Organism: Wollemia nobilis; assembly: GCA_028583015.1. Taxonomy (NCBI): domain Eukaryota; kingdom Viridiplantae; phylum Streptophyta; class Pinopsida; order Araucariales; family Araucariaceae; genus Wollemia; species Wollemia nobilis. Next base: position 126,192 of record JAQPPZ010000688.1, on the reverse strand, counting down.
TTAGAGTGTGGTGTTTCGATAGAGTGCAGAGAGAGTTGTAGAGCTGAGGAAAGAGGGCCAGAGGGCTATGGAGGCAATGTGTTTCTCCTAGTGTTGTAATTGTAATTGTAAATGTAAATTAATCAAAAAATGTTTGATGAAAAATGAAAAATTTTATTACGATTTTTTTAGTCCCCATCACCTTTCCACAGAATATGTCCTATCCTCCTTGCTCTAGCTCTAGAGACTTCTGTCCTCATTGATCACCTCCATAGTTGCTCATCAAAACCTATACTAAAAATAGTCAATCGATCCAGCACAAGTCCTCTCAAACTCTGTCACAAATATGCACCAAACTTAGTCCTCTAGTCTAGCACAAATCTACTCTCAAATCTCTGTCAGATCTATCCCAAGCTTAAGACAAAAGCTTGAACAAATCAATCACAACTACTCACAAGTATTCACCAAGACTTCATCAAATATTTCCACAAGTTCTTCAACAAGAACCTATCCAAATTAGTCCTAGCAAGCTCACCAAGAACTTGCCCAAATAATCTCAAGTAAGTTTACCAAGAAACTTGCCCAATGTGAACACACAAAGAGAATTGTTAGAGACCCAATGTGTTTCATCCAATCATATCAAATCAATATCATAGAAGCATAAAGATAATTGTTAGAGACTCAATATGTTCTATCATTCAACTCTCAATCTCAACTCAAATCAATCTCATGGAAGCATAAAGAGAATTTTTAGAGACTCAATATGTTCTATCCTTCAACTTTCAATCTCAGCTCAACTCAATCTCATAGAAGCATAAAGAGAATTGTTAGAGACTCAATATGTTCTATCCTTCAACTCTCAACAACCAAACAACTCAATTATGGTTTCAACAACTTATAACAATGGTATAAGCTTTTCACTCAAAAACCATAAATAAAACTTCAAATGCTTCCACTCTCATAAACCAAAATCATACAATAACTCATAAACTCATCATGATATCATAATGCATAATCAATACTTCCACTTTTAGAAAATAATATCCACTGCAAATAAGGAAACTTAATTTAATCCTTTTCACTCCAAACTTATTTTCAGAAAACCATCAATCAATAATAACCATGTAAGAATGTGCCCATACCTTTACTTTGATGAAGAAGGAGAACTCAAAATCTTTCACAACACTAAATCTCAATTTACCACAAATTATAGTTAGCAACAATGGAATAATGCACAATGATAAGATTCCTAATAACACCTTATCACTCCAACTCATCAATAATCAAAACTCACAAATATACATATCAACATTAATCCTTTACACCTTATAACTCTTACTTAATATATCACAAAATAACTTCAACCTCAAAAATTATTACAACAGAATATCCACTCAATAACTCCAAAGGCTTTCTAATCCTAATATGACATTAAACACAATTATTCCTTAAACCCTTATAACTCCTAAACTACATTTACTTCTAAATGCATTTACCATATTAACATTAAGTATCAATAATAACAATGTCAAAGCAATATTTCTATTTAACCTTATACCTCCATCCAATTACCAACAATAATTTCCAAGTCAAATCAAATATTCCATATTATCAACAAGAGATCTACCTTGGCCAAATACCAATTCTCCAACCTTAGGAGAAGTGTGGAGACACCAACATAAGCACCAAAGTGCTTCCTCCTCCAAAATCATGGCCCAAAGCAACTGATGTACCACGTGCACAATAATCCATGATCAAAAATAAAACACGTCCGACATGAATCGATCTCGAAACCTCTGCCTAGCGAGTGCCTTCGCTCCACTGCCTCTATTGTTGGAGCATAAGGTCCCAACGAAACTCTCAAGCGCTACTCATCGTTTTACCTTCCCTTTGCTCACAAAATACAACCAAAATTTTCTTCCTCACATGCACACAAAATCTAAATTTAATATAGACCAGATTTGTCTTCCTCACTGCTCATGAAATCAAAATTTAACACAAACCAAATTTTTCTTCCTTACTATTGCATGAAATAAAAAATTAACACAGCAAAATGAGACTCTAAAATCACAGCGCAATCCAAAATCGAAGGTCATAGAGCAATACGAATTCAAAGGTCATAGAGCAATACCAAATCGAAGATAATAACGCAAATCAAAGTTGTATCAAACCTTAGGAAATAATGCCCTTTAATAGTCTTTCATCCCATGCAAGTTGACGTCGGGGAGGTAAGTATTTTACATGAGCACCACTAAGGGTTTAGAAACCCTTTCAATAATAATAATTATTTTATTAATAATAAACTTAACTTAAAACCTTTTCAAAGGTTTGAGTTAATTTATTTATTAATAATCAAAATGGACTTTTAAGGTTTTTTCAAGGAGCAAAACCTTTTCATTAAGCCAAGATGGTTTTAATAAAAACCCTTAATGAGTCCAAATGGTTTTAAGAAAAAATTTTAACCTTGTCACCATGGTTTTAATAAAAACCCTTAAACAAACATTATGGACCTTTCAAGATCTTTTTGGCACCAAACACTTTTTAACATCAGCACAAGTTCCTTTTGATATCAACACAAACTCCTTTTGACATCAATTAAAACTCACAACCATGAAGCTAGGAAACATACCAAAAATTACCAACATAAAATACATTACTCCTTTAAATTAATTATATGTACATAAAGCTTACAGTTACAATGAAATAGATTTAAGCTCTAAACAAAATCTTGAATAAAAGAAATATAGGAAAGGATAGTTTCGAAATGAGATTCAATATCTCAAGTGCATAATATACAAGTACCTCACTGAAGAGCAATTACAACAAAGGGATGATAAAATCTAGATCTTAGAAGAACAATTTCAAGAAGAGAATGGAAAGATACAAGCATAAGAGAAAGCAATTCTAGAACTAACATTTAAGCTCCAAAGGTAGGAAGAAAATTTTATAGTAGTTCAATCATAGCTGAAGAAAGAAAGAGAAAATCCTCAATGCCATGCGATCTCTAATCATATGCTAAATCAATTTAGAGGCTAGTATTGGATAAAAAACCAAGTTTGTCAATGAGATTCCTCCCTTTAGTAAAAAAGGATAGCAAATATTGCAAAATTAATACAAGATAAAAAGGAAGAATGTAATAGAGGTAGTGATGAGTTTATGAGAAAAGTGTAGCAATTAGAGGTCACACAACATATGCTTATAAATAAATAAGATACCCTCGAATAGCACAACACTCATGAATATACCTAGGTGAGTTCCAATTTCATGTAGATCAGGTCATATCTAGAAGCTAGTTGATTATAGATATGAGAAATAACTAGTACCCTTAAATAAGCATTGATAAAATAAATTTGGTAGTCCAAGAGGTCATGAATCTTGGATTCCCAATATTTTGAGACATAAATGGATATTTTTATGTTGAAAAATAACTCAACCAATGATTATACTAACAACTCAATAATGGAAGTGAGATTGATGCATTGCTTAAGCCTTTGATAATAGATAAAATTATTGTATTCTTTCATAGGCTATCTACTATACTATAAAAATTTGAATATCTCACACAAATATATAAGTACCCCTCCTATGGTTGCTACTTTGAGCTACAAGGAGTCAAGCGCAAATTCAAAGTAATACATATCTTATCTCAAAATCCATGGAATAAAATATGATGGTTATTTTAGTTGACAACAATTCCATCAGTAGATAAAGAAACTAGTAAATAGAGTGAGTTGACAACAATTCCATTGGTATTTATGAAAGAAAGGTAGGAACAATCCAATGGCATAGTTGAGACTTCAAAAATTGGAATCATATAGAAGGTCAAAAATTGGAACATTTTCTTCCTTTTGCTACATTTCTATTAACTCCACTACCCAATAGGATAAGGCTATAAGGGTTCTAATCTTATGTAATTAGAAACCTCCATACAAGGCATGAATAATATGGATAAAATATATCATTCACATGCATCACAAGGAGATGAATTTTTCCAATAGATTGTTCTATCATTTTTCTTAGAAATTCTTAGAAATGTAGCCAGACACTTGAAATAGTTATTGAATCAATAGGAAGGCAATTTAGGAAGGAACAACATCATAAAATTAAAATTGTAATAATATTTGCAATAAGAGTGAAGGCCAAGAGTACTCCATATGAAGAGTCACATCCCATTATATATGTGTCTATGTGTGTGTGTTTGGAAGACACAATGTAGAGTGAGAGTGTGTAGAAGTATGGTGTATTTGAGATGTTTATTCTATATCAAGATACTATTTTCATGAGCATTTATTGATGGAAATTTTATGAGTTGTTGCAAAATTTATTTATGAGTTTTATATGACTAGAATTTTTTCATTATATTATATTTCAAATAGAAAATTTATTTTAGATCTTGTGGTTATTTTACTCTAAGTATTTAGCATAAATCCAACATATTATGTATGGCGCTATGCATGCAAATAGATTATGGAGATGAATTTTTTTGATATTGCATCAATAAATCCTACACTTATCACTACCCCTTCATATTTGAAGATATAGCCATGACAACAAGGGGTCAAGAAAAAATTTGGGATGACATGCTCAATGTGCTCCAATTGTAGATCATGCCATACATGTGATATTATAACCCAAAGGAAAATTTTAAAGCCAAATTGATAAAATTGAATAATAATCCAGCTATATTTGATCATCTACCATGTTTAGAAATTTAGCAATTTAGAAACAATGATGAAGATCAAGCCATCAAACCCAATTTCAATGATATGTAAGAGCAACCTCCATGGAGGAAATACTATGAGTTAAAGCAAGTTTTTGACCTTGCAATAAATAAAGAGAAATGGTTAAGTAAAGAACTTGTAGAAAAATTTAAATATGATATGAATTGGAGTCATAAAAAGATTATAGAATGGTGGATCTCACATTGCAAGTGTGATAAGCAAAAGAAAGCATTCCCTAGTACCTCTAATAAGTTGTTCAAAACCGTGTTTCAAGCCAAATATGTAGAGTGGATGGAGGATCACAAGGGAGAAATATATCCAAAATTAATGATATTGAGGGATCAGGAGGAAGAAACATATAAATAAGAAGAAGAACAAGTCCATAAATAGATTCCCACACAAGTAGGTAACTTGGTTGGCTACAAGGATTCAAATGAAGATGCAATACCAAAGGACATGCCTCTACAAAGAAACTAAAGAACCTAGATAAAAAACATTGGTATACCTAAAATAATTTTAATAATTGATATTACCTCATAATCTAGTGAAGCAAAGACAATAGGGTAGGTTACAAAATTTTACATATATTAGGTAATAGCATTCACAATTACAAGAAAGGGATGATAAAATCTAGAGGTTAGAATAACAATTGCAAGAAGAGAACAACAAGATGCAAACACAAGAAATCAATTTTGGAGCTAAAGTCCAAGATCCAAAGCAAAGAAGAAATTTTGGTAGTAGTTCAATCATAGCTGGAGAAAGAAGGATAAAATCATCAAGTCCATGTGATCTCTAAATATAAGATAAATAAATTTAGAGGCTAGTATAGGAAAAAAATCAAGAGTGTCTCAATGAAAACCTTTTCCTTAGTAAAAAGGATAGTAAACATTGCAAAGTTAATCCAAGATAAAAAAGGAAGAATTTAGAAGAGATAGGTATGAGCTAATGAGCATAGTGTAGCAAGTAGAGGTCACACAACATATACTTAGAAATAAATAAGAATATCCTCAACTGGCAAAGTGCTCACGAAATTACCTAGGTGAGTCCAAATTCCATGTAGATTAGGTCATATCTAGAAGCCAGTTGATTATAGAGAGAGGATAAATAACTAGTGCCCTTAAAATAAGCATTGATAAAATAAAGTTGGTAGTCCAAGAGGTCATGAATATTGGATTCCCAAGATTTTAAGACACAAATGGATAATTTTATATTAAAAAATAACTCAACCAATTATTATACTAACAACTCAATAATGGAAGTGATATTTATGCATTGTGTAAGCCTTTGATATTAAATAAAATCATGTCATTCTTTCATAGGCTACCTACTCTAGTATCAAAATTTGAGGAGCTCACACAAAGATATAAGGACCCGTACTATAACTACTACTTTGAGCTATAAGGAATCATGTTCCAATTTATAGCAATACATATCTTGTCTCAAAAGGTATGGAATAAAATATGATGGTTATTTTAGTGGAAAAAAATTCCATTAGTAGATCAAGAAGCTAGTCAATAGAGTGAAATATCTAGAGTAGTTGTGGAAGAAAGGTAGGAACAATCCAATGGCATAATTGAGACTTCAAAAATGGTAAGCATATAGAATGTCAACTCCTATGTAAGAAAATTTTAAATCCATTTTGTTCTTTTTACTACATTTTTTTTAACTCCACTACCCTATAGGATAATGCTATAAGGGTTCTATTCTTATATATGTAGAAACCTCCTTACAAGGCAAGTATATAAGGGTTCTATTCTACATTTTTGAATCCATATTTGTTGAAGGAAATTAAATTTTCCAATAGATTTTTTAGTAATTTTGTTAAGGGAGCCTTAGAAACATAGCCAGACACCTGAAATAATTGATGGATCAAGAGGAAGGCAATTTAGAAAGGAACAACATCATAACATTAAAATTTTGCTAATTATATGAAGTAGTCAAAACTCTTGTGCAATGCTTCACCTTTGGCAAGTATCAATGGAATGCTTCACATTTGGCAAGTATCAAAGAGTGTTGGATATTTTTGAATGCTTACATCATCCTAAAGTGTATAAAATTATGGTAAAAGTGAAATAATATTGAATTAAGAACATATCTTTGTGAATACGTATCTAGATTTTGGCATATAGAGTCATGCATGAAAATACAGCCAAGAAAAGAAGATGATTGGATTCTAGTAATGTTGACATTGTCAAGAGAGGATAGAAACCCTAGAATCTAGAAAGAGGTGTTGAAAACACTAAAAAAGGGCTTGATGTTGATGGTTCTATATGAATTAAAAGGCCTAAGCATGCTCCTTGTATTTATGATCTCCTATATAAAAATCTCAACAATTGATAGTTTTTTCACTAAAACATGTGTTGATACACCTAAGGCAATAGTGGGGAAACTAAAATCAAAATATAAATTTTAGAAGATCTAGTGCACCATATGAAGATACTTTAACCACCACTCCCTTGGATGAAATAGAAGCAGGCTACATCAGCACCATAATACCAAGTCAGATATAACATAATGAGTTGGAAGAGATGGACACGTGCTGCAACAACCTAACAAACATTTAATCCACTCTTAGAGCAATGTTGATAAGCTAACAATATTGAATTGTAAAACTATACATACTTGAATGTAACCCATTGAAAGCATCAGATATTTAGCATTTACAATTGCATAATTGTATGATGACTATGCTATATATTTTTTGAATAAGGATTGAAGTATTGTTTGGCATCATTCTTAACTTATCATAGAACATGTATAAGCCTTTTTTTTAAAGCTATGTGAATGGTATATTTTGTTATAGTTATAATACTTTTTGGATTTCTTCCTAGATTTATTTTTCATTAGTTATTGCAATGCTTGATAATAGTTGGTGTTCATTATGATTAAATTATCTATAATAAGAAAGTAATTTGGTATATTAGGCATTTTAGTTTAGTTCAAAGTGTGACTATCATGCTTTATGTCTCTTTATGTTGCTAAATATACATCATTTCAAGCCTAGTTTCTAACTTTACATATCCCTTACTTTAATATGAATCCCCCATTATAGTTATTATAGATAGGATTATAAGAACCAACCTACTCTAAATGTTGACTCTAAAACTCCCATTTCTAATTCATTCAATATTAATTGAGGTCTTGAGGGCATAACTCATCCACTTAGGAAGATTTCAAACCAATAAGAAGTGATTCAAAAGCTCCTTGATATTGGATTTATCAAATAAAATTATTACTATAATTATATTTCAAACATCATTATTGTAGATAAGAAATAAGGTACCATTAGAGCATGTATTGACTTTGAAGACATTAGAAAACCGTATCCTAAAGATGATGATTTTACTTTACCTAATATCGACATGATTATTGAATTTACTTCTAGATGATGCATTTTATATTTAATGGATTAATTTTTAGGATACAACTATATTAATATCTCTCCCAAATATCAAACCAAAACTACATTTATAACCCTCTAGAGCACATTTGCTATCAAGTTATATCGTTTGACTTGGAAAATGTAGGTTCCACCTACCAAAGGGCTATGACCTACATCTTTCATGATATGATGCATGATATTGTCGAAGACTATGTTGATAATATTCTTGGTAGATCAATCCATCATTAAGGTCATGTTAAATACCTAAGGCATATCTTTGAAAGATTAAGAGAATATAAATTTCACCTTAATCTATCTAAATGTATTTTTTGATTACCATTCAATAAGTTATTAGTAATTATTGTCTTTACATAAGTCATTGAGGTAGATTCCAATAATATATCAACTATTATAGATATTCCTCTGAAGAACACAAGCTTATATTGAGAGGGAGATGAAAAATATAATATCAACTTTTACTTTTATTTCCCAAACAATATTATCCAATTTTATCAATGGAAATATCAATAGCAGTAATCAAATCAATGCACAAATAATCATACACATGAGAGACACAAATTTAACATGGTTCACCCAATGTGGGCTAATCCACAAAGAAAATATTTCTTCTAAATTTTCTCAATAAATCTCTTGGGAATTAATTCCCTATTACAATATAAATGGACCCCTATACAAAGGAGACACCAATCCCCTATGCTCTGGTTTGTGGATCTTTATCCATAGGAGAACTCTATACCCTAGCTCCGGTTCATGGAACTTGATCCATGAGAACTCTATTTCCTCAAATGGTTCATGGATCTCTATCCAAAGAATAACTTTATATTCCCATTTGGTTCATGAATATCTCTCCATAGGAGAAATATATCCCCTTGCTCTAGTTCATGGAACTTGATCCAAGAGAACTCTATTTCCTTAACTGGTTCGTGGATCTCTATCCACAAAATAAATCTATCTTTCCATTTGGTTCACATATCTCTCTCCATAGTAGAACTCTATCCCCTCACTCTGGTTCATGGATCTCTATCCATGGGATAACTCTATATCCTTGCTCTGGTTCATGGATCTCTATCCACATGAGAACTCTATTCCATCTACATTGGCTAGTGAACTTCTATAATACTTCTACCCCCACTGCTCTGGCTTGTGAATATCTCTCCATAGGATACCTTTGTCCCCACTACACTAGTTGATGGACCTCTATCCACTAGAGACCTTTGTCCTCTATAATTTTTCATATCCAAAGACTACTCTCAACTCGTTCTCAAATATAAACCTAATTCTATCATAATTCTAGCACAAATATACTCTAATTTCACTCATAAATATTCATAAAACCCTATCACAAGTCTAGCACAAATATGCTCTCAATTCTATCTCAAATCTGACCCAAGCCTTAACACAAAGCTTGAACAAATCAATAATCAAACCTAATCTCAATTATGTTTTAAGTCTTCTCAAGACCTACTCAAATATACCTTCAATACTTCTCAAAATACTTGCTCAAATATGCCTTCAAGCCTTCTCAAAATACTTGATCAAATCTTCCTTCAACCCTTCTCAAAATACTTGCTCAAATCTGTCTTTAAGCCTTATCAAAATACTTGCTCAAATATGCCTTCAAGCCTTATAAAAATACTTGCTCAAATATACCTTCAAGACTTATCAAAAGACTTGCTCAAATCTTCCTTCAATGCTACTCATAAAACTTGCTCAATTATTTCCAAATCTTGCATACAAATACAACTTAACACTCTTTCAAAAAATCTTTCTTTTCACAGAAAAATTATGCTTAAATTTTTTTTAACCTCTAGAACATATAGAGAATAATATACTCTATAAAAAACTCAATATGTTTCACACTCACAAATTTTGTACTCAATTAACCAATCTCTACCTATTGCAAAATCCCTTTCAAATCAAATTAAAACTATGTATAAATTGCTTTACAAAACCAATCTATATTTCTTGGAAATTTATTCTCAAACATCAACCATACTAATGCACAAATTCCCTCACCAAATTAATTTTAAATACTTCCACAATTGCAATTAATATTTCTCAAACCAATGTTCAAAATATTTCATAAATATGCACTAACTTTTCTTCAAACTGAGAACAAGTAGCTCACAATCTCTAGCACAAATATCTCAAACTATTTCAACAATAGAAGCACATATTATTCTCAAATTCTATCCCAAATATTTCCAAAACATTCAAAAATGAAGCACAAATCCTAACTCAAATATTTCCAACAATGCTTATCAAACAATCCTTTTCTCTCCACCTTATGTTCCAAAATATTCACTTCAACAAAACACTTTAACCAAGGAGTGATGTGCCCATACCTCTTAATTTTCTCTTATGGAGATATATCTTCAAACCTTATCTCACAAACAACTTATTTTTGTAATTCCACTTCAGGGTTAGATTGCAAGATACTTTCTCAAAACATCAAAATGAATTTTCACCTTCAAAAATACTCAATGGAATATGAATTTGATATTCAATATATTATTTTATCCTCAAAAATGAAGTATTAATATCCAAAAAAATCTTTCATATCTTCCTTTCACAATGCAAGAGTTATAATAAAATATCAAGCAACTTATCACACCTTATTATTCCTATTATTGTAAAATATTAATCAACAAAACAAGGCACAAATTACACACATGAAATTTCCATATACACCTTATACCTCCTAGATTTAACTTCAAAAAATATAAATCAAATAGACTTTATAACTCCTTATTTCTCCTAATCTTTATAAACAATCAACACACCACATAATTAAAAAATTTAGTCTGCATACCTTTAATAAAGTTGTCACACGAATAATTTTCTTCTCCACTTGCAAAATGGTCATGCAATGAACCTTTTCCCTTTTACCTTACAAAATGATGACGACAATATTTGAACTCGTGACTTTCAGCCTACCAGTGCCTTAGAACTAGCTTAGAGACCAACTATTCTAGCCATCCACTTGAAATATATTGCATTTCAACCTTCCATTATTCCTTTCCTCGATCAAAAATTAATTTCGAGTTCTTACCATGGAAAAGAGTATCTGCAAGTTTTGAACTTGCAACCTTCTTTCCACCAATGCTCTAACTCTAGCCTAGAGACCAACTGGGCCAACCACTTTCTTGCAATATAATGTGCAACACAACCACCTTTATTTCCTTCTCTACGAATTGAAATGAAATGCTTTACGTTCCTCTACTCTTCTTCGAATGAATTGATTTTTTCTTACATCAACCTTAGAACAAATGAGATATATAGTCCTCTTAAATATGCATTTTGAAATTTTTCAAATGTCGGCAGGTAAATTCAATGGCACCTTATAAAATTTTAAATTTAATTTATTATAATATTTAAACTTTGATTTAAAATATTATAATTTATCTCTATTTTTTTTAAATAACACCTTTAGGCCCAAATACCTTTGTACTTTGCACAAATAAACTTGTCTTCAAATTATTTTTCTTTCTTCAAATAAAACCTTTTGGCCCAAGTATTATAATATTTAAAAATATTATAATATCATCTCTTTTCTTTTAAACCATGGCCTTTATTTCAAACTATGCCTTTGCCTTTGAAATTTCAAAATTTTATCCTGTTGTGTATAATATTTAAAAAATAAATATTATAACCTTTTCTTTTTACCAATTCCTTTTACTCGGATGAAACTTGCCTTGCATAATTAACCAACTTATAAACCTTATCCTTTTGACATACCAAACTATTTTTGCCATCAATGACAACCAATGACATCATCTTATTCCATCAATTCTTTGACATCAATAACAACCAATGTACTCAAACATTCCAACAATATTCCCCTTTGTCATTGATGGTAACCCTTTCTAAAAATTTCTTTTCCCATCACTAAATTCCAAATTTTCTTCCCTTGAGAAGCTACTCTCCCTGATTGAATGCTCTCCCCCTTACTCAAATATCTCCCCCTTTGACATCAATGGCAAAGAGACTCCATTGGGGCTAAATATAATACTCTTAGCTCAACCCCCTCCCACCTCCTCTCCTTGAGGTGATTAATTTTGGGGTGGGATTATATATACTCCCAGCATACAATGCTCTTTTTCTTTGTCAACCTTCTTTTTCAACATACTCTTTTGATCCTTTTGAGTGTCCCTATTCTTGTTTGTATCTGGAAGCTCTCGAAACTTTGTTCTACACCACTTGGCCTTATGCCCAAGATTATTGCACTTGTAACACTTAATGTTGTAGTTCTTGGAAGGTGCAAAAGTTTTTAAGTTCCTCTTGGTGAAGCCATACTCATTTCTTTCATTAACCCTACAGTGAATTGCTTTATGATCAAAGCAATTACAATAGTAGCAATACCCTTGGAAGAAATATCCATCTTTGAAATATTTGACATTGTTTTTAGTAAGTTCATACTCCTTCTTTCCATGATTCTTGCAATGCATAACCCTGTTACCAAACTGATTACATGAAAAATAATGTCCTTTGAAGAAATCTTTTCTTGAACCCACTGGTCTCTTAATCCTTTCTTTGCCTTCTTTGTGATGATCCCTATTTCTTGTTTGTGCATTGTTTCATTTCTTAGTGAATCTTCTATTATTCAACTTATCCACATAAGTGTCAATTTCTTATTCACTATATTCCTCTAAAAATTCCTCTTCTTTTGAGCTTCAGCTTGACCCTTCCTCTTGCTTCCCTTGTCCTTATTCAAAACCAAGTATTGTTTTGATAGATGAATATCTTTGTGCATTGATAATATAATCCAAATTATTTGATTTTTTTCCAAATATGTGTATCTTGTCCTTAGAATATTTCACTTCCATCCTTAGTGAAACTACCTCATGTTCTAATATTTCACATTCTAACTCTTTTACCTCTAACTTTTCACTCATGACCTCTTTAATTCTCCTTGCCTTAGCTTTTGATTTTGTCAAGTCTTGTATAAGATTTTCTTTTTCTTCCTCACATTCTTGAACTTGAGTCTTTAGTATTGAATTCTACTTTCTAACCTTTTTCAATTCTCTAAGAGAGACAATAATTTTTTCTTCTAGATCAAATATACCTTCCCCTTCATTTCTGAATATTTTTCTACTTCTTTGTCTTCAAGAGAATCTTCATACTTTTCAACTTTATCTTCAATAAGAGCATCTTCTTCTTATTATATTGCCAAAAATAGAATCTCTTCTTCTTAACTATTTGAGGGTCTTTCATCACTATCACTTGAAGCCTTGTTTACCTTGTTAACATAGAAAATCTTTTTATGCCTTTGAAATAACTTCTTTTCACGTTTGCTTTGACCATACCTGTTTTTCTTTTCATGCCTAGATTTTCTTGGTTCCTTTTTCTTATGATCCTGTTTCTCTTAACTCTTACTGCTTCCAGCTTCTGGACAATTAGATTCATAGTGACAAAAATTACCATAATTAAAACATTTCACTATTTTCATACCTTTGTCCTTTCTTTAGTCCTTGTTTTTTCTACCATAGTTAGCTTCTTCATCATTGCTTGACTCACCACTTGATTTTGATTTCTTATCTTTTATCTTCTATGATAATTTGAAAGCTGCCTCTTTCTTAGAGTTGGGATCCTTTACTATTCTCATCTCATAAGCTATGATAATTCCATGTAACTCATCCATAGTCAAACTTTCAATATCTCTTATCTCTTCTATAGCTAAAAATTTTCCGTCATACCTCATAGGAAGTGACCTTAAAAAATTTTGAGCAACACTAGAGGATTCAATTTCAAATCCAAGTCCACGCATAGTATTAACAACCTCATCCAATTGAAGTAGAAAATGTAGCAATATCTTCCTCATTTTCCATATTCAAATATTCAAATATTTTCATGTGGTTTTGTAGATTTGTCATATTGACCTTTTTATCTCCCTCATATGTTTACTTCATTTTTTCCCATATCTCTTTTGTTGATTTGCAATGCATAACTTTCAAAAATTCTGCTTCATGTAATCCACTTAAGATCCAATTCATATCCTTGGTATTATTTACATGTAACATCTTACCATATTTATTTGTGGAAGGAGTATTTGTAGGTGTGAACCCATACTCAATGGATTGTCATATCTCATATCCTTGTGCCATCAAGTAAATCTTCATTATTGTGCTCTAGAAAGCATAATTGTTTCGATCAAAAAATGGTGCCTTATTTGATGAAGATCAATTTTGAGATGCCATTTGTGTTCCTATAATATATTTCTTCAAGTTGTTAGACTCTTATTAAGTAACCTTCTATGATACCAATTGAAGAACACATGCTTATAATTGGAGGGGGGTGAATAATATAAGACCAAATTTTACTTTTATTTCCCAAACAATATTATCTAATATTATCAATGGCAATATCAATAGCAGTAATTAAATCAATGAACAAATCATCACACATATGAGAGACACAAATTTAACGTGGTTCACCCAATGTGGGCTACTCCATGGAGAAAATCATTTTTCTAAATTTTCTCAATAAATCTCTTTGGAATCAATTCCCTATTACAATGTTTATGGACCTCTGTCCAAATGAGACACGAATTCCCTATGCTCTATTTTGTGGATCTCTATCCACAAGATAACTCTATCCCCTAGTTTTGGTTCATGGAACTTGATCCAAGAGAACTCTATCTCCTCAACTAGTTCTTGGATATCTATCCACAAAAGAACTCTATCTTCCTAGTTGGTTCATGGATGTCTCTCCATAGGAGAACTCTATCCTTTTGCTCAGTTTTGTGGAACTTGATCCAAGAGAACTCTATCCCATTACTCTAGTTAATGGAACTTTATCTAGGAGAACTTGATCTGCTTAATTGGTTTGAGGATCTCTATCCATAGAAGAACTCTATCTTCACAACTGTTTCATGAATATATCTCCATAGGAGAACTCTATCCCCTTGATCTGGTTTGTGGATATTTATCCATAAGATAACTCTATCCCTTTCCATTGGTTCATGGATATCTATCCATAAGATAAATCCATCCCCTCTGATTTGGTTAGTGAACTTATAGAAGAATTCTACCCCCACTACTTTGGCTTATGGATCTCTCTCCATAGGAGACCTTTGTCCCCACTACACTGGATGATGGACTTCTATCCACTGGAGACCTTTGTTCACTCTACTTTATCACATCCAAATCCTACTCTCAACATTATATCAAACTAACACCAAAACCTATCACAAGTCTAGAACACATTTGCTCTAAATCTTCACATAAATGTACACAAAACCCTATCACAATTCTAGCACAAATATGATCTCAATTCTATCTCGAATCTACCCCAACCCTTAACACAAATATTGAACAAATTAGTAATTAAAATTTCTCTCAATTATATTTCAATTCTTCACAATACTTGCTCAAATATACCTTCAAGCCTTCTCAAAAGACTTTCTCAAATCTACCTTCAAGCCTTCTAAAAAAAATTGCTCAAATCTGCCTTCAAGCCTTCTCAAAAGGCTTGCTCAAATCTACCTTCAAGTCTTATCAAAAGACTTGCTCAAATATACCTTCAATAATTCTCAAAAGACTTGCTCAAATATACCTTCAAGCCTTATCAAAAGAATTTCTCAAATGTTCCTTCAAGCCTTATCAAAATAGTTGCTCAAATATAACTTTAATGCTGCTCACAAAACCTGCTCAATTATTTCCAAATATTGAATACAAACACAACTTAACACACTTTTAGAAAAGCTTTCTTTTCATAGACAAATTCTACTTAGAATCCATTTAACCCCTAGAACATATATATAATGATATGCTTTATCAAAAATTCAATATGTTTCATACTTACAAATTTTGTACTCAATTAACCAATCTCTACCTCTTGCAAAGTCCCTTTCAAATAAAATCAAAACAATGTATAACTTGCTTCACAAAACCAATCTATCTTTCCTGCAAATTTATTCTCAAACATTAGCCATACTAATGCATATATTCCCTCACAAAATTGATCTCAAACACTTCAATAATTACAATATATATCTCTCAAACCAATGTTCAAATGGTTTCACAAAGATGCACTACCTTGTCTTCAAACCTAGCACAAGTAGTTCATAATCTCTAGCACAAATGTCTCAAACTCTTTCAACAATAGAAGCATAGATTTTTCTCAAATTCTATCACAAATATTTCTAAAACATTCAACAATGAAACACAAATCCTAACTCAAATATTTCCAACAATGCTTATCAAACAATCCTTTTCTCTCCAACTTAAGTTCTAAAAATTTACTTTAATAAAACACTTTAACCAAGGAGTGATGTACCCATACCTCTTAATTTTCTCTTATGGAGATAGGTCTTCAAAACCTGTCTCACAAACAACTATTTTTTCTAATGCAACTTCAAAGGTTAGATTGCAATATACTTTCTCAAAACATCCACATGAATTTTTACCTTCAAAAATGCTCAATGAAATATGAATTTGATATTCAATCACTCTTATTTATCCTCAAAAATTAAGCATTAATATAAAAAAAAACCTTTCATATCTTCCTTTCATAATGCAATATTTATAATAAAATATCAAGCAACTTATCACACCTTATTAATCCTATTATTGCAAAATATTAATCAACACAACAAGGCACAAATTACACACATGAAATTTCCATATACACCTTATACCTCCTAGATTTAACTTCAAAAAATATAAATCAAATAGAATTTATAACTCCTTATTTATCCTAATATTTATAAATAATCAACAACCACATTATCAAAAACTTTAGTCCACATAACTTTAATAAAGATATCACACACATAATTTTTTTCTCCACTTGCAAAATGGTCACACGAACCAACTTTTCCCTTTTGCCTTGCCAAATTATGACCATGAGATTTGAACCCATTATTTTCTACCTACCAAAGCCTTAGCACTAGCCTAGAGACCATATAGGCTAGCCACCCACTTGAAATATATTGCACCACAACCTTCTCTTATTCCTTTCCTCGGACAAAAATGATTTTTTAGTTCTTACCAAGCAAAAGAGCATCTGCAAGTTTTGAACTTGCAACCTTCTTTCCACCAATGCTCTAATGCTAGCCTAGTGAAAAGCTAGGCTAGCCACTTGCTTGCAATATAATGCACAACACAACCACCTTTATTTCCTTCTCTATGAATAAAAAAGAAATATTTTATGTTCGTTTACTCCCCTTCGAATGAATCAATTTTTGCTTACAGTGAACCTTAGCACAAATAAGATATATGGTCCTATTAAATATGTATTTCAAAATGTTTCAAACATCTATGGGTAAAGTCAATGGCACCTTATAAAATTTCAAATTTTATTTATTATGATATTTAAACTTTGATTTAAAACATTATAATTTATCTCTTTTTTTTAAATAACGCCTTTAAGCCCAAATATCTTGTACTTTGCACAAATAAAATTGTCTTCAAATTCTTTTTCTTTATTCAAATAAAACCTTTTTGTCCAAATATATTTAAAAATATTATAATATCATCTCTTTTCTTTTAAGCATGGCCTTTGAACTTTCAAACTTTTGTCCTGTTGTGTATAATATTTAAAAAATAAATATTATAACCTTTTCTTTTTACCAATTCCTTGTATTGGGATGAACCTTGCCTTGCATAATTAACCAAATTATAAACCTTATCCTTTTTCCATGCCAAACTATCTTTGGCATCAATGTCAACCATCGACATCAATCTATGCCATCAATCCTTTGACATCAATTATAACCAATGTACTCAAAATTTCAAACATCCTCCACATAATATAACTAAGTTATATAGACTATAAGGGAAACTTCAAGCAATTATAATATTCATATCACAAATTGTAGATAAGTATCAACGTTTTTATAACTTTTTGCACAAGGATGTTATGTTTTTTTGGGATGATGAATACCAAGTAGCGTTTGATATCTTAAAGGTATATATGACATCTCCACCATATTTCTACCTCCTAACCCTTATAAGCATTTGCTACTATACATTGTTGCAACTATTTATACCCTTAGCCATGCTAGCCCAATTTTATGATCAAATAAAGAAATGACAATTTACTACATTAGTAGAACCATTATTAGCTATGAAACTCATTATACACATTTATAAACATTATCCCTTGTTGTGGTTTTTACATTCCAAAATATTATTACACTTGAATTTTGAGCCATAAGACCTTTGTTTTTGTAAATATTTATCCCCTATGCTATATTATGTCAAAGCCTCATCTTTTGGGGTGAACTACAAAGTGGGTTATCACCCTTAGTTAATTTTATCTAGATTTCATTATTCAATAGGTAATAAAAGGCTAAGCCATTGTAAATTAATTAGCTACAATACCGCTTTAGGCATCTCACCCTATTTTCATATATATTCTTTATGAGTGCATTTTATTAATTGAAGTAGAACCTCAAAATTCTTGGGTCTTATATTTTTATGGCACTTGATGCATAAAAATGTTGGGTAGGAGTTATTTTAGTCAACCCTAAAAAATAATTAATCCCTTGTTCCTTCATATTATGATTTTCCTATATAAATAATATTATAGAGTATGAAACCCTTTTTTTAGGACTTTGTGCTACCTTATATTAAAGTATAAATACCCTTTATGTCTTTAGGGATTCTCATCTCAATGTATATCAAATAAATGGTGTTTACTACACTAAGAATGGAAATCTAAAGCCCTACAAAGATATTGTTGCAAGACGTATGGAAGATTTTGTTAAAATTATTGTGGAATCTATATATCAATCTAATAATATGTATGTTTATGTCATGGATACAACTACATATATCATTCCTCTATAAATGGAATATGATTAAGAATTTTTTATCATTTGCTATTTACAAGATCCAAAAATCTCTAGTTCATGTCAATCACCCTTAGATGTATTCACCATAGAAATGTTGATTGTCGCTTTTGATACTTGGTATAAAAATGTCTTTGTTGTCCTTAAGAATGAAATATTATCTAAAAGTTTGGATCATAATTAATGAAATCATATATGGATAAGATCCTATCAATTTGTAATAATTTTTGATGTTTTATATCAACACTCCCTTAATGGAATATTTTTGTGATGCCTAGACCATGATGAAACCAAAATAATTATCCAATAAAATCATTATGGATCATGTGGTGGAAATTTATTGGTAATTCCATTGCCAAAAATATCCTTAGATTAAGATATTATTTGCCTTAAATGGATAAGGATTCTTGTGATTATGTTTTATGTTATCAAAAGTGCCAACATCATGATAATATCATCCATACTCCTTCTCAAGGCCTATAGATAATCACTTCCCCTTATACCTTCTCCATATGGGGTTTGTACATAGTAAAAAATATTATTCCAATATCATATTCTAGCCACCATTTTGTTATTGTTGCCATTGAATATTTTAATAAATAGGTATAATCCATACCCCTATCCATTTTCACTAGTTCTCAAGTATATATGTTTATCTTAAACCAAATTCTCTACCATTATAGGATTACTTCCATTATCATTTTGGATAATTAAAAACCTATCAAAAATAAATATGTCCACAAAATTTGCACTAAGTACATGATTAAATACAATGGTCAAGTTCTTGTCATCCTCAAGGTAATGGTCAAGCCAAAGCATCTTATAAAATACTAATCAAAATTTTTAATAAGCTAGTTAAAAAAACCATTCATGATTGCCATATTCAAAATCATTTTACTTTATAGACATATTGCAATATTTTCTACACACCAACTAGCACTACTCCTTATTCCCTAGTTTATGAAATTTAGTTTTTTTACCTTTCAAACTTGAAATACCTTCCTTATGGATTATGTTGCAATATTCCTATGTTGTCAACAAATATCATCTATCAAGACTTAATTATAATTGATATATGAAAAGTGCATTAGTGCCTTGGAACACCTTCATGTTTATAAAAATACGCTCAAACGTGCTTTTACTAAGAAAGTATGCAATTATTCCTTTGAAATAATGGACCTTATCCTTAAATAAAATCAAAAGAATACAAATGCTTGTGCAAAACACAAGGGTAAATTTGAGTCTAATTGGTTAGGATTATTAATGGTAACTAATAAATTTTTATCTGGATAATACCTTCTTACAACCCTTGTCAAGAAAGAAATTAAAGATCATATAAATATTATGTATCTCAAATGATAGTATGCATGACAATGAATCATTTGATTGATCATACTACGTTATTACTTGTTCATATATTCATGATTTCTTGTCATACCTTACATGAATACTTGCATAAATTTCTATCATTTGTATGATTTCTTCCTCGTACTTGCATTATTTACCTATTTCATGTAGAATCAAGGGATTTCACAAGGATGTGATGATGACACTAGTCAAAATTGCATATTTAATTTTACTTTGTATTGCACTTGCACTAGGTTATTAAAGCTAGTGGATCCCATCCCTTATGATATTTTCTTAGTGTATTCTTTATTTGTCTCCTAGTATGTGAGTACTACCCCATATAACATAAATACATGGGTAGTATGACACTAGAAAAAATTCATTTCTTTTGGATAAGTATATATGTTATATTGATTGATTGCATTATAAATTCTCCTTTTGATTCCTTTTAGCCTATTCACCTCCTACCTTTATCTATCCTTAAAACCAGTTACTCTCACTCTCTATCCATGTACATTTATATTTTGAAACTTAACCTTAGCATTATACTATGAGTCCTTATGGAATATAGGGGATAATCAATGCTTTTATCTCCAATAATTGTCAAGTTTCTAGGTATTAGTCAAGCATTAAAGAGTTAATTCTCTCTTTCATCTTATGAATGTATACAATTTACTTGTGTATACTTATTAATTGGATTAAAATATTGTTAACCTCCCTTAATGATATTAATCATGATATTCACCTTTGTTTTAGTGTCCTTGTACTTATGCCTTATCCATTATTTTGCAAGTCAATTTATTTTTCTCCACAACTTATAATTATTAAACTTTTCTAACTTTTACTTGCATCTTAAAAATTAATAATCAAAACCAAATCTACATCACTTAATCTTGTCAAAGTAAAATATTGGGGTATTAATATTTTCTCTGTGTCAATATCTAATACCACCAATTCTCATTTAATTTTGAGTTGATAGATTTATAATCCATCTGTAAACCTAAAAAATACATCACTTATCATTTCTTCCAATTCAAGTATCATCGATTATACTTGCTTCACATCCAACACATTAGACCAATCAAATTAGTGTTGTTTTCATAGTCCATTATACTCACTCCAACCCTTATCTTAATTAATATAACATTACATTTATTTGAATATTTTTCAAATTCATCTTTCTCATAGGTCAATCTCTTACAACCTCTCTATGATAGATTCCATATACTCTTTATAAACCATCCACTGTAACATGTTTTTATTGATCTAGTGCTTCACATGATAATGAATCAATAAAAATAAAACACTCTAATGGATTATAAAGACACTTGGATGAATTATCACATATTCCCCTTATCTTCTTACCATAATCCTTCTCATTAAACTTTTATCTTTTGAGGAGTGGGAAAATAATATGCTAGATGCCTAATGAATGTTATATTTAGCATTTGATAGGCCATTGGATTTTCTACAACCCTGTCTTGGTAATAAACCATATAATTTTAGCTAGAGATACCATCCCTTATAAAGGAGGAGTTCCTCCTATAAGAGACTATATAATCTTAGGCCATCATTTATTTGACCTTATTACATCATATGTATCCCAACCTATTGTGGCATATTGCACACCTACACATGGGAAAACCATTGTTCAAAAATTATAGACAAGTATAACTTTACAAGTATATCTATTATAGACCCTATAATATCATTTCACTCTATTGATTACTCCTTGTATTCCCCCTTTTATCTTCAACTATCTCTTACTAGTTTTTTTTTTTTTTTTGTGGAAAACATCCCAAAAGGGATGCCACTTTCGGGTAAGACCCAAGGAGGAAGGGGTATCCATTCCGCCAAAAATGCCCAAGACTCGGACCTGGCCTACCACCTTTGACATACTCAAGGAGCAAACAAACACACAAAACCAAATTAAAAAAAGTAAATAACAACAAAAATAATAAAATAAAATAAAAAACATGCTCCTTGAGTGTGTCAAAACCAAAAGCACAACCAAACACGCACAATAAGATAAAAGAAACCACAACACAAACCACATAGAAAAACACAAGAACCACATAACAAAACACAAACAAGACAAAAACAACAGCACACTACAAAGACATAACCCAAAAAAACATGAAAAATAAACACAACCAAAACCTAAAAAATAAAATAAAAATAAAAATAAAAATAAAAACAACCAAGAGACAATAAACAAAAACAAAAAACATAGAAAACACTCACACATAAAAAAAATGAAATAACACAAACAAAGAGAAACCCAAGAACAAGAACGAAAAAAAACACAAGAACAATAACAAAAAACATAAAAAAAAAAACAAAACAACAAAAACACAAGAACAACAAAAAACAACACAAAGAACACAAAAACAAAACAAAACAAAAGAACCCACCCACCTTAAAAAACTAAACAAAAAACAAAGAAGACAAAAGAAAAAAAAATGAACAAAACAATGACCTATCTAGACCAGAAGACTATTAATGCAAGAATCAACAGAGGAAACAAAATAAAGAATAGAATGAGCTAGGGAACTAAAAAAACTGAATGAACCAAAGAGAAACAAAAAAAAAAAACAAGAAGAAACTAGGTACCTTGAGAACTGGAGCCATCCAAAGAAATGATAGAAAGAAGAGCTTCCCTAATTTGAGAAGCCCACCATATAGGAGGGTGGCCATAACAAGTAAGATCACCTTTGTCCAAAGCCCAATTAGCTAAAGCATCAGCACTCTTGTTTTGATCTCTGACCACATGATTGTAATCAACTTTCAAAAATCCCATCTGGATTAACTGAATCTTCTCAATAATTCTTTTTATTCTCCAATCCACCTTATGATTCTTAGAAGGAGTCTTCAAGAGATTAATCATAAGTTGAGAGTCGAGACTCAACTAACACCTTTTCCCATCCAACCTTAGTAGCCTCCTGAAGGCCTCTAAGGATACCATACCCCTCAGCAAGGTTATTGGAAAGAATACCCAAATTCTCGAGCAAAAGTAAAAACCAGGGAGCCATCCGAAAGTCTACCAATTCCTCCCACATCTGGCTTTTCCAGGGTTCCCTCTAGAGGCTCCATCGGTATTGACTTTTCCAAAATCCTTAGGAGGAGGTTGCCAATTTCTAGTCCTATCCATCTTACTAATACTCACATTCCCTTTAAGTTGGTTGCCCTTAGAAGGTTTAATCTTCAATATTTGCATCACTTGATCCCATCTTTGGTGGGAGTTTTGGGGGTGATTAAGGAGTTGATGGACTGATTCAACTAAGTTGGCTATGGTCTTTTGCCAAATATAGTGAATATCCTTCCTATCTTGATTAAAAATTTGGTTGTTCCTTTCATTCCAAATATTCCAAAGAAGAATGGTAGAACCCATCCAAACTAACTGCCTAATAAAATGATCAACACCCTCTTGATTAGGCCAATCCCTCCAAAGCTATTCAAAAGTGAAAAAATTGGACCATTGTAAGCCAAGTAAAGTTGCCATTCTCCTCCATAGCTCAGAGGCTAAAGTACACTCAATAAAAATATGGTTGATATTTTCTACATTCTCTTCACACATTTCACATCTAAAAGGGCCATGAAAACCACGCTTCATAAGTTGCTCACCGGTAAGCACCCTACGATGCAATAAAATCCAATTAAAGAACCTCACCTTAGGCCAGAGCTTTTGAGCCCACAATTGAGAAAATATGTCAGAAGAATGGTTGGGATTATTATGGCATAAGGTCAAATAACCTTGAGCACTTGAATACTCACCCTTAGTAGTGTTGTTCCATCCAAAACAATCTTTTTCATGGGACCAAGAGAGGGATCTCATATGAAGGATGCCTTGGATATCTTGTCTTTGCCTTTCTAGGATTTGAATAGGCCAGTCCTCAATAGGGATCCAATATCTACCAACCTTTGAATTACCGAGTATGGTACCGAGCAATAATTAGCCACCTTTATCCAATTAGCTCGGTGAAGCTCCTCCATCCAAGGCCTCCAATCGGGAAACCGAGTTATCAAAGGCTTGTGACCATCCCAAGAATCTGTCCAAAAATTTGCATGTTGACCATTATGAATGATCCAAAATAATTTTTTCTTTATCAAATCCTCACCGGTCTTAAGAACTGCTAAAATGGGAGAACCTTTGGTAGGAAGTTGATAGCGAACAAGGTCTTCGGGACTTTTGTTCTCGGCATATTTAGCACGGAGATTATTGGCCCAAAGAGCATTGGGGTTATGCAACATCCTCCAATATAATTTAGCAGCTAAAGCTTTGTTGTTATTAATTGAAGACCGGAATCCTAACCCCCCTTCACTCTTAGGAAGACATAAAGTATCCCATTTCACCAAGGCCCATTTTCTTTTCTCCTTAGTACCACTCCAAAGGAAACGATGACTGATTTGATCCAATTCTCGAAGAACAACCTTTGGGATATTCAAAATGGAAGAAACATAAATAGGAATAGCTTGAAGGACTGATTTTACCAAGGTGATTCTACCCCCAGAAGAAAGCCACTTGTTGGTCCACTTTCCAATTTTCTTCTTGACTTTGTCCAACAACCAATTCCAATATTTATTTTTTTGCCTTTGAATATTTATGGGAATACCTAAATAAGTGATTGGAAGAGAGGTCTTCTTATATCTTAATTTATCCAAGACCATGGATTCCTGTCTAGAAGAGCAGTGAAAGAAAATAACTTTAGATTTGTCTTCATTGATCAACTCCCGAGTAGCCTTAGAAAAATAGCTAATGATTTGCTTAATATTAGAAGCTTCCTTAACTGTAGCTTTACCTAAAAGGGTAGAGTCATCCACAAATTGAAGATGAGAGATAGGTCTAGCTCCATGAGCAATGGTAACTCCCTCAAGGGTTTTGTTTTCCCTCTTTTTGGTTATAGTCCTACCCAAGCATTCAGCAAGAATGATGAATAAATAAGGGGATAGCGGGTCACCTTGCCTAATACCTCTGGAAGTTGGGAAAGACTGAGAAGGCCTACCATTGATAAGAACTAAGTAGGAAACTGAAGAGATACATCCCATAATCCAATCCATCCAATCCTTAGAGAAACCAAATTGCCTCAAAACTTTGATAAGGAAGTGCCAATCCACTCTGTCATAAGCTTTGGATAAGTCTAACCGGATGAACATAGAAGGAGAATTTTGCATATCCATGGAATGGATGGCTTCTTGAGCAAGAACTATCTCATCTACTATTTGACGTCCTTCCACATATCCCCCTTGCTCTGGGAAAATAATCTTATGCAAAAGAGGCTTCAACCTTTCTGCCATGATTTTAGTAATAATTTTGAGAAGAACATTACATAAAGCAATAGGTCTAAAAGCTGAGATATGATCAACCTCTTGAGCTTTTGGAACAAGAGTAATATAAGTTTTATTGATAACCTTCAAAATTTCTTTGGATTTCCTGGCTTCTTCCACCACCTCTAATAAATCAACATGAAGGATATCCCGAGAACTCTTGGTAGAACTCAATAGGAAAACCATCAGGACCTGGGGTTTTCCCTTTTTGCATTTTAAAAACTACTTGTTGAAGCTCATTGATAGTAACAGGAGCAGTCAAAATAGAGTTCTCCTCGGAAGTGATAAGAGAAGGGATTGCTTGAAGAACATTTTGTTGTGAAGCTGAGTCAAGAGGAGTAGGAGTAAAAATATTGGAAAAGTAATCAACAACAATAGAGTTCATGCCATCCCAAGTATAAACAACATCTCCAGAATCTGATTTTAAGGAAGAAATAAAGTTGTGAGATCTTCGAGCTAGAAGAGATTTGTGGAAGAAATTTGTGTTTCGATCTCCTTCTTTGAGCCATTGAATTCTAGATTTTTGCTTCCATAAGATTTCTTCTCTTTTTCCCATTCCTCTAACTGAGTTGTGAGTTTAATTTCATCTGCACTTCTCTTCTCTGTGAGGCCATCTAAACGGATTTTCTTATTCAAATTTTCAAGATGAGCAATAACTTCATGTTTTTTTTTATGAACATCCCCAAACTCTTTCCAGTTCCAAGTCTTGATTTTGGATTTAATGTATTGCAATCTTTTGGCAAAATAGAACATCTTAGTCCCATGCCTAGGTTTACCTTCCTTCCACCATTGTTGCACATGAGGTCTGAAGGAAATGTCTCTAAGCCACATTAATTGAAAACGAAAAGGAGAGAAACTCACATTGGTTTTCCACATTTCCACCATGGTGGCCAATGATCCGAACCAGCATTATTAAGAGTCTTCACTTTAGGAATGTGACCATGGATTAAGAAATTTTTAGAGAGCAAAAACCTATCCAATCTCTCCATTATACAAGCTAAGCCTTGCCTTCTATTAGACCAAGTCATAAGGCCATTATCTGGTTGGATATCCACAAGATGGAGGTTTGCAATATATTCGCTCATGAGGTCAGTACTTTTGTCCAAATTTCTATTTCCCCCATTTTCTCATCCAGAGAGAGGATGGTATTGAAATCTCCTCCGATCAAGATCCAAGCTTTAGGAAAATGAGAGATAATATGAGTAATATCCTTCCACTATCTTCTTTTTTCCTCCAAAGAAGTCGGGGCATAAACAGTAATGCAGAGCATAATCTGGTTGGAATGTCTACTTTGAATAGCTATAGCCAACAAACCCCAACTGCCAACCATATGGTGAATAACTACCTCTTTTGGGTCCCAAAGACAAGCAATGCCACCCGAAGTCCCTTGGGAGCCGAGGGAAACCACTTTTCCAACTGGCCAAATTTTCTGGCAATTAAGTCCATATCCTCCATTGACATCTTTGTTTCTTGAAGGAAAACAAGATGTGGATGATTTATCTGAATCATTCTTCTAATTTCATTTTGTTTTGAAAGACTCCCTTTGAGTCCTCTAATATTCCAAGTGATGATCTTCATTAATACCAGGGCTAAAAATGTTGGGAAGGGCATTAATCTTACCTTCCTCTACAAGCTTTTCACCTTCTTTTACCATATGATATTGATTGGTCTTGCGACCTACTTTTTGATTAGAATCCATCTTCAATTTTTTTTCCCTATTTCTTGACTTATTCCAATTGAATCTGAGATGGCTTCTAACCTTGAAGAATGCTCATACATTGCCAAAATTTTACTAGATGGTTCAATGGAGTCTATATTGGGACCTGCATTATTTGAAGTTTTGACATTTGAAATATTGTTTTTCTTGTGTAAATTTTCTCCTTTTTTTTTTGTTGAAAACCTTTGATTTGTTGGTTTGTCTCTGAGTTCTTTCCTTCATATTTAAATTGTGTTTCTAAGATTTTAGTTTCCATTATTTCCTCTTCCTCACTTGGGACATCATTTGTGGAAAGGATTTCAAACATATTAGCAAATGACTTTGATTGATCCTTCATTACTTGTTTTTTCTGAGTGTTCTTCTTCTTAGGTATTTGGAAACCTCTTGAGTTTATATCTTCTTTCTTTTGATCAGGAATTTTATTTGGGCAAGCATCGGCCAAATGACCATATTCATGGCAAATTCTACAATGAAAAGGAATGTTCTCATAGTCCACTACTTGCTCCCAAGTGTCTTCCCCAAATTGTAATGTGATCTTTTTAGGTAGGGGTTTGTCAAAATCCATTAAAACACAAATTCGAGCATAAATAATATGTTCAAAATTTTGAGTACAATCAGTAAGTCATCATAAAAGTTCCTAAAGAGTTTCCAATTGAAGAAAAAATAGTAGGATTCCAAAATTCAATAGGGAGGCCAAAGAGTCTAACCCACACGGGAGCTATAGAAGGCATCTCTTCTTCGGCTTTAAATTTAGTATGCCGGGGCTTCATGAAAAGCCCTGCCCTTCCAAAAAACCAAGGACCCCCTTGAAAAGTTTTCTCTCTATCTTCATTATTAGCAAATAAAACAAGAAAATAACCATTTGGATAAATAGAGATTTGTAACTCACCTTTAGTTTTCCAGCTTTTTGCAGCCCAGACTTTGAAAGCAGATAGACTCGGACGAAAACCCACGAACCGACAAATTAGTCCTCTTTTTCCAAATCTTCAATGCCAGTCTGAATGTTACCCATATCAAGCTTAACAATAGGAGTTCCATCAGCTGCTTTAAGACATCCTGACTCCATTTTCCTGGGATCAATCTTAGGCATTCTTAGAGGTTTATGAGAAGCCCTAATATTGATATTAGCATTGGGCTGAGGTTGTCCACCATGAAGGGCATCCCTAAAATTCATTTTTGGGACTGAGTCTTCAAAATTCTTACCCTTGATAGGGGTTTTCATAGTAGAATTATTTTGTGGGTGCACCTTAGCACCAGATTCACTTGAGATATGAGCCATTTTTTGATCAACTGCTTGAAACTTATTTCGTGGTCTCTTTAATCCTTGCCCTAGACGCCGTGGAAAGGTATGGTTTTCACTTTTCTTTTGTGCAGCAAATTGGAAGCCGTTGTCACTCAAGTTCACGGTATGATCTGTTGAAAGACAAATTTCTAACCCATCTTGTATCCCCTGCAACATTTCCTGCTAAAATATTGAGCATAAACCACAAAAATATTGGCCGCTAGGGCCCGAAGGCCCTAAAAACCAACCTCTGGAGCTGCTTGCACTCAACCCCGATGAAACCCTCGCATAGCCGCTTGCCAAATATATCGTTCACACATAGGGATGCGCTAGGATCTGTGTTGCTCCAAATGATATGAAAATTGGTGGAGACGTTCTAGGGTTTTTCAGGCATCTACCCTCAAAATTTCAGCTCAATCCGAGTTCGGATGAGTGAGATATGGCCGAAACGAGTTCGGTAGTTTGGGCAGTCCTACGAAAAATGTCTCTCTCTTTTCGTGTGCTTTATCCCCGTATCCTTCAGTTATGTCTTAGTTCTTGGTCTTGATATTGATATTGTCCTTTTGATGTAAATTTTGGATATTGAATCAATAAGTCATCATCCTCTTACTAGTTGTTCCCTTATATCATGGGTTTATTAATATTATCAAGATTAGGTGTGTTGGATTCCTAAAATTTATGAATGCACATGCATGTTAGATATCAAATCACTTGATCTATATATATCCTTTACCCTACAAGGCAAAAAATATCCCTTTTTTCCTAATGTGTTAGGACTTTACATGATTTCAAAATTATCTCCCATTCTATATGATCATGTAGTATCTACCATATTCACTCGACAAGGAGGGGAGTTTTTCCTAAGTGATATCCTCTTACCTCTAGTATAGTTTACCATTCACTTAATACATGAATCATCAAAAAATTCTTTCTTTTCCCTATAATACCTATACAAACAATATTTTTATCTTTGGTATCCATATGGAACACCAAGATTATATGGATTTAATGTGCTTGGTTCATAGCATACATGACTATACATAATGGCTAGATATTAGACCATCATATCCATATAAATCATTGGTATAGTAGGTAACAAGAATCTCATCATATTTCATCCCTTTTTTAAATCACATTGAATAATTTTGATCCTTGTTTTAGGATCTCACTCATGTTAGAATTCCTCTCATGTTTCAAATGCATATGTGATACCTAGCATATATTCCAAATGTAGCGGAGGTATTAATTCATAAGTGAGACCTTATTACATATTTTCCCTATATCCAACCTATACTAATAAATTTTCTTCTTTTTGTATTCATAGTGAACATTGAGATTATCTAGATAAGGTGTGTCAGGATCATAACATGTATGACTACACATGTTTCTTAAACATCAAGCTACCTTATCCATGTATCTCATTGGTTCTTTATGCTTCTCACACATTTTCCCTCTAAGTGGCTTAGATAATGAGATGGATTTGATGAGATATATTGGGTTCATAGCATGCATAACACTACTTTCCTGCTTTATATGAGATTATTTTTATCATTTTTAAAATTTTATTCTTCCTCTGTCTAGCCAAAATATCTTCTTGATGTTACCTCTTTACATATAATGCATTTTTCTACTATATATATTATTATGAATTATATCTTATGACTATTTATAGATCACAATTCATCTCCCATTATTTAATAGTACATAATCCTTTGTATATATAACATAGAAGGAGAATCCGCCTACTCAAAGCCACACGTTATGGGATTGTCATTCATTTGTGTTTCACCTATCATGTGTCCTGTTCAATAGCATATGACATACTACACATTTATGTGGGGATAAAAATATTATTCCATCTCTACCTAACATTGGAATAAGGGTTTTTTCTCACATAAAGTTTGTCAAGAATACCTTCTATGCACCAACTTTCCCAAAAGTGGTATCCTTGTAGGTAATCTAGCACCACTATTAATACATTATTATTTCCTATAGTTCATATTCATCATTGTTTCATTTATAGCTCTTAAATATCTAGTATTCATTATAGATCTTAAGTTTTTGCTATTTAGTATAGGCCTTAACTTACCACTATTCATCTAAAGGCCTTATCTAGTTACTATTCATTATAGACCTTAACTAGTCATTGTTCATTTATAGGTGTTAACTAGCCATTGTTTATTATATGCATTAATTGGTCGCTATTCATTTATAGTCCTTGGTTGTTGTTCATTTATAGGCCTTAACTAGATGCTATTAATTATAGGTGTTCACTTGCCACTACTTATTTTAGATCTTAACTAGCCACTATTTTTGTTGCTCATACAAGCCTTAATTGATAACTAGTCACATTACTTATAGGTATTTATTGTCCTTTATACAAAAACCTTTATAAAATATTTATATATAGGCCTTAATTGGCTTCTACTCATGTTACTCATATAGGCCTAATTATTCATTGACCATCTTGTTCATAGACTTCAGTTGGCCATTGTACACAATAATTATTAATATTTTAAAAATATTTGTACATAGTTTTGGATCATACTCCTCATATATGATTTAAATCACCATTGTTCACTTTTATTATATAGGCCTTAACTGGCCACTGTACATAGTTATTATACTATACTATACATTTACTACTACTAGCCTTAACTATATGCCATTAACATTTTATCCATAGTGTAGGTTCCATAAGGTTTTTCCCACTCATTCTACATATTTTTTCTTTAATTATTTTTCTTACTAATTATAACATATCAAACTATTATACATTCCTAAAATAAATTATCTTATTTAATTGTCTTCACATCCCAAATTAGTTAACCTATTTTGACATTAACAACTATTATCGTGCATGCATCATCACACAAACATCAAACCTAAATCAATAATAAAATAAACACATAAAAATATCTATATATAATCCTTCGATAATAGTACAAAAAGTATGAAGTACCAGTGGACCATAATCACAAAAATAGTACACTCAATAATCCACATATATAAGAAAAATACTACATCAGAAGATTTAAGGCAATGATGAGCTCCCAAAAAAATTGAAGTACTGAAACATGTCAGGTTTTCACCGAAGAAAAGTAATAAAACGGTGAAGGGTTGAATAATGTCGCGATTCTATGACATGTCAAGATTCCACCAATAAAAGGTAAGAAAATGGTCAAGGGTTGAACAATGTCTTGATTTGAAGACGTGTAAGGTTTCGATTGGAGAAAATAAATAAAAGGGCTAAGGGCCAAATAATATCATGATATCGTGACATGTTCCACTGACAAAAGGTTAGAAAAGTGCCAATGGATAAATAGTGTTCCGATTTTGTGATGTGTCGAGTTTCCATGAGAGAAAAGGAAGAAAAGGGCAAAGGGTCAAATAATATCATGATTTCACGACATGTCAATATTTCATCGACAATAAGCAAGAAAATGGATAAGGGTTGAATAGTGTCATGATTCCATGATGTGTCAAGTTTCCACCGGAGAAAATCAAGAAAAGGTCCAATGGCCAAATAGTGTCACAATTCTATGATGTTGATGTAGGAGCATCCAGTGGTGTAAGGGTAATATTGCATCACCAAAAATAAATAAATTACAATTTTTCTTTTGGTTGTAAGTTTCTTTAGTGGTTTTCAGGTCCATGAGGAAACTTGGGAGGTATAAGTCAATTAAAATTCCAAAAAGGTAAAAAATAGTCATCGGATATTTTTAGTAAGTTGGCCTAAATGGACACATGGTTTTTAAAAAATACCCCAAGAATCAAGATTGAAAAATAGATCCATTGGTAAAAGAATCACCCCA
The DNA here is from genome assembly GCA_028583015.1 of Wollemia nobilis. Lineage (NCBI taxonomy): Eukaryota > Viridiplantae > Streptophyta > Pinopsida > Araucariales > Araucariaceae > Wollemia > Wollemia nobilis. The sequence continues at coordinate 93,808 of JAQPPZ010000688.1, read as the reverse complement.
ATAGCCTGAATAGTTTGAGAGATATTAAAGTTTTCATGTTGGAAAATATCTCCAAGAAGGTTTAAAAATAAAATTTGAAGACCTTATAAGTCCCTAAGAAGGATGAAAAATCATCTCAATGACCTTTAGATAATTGATGCACTGTAGATATCATTGTAATATTTCCAACAGTATCTTATGAAACTAAAATGGAACCTCGAGTCAAAAGTTACAGTCCCAGGAAGCTGTGCCACCAAAATTCAAATTTGAATATTTTTTTGGGTGAAAAATAAAAATTTTAAATTTTAGATGAATATCTTCTTGGGTGGGAAAAGGGGAGTTATGCTTTCCAGAATTTTCTATGGGAGTTATTAAAGGGGAAAGAGGGATCTCCAAAAGGTAACACAGGAATACATATCGTAGCTCCAGCTTGCAGATTTTGAGTCGATTTTGCTTTGTGTTAAAATAAACCTTGTGACCGTAGAATTTTAACTCTAATTTTGCAATTCATAGCTTCGTAATTTTTTCTTCTAAAAGTTATATTTTATTGATAATATCAGATGTTTTGTTTCTTTTAAATTTTTTTGTGATTTGATTATTGTGTGTGTGTTAGGTGGAGTAGCCCTTCATTAAGTGGTATCAGAGCGGGAGTTTCTGAGTTTGTATATAGATCATAAAATGTGAGGCAGTTTGCACCAGGACCTAGGGTTGAGGTTGTGATAAAAATGATCAGAATGCCTCCACAAAGAAATATTGTGGTTAAAGGAGAGGGTTTTAGAGCCCTACAAAGACAAGTTCAAACACTGTAATAGGATATACGCAGAGGTTTTGATCTAAGAAGAGAAGAGGAAAATGAAGACGATGTTGGAGAATAAGAATATTAGGTCAAAGAAGAACATGAGGTTGTATATCCTATGCAAGCTATATTATTTAATGCCATGTCCAATATTGGAAAAATGTTGAAGATTTATGTTTATACATATTCTAGGAATATTAACCCAGAAGATTTGATCAATTGGATCAATGATATGGAGGAGTATTTTGAGTGTGAATAAGTGGAAGATCCTGAAAGGGTCAAATTTGTAAAGACAAAGCTGAAGGGGAACGCTAATATATGGTGGAGGGAAGTAAAACTAGATGAAATAGAAGAGGAAAAGAAATCAATATGTGATCGGATGGTGGAAAATTTGAAGAGACAGTTCATTCTAGTTGATTACAAGTTAGATTTGCTAAATAAAATGCAATGTTTGAGGCAAGCATGTAAATCTATCAAAGAGTATACAGAGTAATTATACAAGGTCATGATAAGAACAGGCCATTCTAAGGCTAACAAGGATAAGGTAGCCCATTATATAAATGTATTGAAACCAAGCCTTCAAGATGAGCTATCTTTGGTCATAATGACTACCATAGAAGATGCTTATCAGTTTCACCTGAAGGTAGAAGATAATATGAATAGAAGATTTGAAAGCAAGTAGAGGGAAAGAGGTCATGGTGGAAGGATAGGTGGAAGACCATATGGAGGACAAAATTAATAAAAAAAGAACAATGAAGAAGTTAGCAGCAACTAAAAATAGAAATGGGATAATGCCTACCACTCTCATGATAAAAATAATGGTGATCAAAGAGGAAGGTTTGGAAGAGGACCTGGAAGAGGAGGATTTCATGGAACCTATTTCCAATGTGGAGAAGAAGGACATCGAGCATACGAGTGTCCACAACATCAAGGAAGGATAAATAAGAGACCTGAAGGTAATGCACGAGATACCTATGTAGATGAATATGAAGCTACTAAATCTAATCATTCTGAAGAGGAAGAAGGAGGATAAGTTCTTATCACAATAAGAGCCTTGCTAAATGAGGAGAAATATCCATTTTATAGGAAGATTTTATTTTTCACAAGGTGCAAATGTGAAGGTATCATTTGTAATGTTATCATTGATAATGGTAGCATCGATAATCTAGTTTTAGAGGGGATGGTTAATAAATTACTATTGGAAAAAATGGGAAATATGCATCCATATCAGATTGCATGGTTGTAGAAGGACCATAGGTCTTTAGTCAATGAACAATATTTAGTGAAGTTCAAAATTGGGAATTACCATGATGAGGTACTGTGTGACATCCTGCCTATAGATTCTTTTCATGTGCTATTAGGAAGGCCATGGTAATTTTATTGACGTGTAGTACATTATGGAAATGCTAAAACTTATGATGTGCTATCGTTAAGCACATCATTAATTCTCAATGAATTTGTCAATCCAGGGCAGTGTACAAGGCTATCTGTGAAAGGAGTGAACAGGGCTATAATTTAAGGTCAATTGGGAGCAACAAGTCTTATTGGTGGAACTGATTGTGTGGGGGTTTTTAGGTCTCTTCTACCTCTAAATTGCATAAATTGAACTTTAATCTAATTGCAAGAATGAAAACTAATTGCTGATTACAGAAATGAAACCTTAGTTACAGTTGCAAGAATGAAATCTGATTAAATTACAGAATTAAAACCCTAGTTACAGTTGCAGAATTGGAAACCTAATTACAGTTGCAAAATGAAAGTCTATTTACTCTTGCAATAATGAAAACTAAAATTAAGTCCTATCAATACTCTGTAATAGAAGGTTGTCAATCTTCTGTGCAGGGGTTGACAACAAAAACAATAATGCAGGAAAATTGCAAAAAACTATAAATTGCTGGAAATGGAAATTGCAGTAAATTGGAAAGTTGTTGGAAAGCAAAAAGACTAATCAGATCTACTGCTAATCACATCACAAAAGTATCTTGAATAGAAAATAAATTATTAGGACTGAAATGGATGTTAACTACTACAAAAGAATGAAATTGACAAGTTTCACAGCTTATTCTACTGCAGCAAAATCAGAACAAAACCTGTCTGTTAGTCCTCCTCCTAGGTCTGGAAGTGGCCAGCCTCCTTTTCTAGAAGAAGGTATGAGTTCCTCTCTCTAAATATTACTCACACTCAAACATAATAGAATGAATAGAAAAACTTGTACTTTATTGATTCAAAACATGATTACAAATCTACTGCTAAAACCTATTACAGAACTGTAACAGTCTCAGTTTTCTCACTTATTCTCTATCTATATTTTCTCTACTACTATTTCTACTGTTATTATTATTATTCTTAGCTCAACCTGGATGGGAGCTATCTTTTATAGATGCCTAAAATCTAATTACAACAGAAAATATACTCTACAAATCAATTCCTGTTATTCTACAGTATTCCCTAGGTTTATCCTAGAAGAGGATCTTTTCCATAAATTGTGGCTTTGGATGGCAAGGACGACAAAGTTATATGGGAGATATTTTCCTTTAACCTCCTCAGCCTTCTTTCCCTTTTTCCACCGTCAAAAATCAGTCAACAGGTCAAAAAGTGCTTTATGTTCTCAATCCGGAGCTAAGTGGCTCAATCCGAAGAGACTGTATTTCTCAATCCGAAGATCTTCGAAATGACCAACTATGTACTCTTCAATTGATTTCAGCTACATTTCTCAGGTGGATTAGTCCTCAGGATCAGATTGCAATAGCCTTCATTCCTCTTCATGTGTGAATTCCATGCCTTGCCATTCATTGGTAGTTGGCTGGAATTTACATAGGAAAACCAGTTTTTGCTACATAGTAATAGTTCTTTGCACTATTTTCTAAATTCAAAGAAATTAATGCTTGAGAAACATCAAAATAAGAATAGTAAAGTGTTGCTATCAGCCTAAGCATATCCCTTATGTAACAAGTCATGGCAAAGTGACATAAAACTACACAAAAACTGTAAAAATCAGCATATAATATTCCAAACACATCAATCATGCAAACAATTAATACACAACATATTAGATCAACTTAACTAGTATATAAAGTAAATCATAGAGTTTTAGGCAAGTTTTAGTTGTTCAAAACATGCTATGATGGAGGCATTTCTAGGCCTCATCATTTTCCCCCCAACTTATATTAATGCATGTCCTCATGCATTCTATTGGGCTATAGAATCACAGATATCCATATTCAAGTTCCATGATCTGTAGAACAACTTTTTGCCTATATAGTATCCTCTGTTCTCCTGAAGGTTTCTGAGCCAATTTTCAAACTGCTCATCTGGTTGAGGATCCTCTTCAAAATAGTAGGGAACTGGAGTAATGATGGTTGGAGGCCTAAATCTGAGACCTACCCAGTTATGTTGCATAATTTCAATAAGTTGTATCACCCCTTCTGCTCTTCTTCTGGACCATTCCAGATTAATGGGGGAGATAGGCTCCCTTTTCTGTAAAGACATGGAAAGTTCTGCCCATCTATTTCTGCAATGTGATAATGCTGGAACAAAATTGTCATTACAAAAATTCTGGAATTTAGTTACACAATCCCTCAAATTTCTCAAATACATCCTTTTGATATCATCCCTGTTCATCATGAGAAAATGTTGTCTGGTGATAATCGGATGATTTGGCTGAATTGCTCTAACTAACAATTCAACTCTTAATTCAATTTCCTTATTTTACCTTTTTTCTTGGTCCCAGTAAAACTAATTTTGTAAGGTAGACATAAAAGCTCTCAATTGCACATCTCCTATGCAAATATGGGGGTGGAAATCTACATCCTCTAGAATGAAAAATTTGTGCAGAAATAACTCACATAGCAAGTTTTTCTGCTCTGTAGGACTGTTGAAGTAAGCTTCCAAAAACTCTTCAGATTTTTCTAGTTTATAGGGGAGACCTGAGCTAATTCTCATAACCTGCCATCTCAGATATCTCTCCTTCAGAATGAGACTATAAAACCTGGCAGGTCTTCTGAATTGAACCAAAAATTTAGCAATTTGACACAAGTCAGTTACTTTTTCATTCAATGCACTGATTTTTGTGTCCTTTGTCTCCAACTATTTTCCTACCAGTTTCAATTTCTCAACCTGTGTGGCAAGATTTTCATATTTGATCATCCAGTTAGCAATGTTTGTATTATACTGCTCTAGGGATACAGTATTGGGTGGTCTAATTACAAGTTGAAACTTAGGCAACAGTTCCACCTGTACCCCTTTTTCTGCCACTTCTACTGGTTGGACATCTGATAGCAATTCTACTTGTATCCCTTTTTTTGCTACTTCCATTGGTTGGACATCTGATAACAATTCTACTTGTATCCCTACTTCTATAGAAATCTTATTCAGAGGAGCACTTACTTGATTATTTACATTTTTCTATTCAAAATGCTCCTGTGCTGGTGTTTCTTGTAGACATAACTATTGTGACTCTCCATAGATATTCTTTTCTGGGCTCCTGATCGATTCTGGAGCATCTCCGGATTGAGAAGGTGTTGCTTCGGAATGGAAGGGCACTACTTCGGAATGAGCTCTTGTGTTTTCATCCAAAGATACCTCTATCAAGGGGGAAGAATTATCTACCCTAGATAATCCAAGCAGTAATTGAGCCAACTCTTCCTCATTATCTATTGTAGTTGACTATTTTTCAAATTGTAATAGTCTGCTCTTTAGTTCCTCCACTTCCTGCTGCAACTCTACAATTCTTTTTTCATGTTTTTCAATGATATTTTCCTTCTCCTCAACCCATCTGGTTTGTGTTTTAATCACACTCTTGGCTGCTCTCAACTGTTCTACAATGTCCACCTCCTCTTCTTCTAATTCATAATCTGATGTAGATAAATTATCTGTAGTTTGTTGCTCAACCATTATCTCACTTTCTGTTTCAACTGTTCGGTCCTGTTCAAAAGGTTCCATAAGGTTATCTATGATTGCATCCAAGTTTGCATCAATTTCAAAATTGTCTTGTCTAGACTCTTCCTCAACCAACTGTTAAGAAATTCTTAAAAATCCTCCAAGGTGGTATTTATAGTGGTTGGTTGTATTTCTGTGACATCAGGACTACCTTGGTTGTTCGTCTATTTTTATGTTTCTTTCAGGTGGAGTCTTGTAGACCTCCTGGTTCTTGGTGTATACTTTCTCTTCTTACTCTATTTTCTTGTGTCAATAAGGGTTGTAGGAATTGTATCAGGTTCTAGTGGAATTTCCTCTGCTTCCACTTCTATCTCTTCTCTAGTTTTGCTGGGAAATTCATTCCCTTGTTCTATCAGATCAATAATATTCTCAAAAAATGGCCCCTTTTGTTTTCCTTTTTTGTTGCCAGTTCTAGACCCTCTCTTAGTTTGTGAGGTTGAAGGTTTTGGGGAAAGGTACTCTGTTGCTTTTGTAGCAATATCTGTAGTAGCATTTGTTTCCTCCTCTATTCTCCTTGGATGCCACGTGGAAACATAACATTAAGTGCTCATTTCGAAGATTAAATTTCATTCCGAAGATAAAGGTTCACTCCGAAGACAAAGCAGGACTTGTCATTTTGAAGATAGTTTTCAATCCGAAGACAAGGTTGGACTTGTCATTTCGAAGACAATTTTCAATCCGAAATTTTTTTTTAATTCTAAGACAAGGCTTCATTCCGTAGATACAATGCATCAGTCATTCCAAAGATACAATAGAAACCAACATTCTTCTTTTAAAACATGTTTTGCTTATGCCAACTCTTATGAACACTTTTATACTAATGGTTAATTGTCATATACTATATATCAAATATTTACAATGAGAAAAGTGCAAGAAACATATACCTGGTTAAAACAAGTTAATGCAAGTTTTTGAAAGATGACTGCTTTTGTTGATGCTCTACTGAGGCTTACTGCAATACTTCAAAAACAAATGTAGTTGGTGAATTTGTACAATGGTGACTCAAAAGTTTTCAAGGTTATGCATGCCAAAAAACTGGTTTTCATGCATACCAACTCAATAGTGCCTTAGAAAAAGGTTTTCACTACTGAGTTATTCATTTTTTTCTTTTTATTCTGATTATGCCCATGAAGGAATTCACAACCAAAATTTATTCATCTTTTTGTTTTTCTAATTTTTTGATTTTATTTTTGTATTTTTTTTCTTGAAATCCATGATTATGCTCAATCTATGGCAATTGTGGTGGAAGAGGGAATCTCTTCTACCTGTTGTGCATCCAAGCTATCAAGTTGTTGCAAGAACTCCTCCTTAGTCAGAGGTGTATGGTACACTCGAAGATGATGTCCATTCACTACCAACTTTCTCCGTGAATCATCAATGGGAGAGAGGCGAGCTGCTCCATTGTCAAATACTTCTTCAATATGGTATGGTCCAAGCCATCTAGTCCTTAGTTTTCCAAGGAAGTCCACATAGCGAGAATCAAATAACAAAGCCCAATCTCCTTGCTAAAATTTTCTCTATTGTAGGTGGCCATCATGCCACAACTTCCTCTACTCCTGAATTACTTCAGTTTGGTGCAGAGCATCCAACCAAAGTTCATCCAATGCATTCAACTACAGAATCCTATCCGCCTGTGCCTGTGACAATTCAATTCCAATTTCCAATGTTGTGCGCAATGTTAGTAGCTCAAATTCAATAGGTAGGAGGGGATTTTTACCAAAAACTAGTTCATAAGGTGTGAATCCAGTAGTGGATTTCCAAGTAGTATTGTAAGCCCAAACTACTTCAGGTAATTTATCTAGCCAGTTTCTCCTATGAACAACTACTATTTTCATCAAGATCCATTCCAATTCTCTGTTTGTTACCTCAACTTGGCCATTTGCTTGTGGGTGGTAAGGTGATGATTTCCTATGTTTGATTTCATACAACTCTGTAAAAGCCTCAATAACTTTAGATGCAAATTGGGGTCCTTGGTCTGTGGTGATAGACCGTGGAGCTCCAAATCTCTAAAAAATTTGGTTATACAAGAAATCAATGACCTTCTCTTCATGAGCATGTTTGAAAGCACGCACCTCTACCCACTTTGTCAGGTAATCAGTGCATACCATAATATGCACCTTTCCTTGAGAAGGTGGATCAATAGGTCCCACAAAATCAAGCCCCCACCTCTCAAATGGTTCTAAAACCACTTGAGGTTGTAGTGGCATTTCATTTGTGTGAGTGGGTTTCCCCATTCTTTGGCATGCATCACAATGCCTGATGTACTTTTTCACATCCTTGTGAAGAGATGGCCAATAATATCCTGTTCCTAAAATTTTCCTAATTGTGCTTTTTACAGAATAGTGTCCATCGGAGGGTTCATCATGACAAGCCCTAAGGATATCATATACCTCATCCTTTCGGATGCACCTACGTAACACATGGTCAGGACTACTCTTGAAAAGCATACCTTGAATCCATTCAAAAGAAGAGCTCTGTTTGATCAATTGTTTTCTTTGTTTGGAAGTAAAATGTGGGGGAACTTTCCCTGTGACCAAATAGTTGGCTATATCTGCAAACCAAGGTGATTGGACAGATATAGCAAATAATTTTTCATCAGGAAAAGTGTCCTCCACTAATTCCCCTTCCTCTGTGTTCTGCAACCTGGACAAAAAATCTGCTACAACATTAGCTTTTCCTGGTTTATTGATTATTGTGATATCAAATTCCTACAACAATAGTAACCAATGGATAATCCTTGCACTCACCATAGGCTTATTCATCAAATATTTAATGGTTGTGTGATCTATGTGAATGAATATTTGATAACCTGTGATGTAATGCCTAAATTTATTGATGGCATAGATTACTGCCAAGAATTCTTTCTCAGTTGTGGTATAATTTTTTTAGCTCCTGTCAAGTTCTTGCTAATGTAGTAGATAGCATAGTGTTCACCATTGTTGATTTGTCCCAATGCTGCTCCAATTGCAGTATTGGAAGCATCAGTCTGTATGTGGAATGGTAATGTCCAGTTAGGTCCTCTTAACACAGGTGGAGTTACTAATTTTTCTTTCAGAGCTTCAAATTATTCCTGACACTTTGTAGTCCAGGAGAATTCAGAATCTTTAGTCAATAGGGCAAACATGGGATGGCCTATTGTGCTAAAGCTAGGAATAAACCTACGGTAAAAACCAATGTGTCCTAGGAAGCTTCTGACATCAATCTGAGTTTTAGGAGGGAGAAGGTTCTTGATAATTTCCACCTTCTTTGGATCAACCTGGATCCCTTGAGGAGAGATGTGATGACCAAGAACTATTCCTTCCTCCATCATCATAAAACATTTGTTTGGATTTAAGGATAACTGGTAGGTTTCACAATGAGTTAAAACTTTATCAAGGTGTTCCAATGTAAAGTCAAAAGTCTGTCCATAGACTGTGAAATCATCCATGTATATTTCAACACTGTTGGTAGTCAGATCAGAAAATATGGCTAACACTGCTCACTGAAATGTTGTTGGGGCATTACACAAACCAAAAGGTAAGACCCTATAGGCAAATGTTCCCCATGGACAGGTAAAGGTTGTTTTCTCTTGATCTTCAGGTGCAACCTGAATTTGATTATATCCACTAAATCCATCAAGAAAACAAAAATATTTCTTTCCAACAAGAGTATCTAACACCTGATCTATGAATGGCAATGGAAAATGATCTTTGTATGTCACTTTGTTCAGTTCTCTATAGTCTATACATACTCTCATTTTTCCATTTTTCTTAGGCACTATAACCAATGGAGAGACCCACCGACTATCAAAAATTGGGTAAATGAATCCTACTTCCAAAAGTTTTTCAATTTCTTCTTTCACAATATCCCTCAAGGCAGGATTCAGTCTTCTCTGAGGTTGTCTTACAGGCTTGACATCTTCAGTATAAATTCTATGAGTACATACATCAGGGTGAATCCCTGACATATCTTTGTAATCCCAAGCAAAAGCATGGATATGCTTCTGCAAAATAGCTATCAATTTTTCTTCCTCTTCCCTAGTAAGTTGGCTATTTATGTTCAAAAATTTGCCTGGCTGGACTTCTATTTGTTTTGTATTTGGAAGGACTGAATTTACTTCTTCACAATTGTTGACTAGGGAATTAAGAGGACAATGATGAGATGGGAGGACATAAGAAGTTTCTGTCTCATTGATTTCTGATGGAAGCATATCCTGTATGGAACAATGAGAAGGGAAGATCAAGTGATGGTGCCACCCATGTGGTAGTGAAATAGATGTTTCCTGTGATGGTATAGATGGCCTTTCTTCAGAACTTTGACCTTCTTCTCTCACTAGCAATTGATTGATATTGGTTGCTTCCTCTTCTAACCCTTGTTCATGCAGAACATTCATTAGGACTATTTCATTTTCTAAAATTTCTGTGTCATGGAGGTCTTCTGTGTGTTCCCTTACTACCAAGGTGGCTAGTGTGGAAATAACCTCTTCTGGTTCTTCATCTGAGTCAGGAAACCATAACTGACCTATGAAATTGCTTAAAGGTCTTGCAGGAGGATATAGAGAAATCTGTTTTAGGTCAATACCATTTGAAATTGTCATTTTTCTAGATCTGCAGTCTATAAAGGTTGTTGCAGTTGCAAGCCAAGGTCTTCCTAGGATAATGGGATAGCCATGTGCTGAGTTTCTTGGTTGTAAAACCAAAAAATCTATAGGGTATTCCCAAGAAGAAACTTCTATAGGGACATCTTCAATGATACCTTCAGGTTTTGCAACTGACCTATCAGCCATTTCTAAAACTGTGAATGTGGGGCTGAGATGTTTGAGCTGTAATTGTTCCATTGTATCCTTGGTCATGATATTTATTGTAGCTCCTAGATCAACTAAGACGTTTGATATTGGTACTGAGCTTATGATCACTATGATAACTGGACTTCCTGGGTCACTATACTTTGGAGGTACTAGTTTTCCTGACAAGAGATCAGCTATCTTTCCTTCAACATGAACAGTTTTAGGAAATGCTTTCTTTTTTCTTCCTGCTCTTCTGTTGCACAAATCTTGGATAGTTATTTTAATCATAGGTATATCCTTAATGGCTTGCAATAAGGGCAGTGATATGGTTAATTTTTTGAGTTCTTTCACTAACTCTGATTCAAAATTTTTTGTTGTAGTGTTAAGTCTCTCAGGGTATGGAATTATCCCTGATGAAGGTAACTGTTCTGCCTGTGGTTCTATTTTTTCTTCTTCTTCTTCCGTTGTTGGTTTGACTTTGCTTGGTTCAATAGGTTCTTGAATTTCATCTTCTTTCACTTCAATTATAACAGGTTTAGGTAAAACTTTCCCTGAACGTAGTTGTATGTTGCTACAATCCAGAATTTGCATATCTGAATTTCCTTCAGAATCAGCCATATAGGCAGGAGCTGCCTACCTTATGTTATTTGGATTTATTATAGGTTGAGCTGGTAATTGAGGTTGTTTCACCTATTGCATTTGTTGATTTGGTTTTCCTTGAAAATTTTGATTTGGTGCAGGCAGCAAATTCTGAGTTTGACCTTGATTTCTTTGTTGCCTTGGATAGGACTGGTATTGTTGACCCCACTTGTTGTTGATTTTGCATCCAAGATGGATTACTTTGATTCTGAGTCCATGGTGGGTTATTTTGATTCCATGATGGGTTATTCTGGTTTTGATTCTAGGATGGATTATTCCAACCTGTCTATGGCCATTCTTGAGAATTTGTCCATTGAGAATAATTCCAAGGACGTTGGGGTGGTTCTGACTGTCCCCAAGACATGTTTCCATGGTTGTTTCCCCAATTTGTAGGAAAATGAGGGGTATTTTGATACTGTTGAAATTTTCCCCCTTGTCTTGGTCCCACATAATTGAGTTCTTCTATTTGAGTTTCTAGGACAGTTTTTAGTTGTGGTAGCAGATGACATTTGTCAGTCAAATGTCCTTTTGAGCAAATACTACAAATGGCTGAAATGGATGTTTTGTTTAGAGGACATTCCTGTAAGGCATGTTTATTCCTGCATCTTGGGCAATAAATTGCTAAAGGTTCTATGGTTTTTGCTTTAGTAGACATTTCTCCCAGAGTTGTGTTTAATTGTACCAGGATATCAGTCTTAAAATTTGCAAGTTCCTCTATTAGGTCCTTCACATCAGTGCCATTTGTACTCTTTTTCTTTCTTTTCTGCCTAGTGCGAGAGTAATTTCTACAAAGATCCACAATCTCATCCATATTATGAGTACTTACATCCCCATTTCCCATCAAATCTAATACCTCTCTGGATTCATCTTGTAATCCTCTTAGAAAAATGGTTTTGCACAATTCTGGTTCTCCTAGTCCACACCTTCTTTGAATAAACACAAATCTATCAAGGTAATCTTCTAATGTTTCATCATCTTCTTGTTTAATTCTGAACAACTCATCTTTCCTGTTCCTTACTCGACAATACTCTTGATACTTGTCTAAAAACACAGTCTCCATTTGATCCCAGGTTTGGATGGAATCTGGTTGTAAGCTCATGAACCAACGTAATGTTGAGTCCTTGAGTGTTGAAGGAAAAACCTTGAGTTTCTTATTATCATTTATATAGTCATAGGTTTGACACACTACTTTGAACTCAAACAGGAACTGATCAGGATCTTCAGATGCAACACCCTAGAAGGTTGGAAGCATTGAAGGTGAGATTGTTTTCATGGGAGAGTTCTATGTGGGATTCAGAAGAATAGGATATTCAAATGTTCTAGGAGGTTGGAGCACATCTTGATCATCTTGATCATTTTCATTATGGACACGACCATGCTGGTCATCCCCATCTGGATTGCCTCTTTCTGCCATAATTTCTTGTTCTTCAGAAATAGTTAAACCTATCCAAATTTCTTTCTCAAGAGGTCCAAAACCTTCTGTTGATAATGAGTCTGGTAATTTTTCTTGCTCAGGAGATTCTGATGATGATGAAGCTGGTGGTTTTTGTTTTAGTTTTTCTGGTAGTTCAAACACAGGTGATTCACCCCTTAGGCATGAAGATCTTCTTAATGGAATAATCCAGGGATATCTTTGGATAATTTTACCTTCTTCATCCCTAGGCCTACTCATTCATGCCTACTCCTTAATGACATAAATTATAAGTCAATAATTGTTACTTAACCAACTATTATATTCAGATTTTACCCTAAATTTTCACAACTCAGTCTAATTAATAACTATTGAACTGTTGACACCTTCTAACAACACTCTCCTCGAAAATGGTGCCAAAATGATGCGCTGTCATTAAGCACATCATTAATTCTCAATGAATTTGTCAATCCAGGGCAGTGTACAAGGCTATCTATGAAAGGAGTGAACAGGGCTATAATTTAAGGTCAATTGGGAGCAGCAAGTCTTATTGGTGGAACTGATTGTGTGGGGGTTTTTAGGTCTCTTCTACCTCTAAATTGCATAAATTGAACTTTAATATAATTGCAAGAATGAAGACTAATTGTTGATTATAGAAATGAAACCTTAGTTACAGTTGCAAGAATGAAATCTGATTAAATTGCAGAATTAAAACCCTAGTTATAGTTGCAGAATTGGAAACCTAATTACAATTGCAAAATGAAAGTCTATTTACTCTTGCAATAATGAAAACTAAAATTAAGTCCTGTCAATACTCTGTAACAGAAGGTTGTCAATCTTCTGTGCAAGGGTTGACAACAAAAACAATAATGCAGGAAAATTGCAAAAAACTATAAATTACTGGAAATGGAAATTGTAGTAAATTGGAAAGTTGTTGGAAAGCAAAAAGACTAATCAGATCTACTGCTAATCACATCACAAAAGTATCTTGAATAGAAAATAAATTATTAGGACTGAAATGGATGTTAACTACTACAAAAGAATGAAATTGACAAGTTTCACAACTTATTCTGTTGTAGCAAAATCAGAACAAAACCTGTCTATTAGTCCTCCTCCTAGGTCTGGAAGTGGCCAACCTCCTTTTCTAGAAGAAGGTATGAGTTCCTCTCTCTCTAAATCTTACTCACACTCAAACATAATAGAATGAATAGAAAAACTTGTACTTTATTGATTCAAAACATGATTACAAATCTGCTGCTAAAACCTATTACAGAACTATAATAGTCTTAGTTTTCTCACTTATTCTCTATCTATATTTTCTCTACTACTATTTCTACTATTATTATTATTCTTATTAGCTCAACCTGGATGGGAGCTATCTTTTATAGATGCCTAAAATCTAATTACAACAAAAAATATACTCTGCAAATCAATTCCTGTTATTCTATAGTATTCCCTGGGTTTATCCTAGAAGAGGATCTTTTCCATAAATTATGGCTTTGGATGGCAAGGATGACAAATTTAGATGGGAGATATTTTCCTTTAACCTCCTCAGCCTTCTTTCCCTTTTTCCACCATCAAAAATCAGTCAACAGGTCAAAAAGTGCTTTATGTTCTCAATCCGGAGCTAAGTGGCTCAATCCGAAGATATTCGCTCAATCCGAAGAGACTGTATTTCTCAATCCGAAGATCTTCGGAATGACCAACTATGTACTCTTCAATTGATTTCAGCTGCATTTCTCAGGTGGATTAGTCCTCAGGATCATATTGCAATAGCCTTCATTCCTCTTCATGTGTGAATTCCATGCCTTGCCATTCATTGGTAGTTGGCTGGAATTTACACAGGAAAACCAGTTTCTATTGCACAATAATAGTTCTTTGCACTATTTGCTAAATTCAAAGAAATTAATGCTTGAGAAACATCAAAATAAGAATAGTAAAGTGTTGCTATCAGCCTAAGCATATCCCTTATGTAACAGGTCATGGCAAAGTGACATAAAACTACACAAAAACTGTAAAAATCAGCATATAATATTCCAAACACATCAATCATGCAAACAATTAATACACAACATATTAGATCAACTTAACTAGTATATAAAGTAAATCACAGAGTTTTAGGCAAGTTTTAGTTGTTCAAAACATGCTATGATGGAGGCATTTCTAGGCCTCATCAACTTATTCCTTGACAAAGGATGGAAGTCACCATAATTTGAAGCCCCTAAAGGAGGTGGACAAAAAGGTATGTAGGAGTGCAAAAATTTATTTAGTTGATGGTAGGAATTTTCTTTATGGTATGAAGCACAAGAATATGTGCTATGCATTAATTCCTAGAGTTAATAAATAAAAGTGTAAAGATATATCGATAGAAGTCTCATATCTATTTGGAGAATTTGAAGATATTATATCAGATAATTTACTTGAAGGATTGCCACTAGTGAGGAAGATTAGTCACTAGATGGATTTGATACCAGGATCCATTTTACCAAATAAGACAACCCATAGAATGACTCCTGCAAAAAATGAGGAGCTAAACAAAAAATTTCAAGAGCTATTGAAGAAAGGATTGATTTGAGAGATTCTGAGTCCATGTGTAGTACCTACAATACTAGCACCAAAGAAATTTGGAGAATGGAGAATGCATATAGACTCTCGAGCCATTAACATGATTACAATCAAATACAGATTTCCATTTCCAAGGATGGATGACCTTATGGATTGTTTGAGTGGAGCCAAGTACTTCATGAAGATTGACCTAAAGAGTGGGTATCATCAGATATGAATCAAAGAAGGAGATGAGTGGAAGACAACCTTCAAGACTAAAAAAGGTGTGTACGAGTGGTCAGTCATTCCTTTTGGGCTAACCAATGCACCAAGAACATTTATGTGACTCATGAATGAGGTATTGAAATAATTTTTAGGAAAATTTGTTATTGTTTATTTGGATGGTATTTCAATTTTCAGCAAGACATTGGAGGAGCACATGATGCATATTCGAAGAGTTTTTGAGAAGCTAAGGAAAGAAAAATTGTTGATTAATATGAAGAAATGCAATTTTATGAAGAAATAGTTGGTGTATCTGGAATTTGTTATCTCATATGAGGTCTTAAAATGGACCCAAAAAATTTAAGGCTATCATTGAATGACCTACACCAAGGATTATTAAAAAGGTATGATCATTCCATGGTCTAGCAAGTTTTTATAGAAATTTTATTAAGAATTACAGTAGTATTTGTACACCCCTAGTGAAGATAATGAGAGGGGATAAAAAGGAGTTTAACTGGACTACAGGATCAGCCACGAGTTTTGGTATGTTGAAGAAGAAATTCATAGAGAAAACTATTTTGGTACTTCCAGATTTCAATAAGGTATTTTAGGTAGATTGTGATGCTAGTGGTAGCACCATAGGAGATGTTTTGAGTTAAGAAGGTAAGCCCATTGCCTATTTTAGTGAGAAGCTTAATGATGTCAGGAAAAAATATTTTCTCTATGATCAGGAGTTTTATGCCATAGTTCAAGCTTTCAATAAATGGAGACACTATTTATTGCCAAAAGATATTGTTTTATATACTGATCATGAAGCCTTGTAGTATATTAATAGCCAAGGAAAGTTAAATCAAAGGCACTTAAAATGGGTTGTGATGGTTCACTTTATAAGTTAATAATATAGTAATTAAATGATTAATAATACTAACTAATGCTAGCTAATAATGTTAGGATTGAGATCCTAACATGCCACCCTACTTAAAAAGAGATTTGTCCTCAAAGCTCAAATTGAGAAGCTTTGTCCTTTGTTTTTCAAGAAGGATTTGTGTAAGTTCTTGGACTCTTTTAAAGGCATTCTTTCATAGGTAGGGATATCGAGAAGGATGAAGCATTAGTGGTGGGTTGCCAAGAACAATAGTAGAATCTTCCTTAGGAAAATCATGATGACAATGGAAGGGCAACCCTTGGGGTTCCTCAAATACTTCATAATGATGCATAAAAAGTGATGGTAATGATTTCATATCTTTTTTTTGTTCCTTGGTAGAGCCAATAGAGAAGGAGTGTGTAGTCACTCTGTGTTGGTTCCGAATAGGTTTGGTCATATGGCAAGAACTCACTATTGGTGAGTAAGGTATGTGTAGGTCTTGTAGAGTGCATGTTTAGCTAGCATTGATCACTTTGGGTATGTCTACCTCATCCCTACTTGGTACATCAATCACTTCTTACACATCGACCTCATTGTCTTCATTGTAGTGAGTAGGTGCACTGGTTGCTTCAAAAAAAACTACCTCATATGCTTGCTCTATGGAGAGACAGGGATAAACTTCCATCAATAAATACAATGTTAGTGTAGCACATTTATGGTGGGGTCCAAATTATTCATCACAATTATCAAAGAGTCCTTTTGCTCGTCGTTCCTTCATCTCCTCAAAGCTAAGATGTTTAATTCATAAAGTTTGGTTAGATTTGGGGGTTGTGTAAGTGCTTTGTGCCCTTCCATTATGCATAGGTTTGGGAGTGATGTAAGTGGTCGACGATTTTTCCATAAGTGATTTCTCTAATCATTTTTATGCATTGATTTTATCTTTCACTAATTTTGCCAATCCATAGGTTTGCATCATGGTATAGGGATTGAACCTTGTCACCTCCATTCTAATTTCCTCTTTTAATCGCCTAATGAAGCCATTGATGAGAATTGATTCATCCAATATTGCGTTGTGTTTGGTGATATCCTCAAACCGAGTTTGATAATCATGCACAGAAGTGATTTGATGAAGATATTTGAGCAATTCCCACATGACTTGGTCCCACATGGCTCTGATACCAAATGGTAAGACCCCAAGGTCTTACTATAAAATTATTAACAAATTAATGTAAATGTAATCGTAGGCCACTCAAATGGGGTTCCCTTGTAATCGCTTTGCCACTATAGGGGGCTCCCTCATTTAGAATCTATATTATTCTTCTTATTATTATTCACGGATGATTTGATATGGATGGCCAACCTAATATATATATCTACCCTAAATCTATGTTGGTGAAGAGACATGATGGTTCACGTATGAAGAGACGTGATGGTTCACGTTATGAAGGGTTGTGATGGTTCACTTTATAAGTTAATAATATAATAATTAAATGATTAATAATACTAACTAATAATGTTAGTATTGAGGATCCTAACAAAATGGGTTGAGTTTTTACAGAGTTATACTTTTGTGTTGAAGCATAGGAGTGGAAATTCAAACAGAGTTGAAGATGCCTTAAGTAGAAGGTAAAATTTATTGATAGAGATTAATGTGGAAGTTTTTGGCTTTGAAAAACTCAAGAGTTTGTACCCTGAAGATCCAGATTTTGTAGAATCTTGGAGAGCCTTCTTGGAACCTATTACTTTGGACAAAACAAAATGGTTGGATTTCTTAATCCAAAATGGGATGTTGTTTAGAAGAAACCAGTTGTGCATTCCAAGGAGTTCCATGAGAGAGAACCACATCAAGGAGAAGCATAATGGAGGATTGGATAGACACTTTGGTCTATATAATACCATTACTCTTGTTAGTGATAACTATTATTAGCCACAGTTACAGTAGGATGTGACAAAAATTGTATAGATTTGCAGAATATTCCATATGGCCAAAGGTGTAAGATAGAACACTGGGCTATATCAACAATTACCTATACCATAGAAACCATGGGAATATATTAGCATCGATTTTTTTCTTGGCTTACCAAGAACACATAGAGGACATGAATCAATATTTGTGGTGGTTGACAGACTTTCTAATATGGCACATTTCATTCCTTTCCATAAAACTAGTGATGCAGTACACATTGTAGAGTTGTTTTTTAGAGAAGTGGTGTGACTATATGGTCTACCAAAGAGTATATTTTTGGACAGAGATACCAAATTTATTGGTTATTTTTGGAGGACCTTATGGAAGAAGTTGAAGATAAATTTGAATTTGAGTTCTACACATCATCCACAAACTAATGGACAAAAAAAGGTGGTGAATAGAATTCTGGGCAACCTGCTAAGATGCTTGTTAGGAGATAAGACCAAGGGATAGGATTTGATTTTACCATAGGTAGAATTTACTTACAAAAATTCTATCAATAGTAGAACTAGTGAATCCCCATTCCAGTTTGTATATGGGAGCAGCCCAAGGAATGCTTCTGAGTTGAGGAAGATAGACAAAGGAGAAAAAAGTAGTGTTGAAGGTGAGGACTTTGAAGAGCACTTGAATAACTTGCATGAAGATGTAAGGAAGCATATTAATAATATGAATACTTATTACAAGGTAAAGGTAGACCAGAAGGTGGAGGTTCAAGGAATTCCAGGTTGAAGATGAAGTTATGGTTCACCTGAGAAAAGAAAGATTTTCTGTTAAGACATATAACAAGTTGAAAATGAAGAAGTTTGGACCGTGCAGGATCATAAAGAAACATGATTCAAGAAATGCATATGAGGTGGAATTACCAAGTGAAATTAACATATCACCTATGTTTAACATTTTTGACTTGATAGAGTATCATGAAGGGGACAATGAGGATGGACCAATAGAAGAAAGATGGAACATTCTAGCATATACTCCAGAGAAATAATATATAGAAGAAATCTTGGATAGTCATCTAAGAAGAAGTACAAGAAATAGGTAGTATGAATAATACATGGTTAAGTGGAAAGACATGCCAACTAAATATTCCTCATGGATTTATAAGGTAGAGGTTGATCGTCTTGATTTTTCTCCAACACTAGATAAGTGAAGGTCACTTCTCAATTTACCATGGGTGTCTGATGCAGGAGCATCCAATGGTGTAAGAGCAATCTTGCATCACCAAAAATAAATAAATTACATTTTTTCTTTTGGTTGTAAGTTTCTTTAGTGGTTTCAGGTCCATGAGGACACTTGGGAGGTATAAGTCAATGAGAAGTCCAAAAAGGCCAAAAATAGTCATAAGCTATTTTTAGTAAGTTGGCCTAAATGGACACATATGGGTTTGAAAATTTACCCCAATGATTGGGATTGAAAAATAGATTTTTTGGTAAAAGAATCACCCCAATACCCTGAATGGTTTGGGAGATATTAAAGTTTTCATGTCAGGAAATATCTCCAAGAAGGTTTAAAAAATAAAATTGAAGACATTATAAGTCTTGAAGAAGTATGAGAAGTCACCTCAATGAACTTTAGGTATTAAGGTGTTATATATATCTTTCTAATATTTCCAACGGTATCTTACGAAAGCCAAATGGACCCCTGAGTCAAAAGTTACAGTCTCGGGAAGCTGTGCCACCGAAATTAAAAATTGAATATATTTTTGGGTGAAAAATACAAATTTCAAATTTCAGATGAATATCTTCTTGGGTAGAAAAATTGGAGTTATGATTTCTAGAATGTTCT
The DNA here is from genome assembly GCA_028583015.1 of Wollemia nobilis. NCBI lineage: Eukaryota > Viridiplantae > Streptophyta > Pinopsida > Araucariales > Araucariaceae > Wollemia > Wollemia nobilis. Next base: position 73,898 of record JAQPPZ010000688.1, on the reverse strand, counting down.
ATGGGATATATTAAATGGGGAAGAGGGATCACCAAAAGGTAAGACGGCAAGACGGATCATAGCTCCAGCTTGTAGATTTCAAGTCGATTTTGCTTTATGTTAAAATCAGCCTTATGGTCGTAGAATTGTAACTCTGATTCTACAATTCACATCTTTGTAATTTTTTATTATGAAAAATCTATTTCATTGAAATAATATCAAATGTTGTGTTTCTTCTAATTTTTTCTGTGATTGGAGTATTGTGTGTGTTGGGTGGAGTAGCCCTTCATCAGATGTGTTGGGTTTCTACTGGTAATAAAGACTATGGAGTCTCAAACAAAGAAAAACATGATGGATCTATGAAAAGTCATAAATCCATTATTCAACCATTACCAACTACATTAAATATGGTAGAATTTTTAGTTCAAGTTTATCATTCTCAGATCGATGGGGATAGACACATCAAAATAAAAATGGATGGATCAGAATTCTAGACCACCTCCACTATCTAACGGTGCACATGGAGCACTAACCTTGCAATCAGATATTTATTTCTCTATTCAAATATATACCAATGATATTATGGAATGCTCATACCATATTGGCCACCTGGATTATTGTTGCAACAATTTTAAATAAACTATGCTTGTATTTTAAAATATTGAACCACCAAGAGGTTATAAATAAGAGTATCGAACTCTTGTTAAGGGTCAGCTCTTAGGTGTTTATAAGTTGCATATACTTAAATTTTAGAAGAAGGAAATTCTAAAATATCTTTGTTTAACCTTTGGTTCAAATATCTTGCAAAAAAAGTATGTATGAATGGATGAATGTTTCTAATTTTATTGAGTAAATGTGTGTAATATTAATTCTTATCTCTGGATTATTTTTCACATTTATTTATTAATTATAGAACTACTAATTTGTGAAGCCAAATATTTATTTACTCATGTTATGTGTATGATAAGTAACTGGTTGGTCTATTAAGAGGTCATGGTAGTGGCTCCATTTCATGGTTTTTTTTATTTCTTGTTGTTGCTTAATCTATACCATATCAAGTTATAGCCTCGACTACATTCACATTTATTTCAGTACTCTTATGTTCCCCCCTATTTGATTACTTTCAATCTAGTTAGAACTTACCAAAGGAACCAGTCTTCTTTGGAGATTGAATGAGTTAAAGTTTGTAGTCTAATCATTCATTCAATGTTGGCCATGTATTGGGTGCAATAACCAACCATAGGTAAATTTTGGACCAATAGTTTTTGGCATACCCAGTGCAGCCAAATCCCACAACATACTTAGATTAAATATTTGGTATTTGTATTTGTTCTATTTAAAATCAAATAACCTAGTGACTTCATTTTAAAGATCAAATCTAGAAAATATTTATATATCTAGTTTTTGGTTAAGCATAGAAATACATGAGAACCATATCAAAGGCTAAATATTTAGAAGAACCCATTGAGTTCCTAGAATTTTACCTTGGTAGCCTTAGATAAAATATTGTTTTATATTCTACATAAAACTCCTCTATTGTTACTATCGAGTCAACCAATATGGTGAACCCTCCCCATGCAATCTCTCATAATACAACCAATTTGATGCCCATAACTTTAGTCAATATAGTAGTTATAATGGCAACTAATAAAAACTAGAATATCCAACTCTATTCTAAGTGGAACAATGCAGATCCCCTAAATATAGCAGTTCAAAATCCTATTCCCCAAGTAGATTTGAAGGCTTTACCCACTTATGATGGTACTAGCAAAATCACTTATGAACACTTTCAAGATGTGGCATCACTGGAAGTAATTCATAATATAATAGAGGAGCATATCATGGTAAAATTACTAGTTATATCCTTAAGAGAAAAGATGTTATTGGTACAAAACTATCCCAGATCAAACCATCACTACATGGATAGAGCTAGCTAGTAAACTAGTAAAAGCATTCAATGAACAAGCTGATATTTTCTTCTTGCTCACTCAGTTTACTATTATGCATAAACACCCATAAGAAGAGATAGTTGATTTCAATAAAAGCTTAGTCAAACATGTAAAAGGGTACGTGATGGTCTCAGACCAACACACAAGAAAATTTAATACTACTTAAGAGCCTTTAACTCAAATATGGGGATGGCTATAAGACAGTATCAGGTGTTTACCTTCCTATAAATCTTTCAAGAGACTCTCAAAGTAGAAAAGGATATTATTTCTATTGGAATGTTACCCCAAAAAATTATAGTACTTATATTTCTATAATTCCCTCAGAATTATAATATAAATGCATCATATCTTGCTTTGGATCCTACGATAGATCCATCAAAATGGTATGAGTTACTAACCCCCTCAACTATACAATCTCCTCTAAAATTTTGATCTTTTCCTTTATCTTGTGCCTTACCATATCCTGATACTTAGATGGCAGTTCTCCTACATATACATATGACTATGAAAAACTTGACAAACAATATGACCTCAATGAAAAGGAGGGAAGACACAAGTAAATTTCAACCAAGAAGGTTCCCACAAGTAACAAAATATCAAGCTTCAACCAATAAGTACCTAAAAAATCCAGTAATAGTATATGTTAATCAAGAATATGAATCTTATACATATCCTATTGAATCTTATTATTGGTGCTCCACATGTAACAATCCTCATGCAAAAAAATTGTCCATGGTTCACCAACATCATATACAAACAATAACAATTGAGAAAGTAGAAATAGCCCATAAAGGATAAGTTAATATGATCAGGGAAGCTAACTATAATTTTATGATACCATAGTAGAACATTTTATAGTCTTAACCAGGTTAGGTAAAAAGTCCCTTCAAATTGATCCTAAGGAGCTCAATACTCTAAAATTTCCCTCAGTAGCAAAATTTCATACTAAAAAATGGACCATCTATGAGTTTGTATCCCTAAATATTGTTCAAAAGTAGAGCATAAAGAAACAAGAATGATGCATCGCTAAAAGAAACTGAGATTCAAGAATAAGCAAGAGATAAATTGAGATACCCTTCCTTGACCAAAAGGTAAAGAATAGAGGTAAATAAAGGGTACAAAAACAAGTATGATCCACCTACAAGGAAAAAGGATAAACAAGTCGATGTACCCACTTTCAGCATAGTCAAAGAATTGAAAAATACTCCTTCAAATGTAAGCATGTATGATGCACTACTGCTCTCTAGATAGATTGATTTGATACACAAATCCCTAAAGAGAATACAAAATAAAACCTAAACACACCCTCAATTAAATATAACCCAAGGTAATCCAATATCAATCTCAAGAAAAAATATGCCCCCTCCCTTCTATTTATCCTTGTAAATGAAATTATGGGTAGTACATAACTGCATGATAGACTCAAAAGCAGTGACCACAATTATTCCTAAAGATATGTGTGACATCATGAGAATGGAATATACCAGGATCAGTCTAGAAGTGCTACAATGAGACGTCACCCCATTAAAAATTATGGGACTTATTAAAGGTAAACCTATAGTACTAAAAAAATATCCCATATTACAATCATACAAGAGGTAGTAGTGGTTTACGTAGAACCTTATTTTGGAATGTGCCTTTTAAGGTAATTCACAACAAAATTGGAAGGATATACCTCATTGGAATACTCACATATGTAAATTCCATACAAGGTAAGGAGGATTAAGATTTTCAATGAGAAACCTTCATCTTTTCACATTGAAAAGATAGAAGAAGGTAACAAACATGCAAATAATGTACCATTAATTATTGAAGAAGTAGGGAAAATACATTTAATGGATGAAGTTCTGAAGATCTCAAGACTAAATACCAATATTCCTTAGAATACTTTAACACCACGATCAAGACAGGGATAGAAACATACTCAATTACTAAACTTGAGATACCTAAGGCTCTTGCATTAACAGAACAAGATCCTCCAACCAATCAGCTCTAGAATCTCTTCTTTGATGGTGCTAGATGCAATAATCAAGCTAGGGTAGGTATAGTACTAATCTATCCAACGAAGTATGAGAAGGTATTCTCATATAGACTAAAATGAAGTTGCACTAACAATGCAATAAAATATGAAGTACTATATTTAGGTTTGAAAAAGGCTAAAAATATGGGGTTCAAACAACTATAAATATATGGGGACTCAGAATTAATCATCAACCAAGTCATGAAGAAATGTATTAGTAAGCACCATTACTTTAAGGCCTATAAAAACAAGGTATGGTATCTTCTTGAGACCTTCAAATCATTAATCATTAATTCTATTCCTAGGGAAAACAACACTCATGCTAATATAATAGCATCCATGGGATCAAATTTTTGTCCCATAGCCAATGTTATACAAAATTAAAAAATAGTAAGGATAATTTATAGACCCTCAATCCTAGATAAAGACATCTTCTAGCAAGTTTTCAAAAATGATGAACAAATATTAGATTTCCTAATATATGATACAAGCCTTAGAAGATGAGTAAGATGATGGAATGATCCAACTTAGGAATAATCATATACCCAAAGGCCTAGTCAATTGTGAAATTTTATTTGATAGTAGTGATCAACCATCAGGTCACAAGATAAAAGTTGACAAAAAAATATACAAAAAGATGCATATAAGGCTAGGGAAAGTGTTGAAGGTAGGAATTGAATGTTACGAGGAAGAAGCCAACCAAATTCAATGATTATGTGAAGAGTTCAACAATATTGTGGCCTAGACATATGATGATCTCAAAGTATACAACAAAAACACAATACAACATACTATTGATCTCGATCTTGGATCAAATCCCTTATAAAAAAAAAATTCTCTATCAATCCTAAGATAGAGACACTAATGAAATAGGAGTTGTTAAAAATTCTCAATGTAAAGATAGTCTATCCCATAAAACACTCCACATGGATGGCCAAACTTATGCCAATCAAGAAAAAGAATGGGGACATCAGAATGTGTGTAGATTTTAGGAACCTAAAAAAAGCCTCGGTAAAATACTATTACTCCCTATCTCAAATAGATCAGATATTACATATTTTCATAGGGGAAAAGAGGTTCTCATTATTGGATGGATTCTTAGGTTACAATCAGGTTTGGATCAAATATGAAGACCAACACAAAAATTCATTCACCACCAAATGGTAACATTCACCTACTGTTAGAAATAGTTTATATGCTATTATTTGGGTTATGTAAATGTATCTTCTAGGGTACATACTTACGATATTAGATTACTTTAGGGGAAGTTATCTAGTTAATTCATGCAATGTAATAAAGGTACAAGTATTAATGTCCAAGTTGTAAATATGCAAGGTATCACTTGTACAACTAGATAGTGTTGGCCAAGTATCCTATTTTACATATATAAGGAAGACCTCATTGTTAGATAGAAAAAGCAAGGGGAGTGTTGGTGACATAGTAGCTTAGGAATCTTAGTAGGTAGTACAGTTCTATGTGGATCATCATCCATTGGTGATGGGTGCAATGTAGTCCAACATTTTATTTATGGAGTGCTCATTTCCTCCATAGCTACATTGTATTATTTTATATATCATTTATGTTTATTGCATATCTTAGTCATCTTGCAGATTTAATTTCATTCATATTATTCTACATCTCATGATTGTTATATTCCTTTGGAAATTGTATCAAAAGCTAACATTGGTATCAGAGCTACGATAGATCTAGTTTGTGTAGATTTATAGGAAATCACAATCATTATTGATCCTAAGTGTTTTTTCAACCTTACACACTATTGGATAAGTCACTATAAAAAGAGATCAAAAGAATCTAGGTGATAGAATTAGGGAGAGTCACAAGTGAGGACTTAAAGATATCTCAATCCTAAAAATACTGAGATTACATTTGACTAGAGTTTTTACACAGAGTTATAGGAAAACTCATGAAGACCATGACTCAAAATTCAATCCACTAGATTGACAGAGCATCTAGTGAGGATCCAAGTTATCTAGAATATTCTAACCATTTCCTAAAGTTTATTTTGTTAGAGACAATTAGTTATTTGAGGATTTGTTCTTCTATGATAGAAATCTAGGAGACTCAAACTTTTTTGCCCAAAGGTCGGTGTGCCCTCATAGTGCAAATATTAGTTCTTCATGCAAAAGAAGAATACAGTAAAATAATACTTCTAAAAAAAAGGTGTGGTGAAGCTAGGAGACTAAAGATCTTCATTGTATATAGAATAATAGGCCATATAAGCCTGATAAAAAAAGGTCATAGTAGCCTTTAAGAATAGGCCATAGAATCCTAATATAAAAATGCCATAGTAGCCTTGAAGTATAGGCCATATAAGCTTGATATAAAAAGGCCATAGTAGCCTTGAATAAAAGGACATAGTATCCTTAAAGCAGAATCCATAAAAGTATTGATATTGAATAGGCCATAGAAGCCTTGATACTAAACATACCATAAAAGCCTTGATATTGAAAAGGCCATAGAAGCCTTGATAATAAAAAGTCCACAGAAGCCTTTATACTAAAAAGGCCACATAAGCCTTGATACTTGAATGAGGCCACAAAAAAATTGATCCTAAAGAAGAATATGAAACTATTGAAGCACAAAATCTGATTTGTGTTCTTTAAGGTCACAAAATCTGATTTGTATCATGTCTAAAGAAACTATTGAAGCACCAAAATATGCAACTTTTTGTGGCCCAAAAAATCCACTAAAAAAGGTTAGAATTCTCCAATAACTTGGAAAATAACCTAATTAAATGAAAATAGAAATAGAAGCTTCAATATTGAGACTTGGTGAGTCTTAGATCCAAAGCATTACAAGATTGAATGCAATAAAATACATAAAATTACATAAACTAAAAGATTCTATTTACTATTATCTAAGCTAGGATTTAATATGAAAGTGTCCAATAAAAAAGAGGAAGGTGTATACTCATAAAATATAACCTCAAAACCCTTGTATTGCAGTAAGAAAAATCTGCCATGAAACCAGAATTTCAGATTTGAAATAAGAATGCAAAAAGAGGTTAATGTACAATCTATAGTACATTTTATTGCACCATTTTAATCTGGTTTTTACAACCCAAGAGAAGATTTGGATGTGTCTCAAAAAGGCACAATATCAATAGGAAAATAATCCAATAAGGGTTGAACATAAACACTCTTCTTCCCAAGCAATAGTAGCCACTCCAAGGGCTCATATTGGATGGACGAACCTGCAAAACAAATCCCACAAGAGGCCATCGTCAAATCTACATCTATGTAGAGAAAAGGGTGCACATTTACCAATTAACAACAATGTGAGAAGGATAGCAATGTGGTATGAATAACATCTACACTATAAAATAATGCATATACTCCTACCAATGTAATATGACCAATAATACAAGATGAACATCATCTAAAAGGAATCTATCTCTAGAAATGATAAATGAAAAACATCTACACTACAAATATACACATGTTTCAATACATTCAAGTCATGTAAGATAAATAAAAATTATCTACTTTCTTGGTTAAGATCTTCCATTGAACGAAGCATTAGATTTGCTACTCAAGCTCCATAGCGCCTCATCAATCCACCTGCAAAAAAAATGGTTGTGTGCTTCTCAAGAAATGTAGCAATGCAAAGGAATGTTAGACTAAAAGACCTAAGGATTTATAATAATATCATTGGAAGACATTATTAAATACTTATTGTTGGAAATTATATTTTACTTGTCTCTAAATTTCTCAAAAAAGACAAAAGGATTCTAGCATTAAAACCTCTTCAAAATTGGAAAAGTGCTTCAAACTATTTGAAGGAAAAGACAAGGAATATTTGAAGGAAAGAATAATGAAACTATTATTCATCTCCAAACTCAACTTCACTCATTGAAAATGAATAGTTGAGATAGCATACAACTATTCCTAAGGAAAGTAGAAGATATTAAAGAAAAATTGTTAACCTTAGGAGAAATAGTCAAGGATGAACTTTTTACTCAAGTAACCATGAGAGCACTTCCAAAAAGCTATAAGAATTTGGTCATATATTTACGTGTCTTAAGTAAAGATACATATTTTTATGATCTAGTCAATATAATTCAAGAATATGAAGTAGAAAACACATTTAAATATGATATGACTAACACTACATTGGCATCAAAAGATAATACACAAGGAAATATTCCTACATCAACAAGATAATAGAAATCATGATATTGTCAGATATGCAAAAATAAGGGCCATAGTACCAACTATTGTAGATAAAATACCAAGAATAGGAACCAAGGAAATAATATGAATAATGGGAATACATTTTTATCGTGATAATACCAAAGGAACCCTCATCAAAAAAATTTTTAGTGACCAGCAACTTATCCTCAACTAGAATACTAGAAGATAAATCATAGAGGTCACCTGGTTCAAAATATAGAAGAAATTAAAGAGCTGGAAGAACCTACAAAGGATTAAGAAGTGAAAGATCTATCAAAAAATGTAACATACTACAAAAATACTGACTATTTGCTTGAACAAGTTACAAAGAATGCAGAGGAAGAATACGAATCTCAAAAATAAGAAGATCCATATTAAAGACTCAAAGTCTTCAATACCCAAATAATGTAATATAGGAGGGTGTTAGAAATAGTTTATATTCCATAATTTGGGTTATATAAATGTATCTTCTAAGGTACATACTTAGGTCATTAGATTACTCTACAGGGAAGTTATCTATGCAATGTAATAAATGCACGTGTCAATGTGCAAGTTGTAAATGTGAAAGGTGTCACTTGTACAACTAGATAGAGTGTTGGCCAAGTATCCTATTTTTCCTATATAAGTAAGGCTTCATTGATATATAGAAAAAGTAATGGGAGTTTCGATGACACAATAGCTTAGGAATATTAGTAGGTAGTAAAGTTTTGTGTGGATCACCATCCATTGGTGATGGGTGCAATGTAGTCCAGTAGATTTATTTATGGAGTGCTCATTTCTTCCATAACTACATTATATTCATTTATATATAATTTATGTTTATTGCATATCTCAGTAATATTACAGATTTACTTTCTTTCATATTATTCAGCATCTCATGATTGTTATATCTCTTTGGATATTGTGTCAATAGCTAACACCTACAAGAAAATAACATTTGGTATATCCAACACTAGGACCATATTCCAGATAGAAATGGACTTAGCGTTCAATGAGCTAGTCAATAGAATAATAGTCATTTACCTAGATGACATGGCAGTGTTATCCCATAGAAAATATGATCATGTTGGGCATCTACGAGTGGTTTTCGAGAAATGTAGAGAATTGAATTTGATATTTCCTTGAACCCAAATAAGTCAATATTTGTTTTTGAAGAAGGAACCCTATTGGGACATATCATTTCTTGAGCACCTATGCTCATCAACCTATACTACTCAAGATACTTCATCTTATATGTAGTTATTGAACAAGAAAGTTATGTTGTGGTTCTTACCCAAAATAGATAAGATAAGGAAGAAATACCCATTGTTTTCCTGATCCAAACTATGCAAGAACAAGAAGAGAGATATAAATTCATTGAGAAACAAGTATATGCCATCATGAAGTCCTTAAAAATTTTAAGTATTTTTTATCCCAAAGTAAGACCATAGTGTACATAGTGCATCCCGATGTTAGAAATTTCATAATCTAAGGAGAGCTTAGTGAATAGAGAGTTGGATGGGTGTAAAAAATCTAGGATTATGATGTGGAAATCCACCCCACTAAGCTAATAAGGGGTAGAGCACTATGTCAAGAATTAGCATGAAGAGCTGGTATAGACAATGTGGCTTACCAAGTTCTAGAACTAGCCATAGAGAGAAAATAATTAGATAAAAATATATATTGGGTGGATGAATTTACAAAATACTTCCTAAAAATAAAATGCCCAACAAATTTGAATGCTTCACAAAGAAGGTATAGGCTACATGCCCTAAAATAAGTCTTACTACCTAAAGGTCTATACAAAAAAAAATTGGATGACATACTTTTGAGGTGCATTAAAGACAAAGAAAAGCAAAGGATACTACAGGAATTTCATGGAGGTTTTTTTAGGAGGATACTATTCAGGGAGGACTATCACATTTAAAATACTTAGTATAGGCTGCTATAGGCCTAGCATTTTTTCCAACTCTTTCAATATCAAAAGAGAATGTGATGAGTTTCAAAGGTATGTAGGGAGAAAAAAAAATACCTCTTTACCCCTCAAGTCTATACAAGTAGAACAACCCTTCCAGTAATGGGGTTTAGAATTCATAGGAGTAATAGAGCCAAATTCATCAATTGGACATAAGTATATTTTAATAACAACAGACTACTTCACCAAATGGATAGAAGCTATACCTACAAAGAAAGTTGATCAAGAGGTGGTGATTGAATTCATCGAGAGTCTCATTACAAGGTTCGAAATACCTAATGCATTGGTTAGTGACAACGGTTCATCCTTCATTGGAGCTAATATAATCAATTTTTTTAGTAAGTATAGGATTTACATAAAGACTTATTCCAACTATTATCCATAGGGAAACATTTGAGCACAATCAACAAATAGGAATTTACTAAGGATCCTGAAAATAACCTTGAAAGATAACAAATGGAGTTGGCATTCTTTAATTAATCAAGAACTATGGGATGATAAGATAATCATAAAGAAATATATCAACATATCTCCTTATGCTCTGGTTTATGGAAAAGAATCTATCCTTCCCATATATATGGAGATACCAACTTTACGATTTCTTGAAAAGGACCAAACAGAAGATAGTGACCCTATAGGAAATACGTTGATGCAACTGTTACAATTGGAAGAAAAAGAGAGTAGGCTTATATATAGTGCCAAAATCACCTAGAGGAGACCAAAGGATGGTTTGGCAAGAAGACTACCTTTAGGAAATTCAAGGCTAGAGACCTGGTCTTAAGGTGGAGCGCAAATAAAGCAAAACCTGGAAACCATAAAAAGTTTGATTCTTTTTGGGAGGGTACGTTTGAGATAATACCAAATAAGTAACAATTTTTTTTAGCTTCAATATGAGCAGGGAATAATCCAACCTATTTTTATCAATGGTTTCCATCTAAAAATATACTTTCATTGAAAGGTCCCCATATCTATTGTACTTTATGTACTATATATAGCTTTTTAAGTTTTCTTTTTTCAACATAGTCGTGGTTCGATGATATATCTTAAAGTCATGATAAAAAGAGAAGAACAATATCATGATTCCATGACCTGTCTCATTTTTGCAAGAGTAGTCAACAATAATCTTCAATAATTACAAGTAGATGTTTCACAACAATTAGTTTCAATAGCATGGATTAGCAATCCAAACGTATCCAAAAACTATGGGTGCATAATAAGTGGGAAAGCAATTTTTTAATTTCAAGGAACACAGGGAGGTATGATGCTATAAATGCAATGATTATCATTATTCACTGACAAAATGTGGTGCACGAGTTGGAATAGATACAACATTCATGTTGGTTCGTCGACGAGAGTGGCCAAATACCAAAGTTACTACACGTTGCTCTAGTTTTTGTCCAAACACTATTTATGGTTAAGAAACCCTAACAGACCCCATTTCTTCCAATTTTTTTTTTTAAATTACTCTCACTCACTAAAAGCTTTCTCTTAGCCGAAGTGCTATCAAAAAAATTCCCATCGACCACCATATCAAATAGGAAAAATTACTACAATGGTAGCATCATATTCGTACATCAAAGCCATAGTGCATGATGAGGATGATAAGAATATCCCTTTTCATGACAAAGATGTAAGGATTTTAGATACAATTGTCATAGCTAAAGAAGTTATGAGATTAAGGATAAACGTTGAGGAAAGAGCTAGAACATGTATTACTCCATCTAGTCCCTGGACCTTTGCTTTTCATTACTTGCTCTTCTTTTATGTATACAATCTAGTGCATCCCTACTTTAAGATGGTATGCGCAATCAATGCGCAATCACCAAGTATTAATATCCAAAGCAAAAAATCATTCGAAGTAAAAAGTTTCACCCTTAGATCGAAAGATTTTGTGGTCGCATTTGCTATGGGATATGTCCCTACTTTCATACCCAATGAATTTTACCTAGATGATTAGGCCAGGTATTATACTTCAAACAAGGCCATGAGGAATTTTTTAGAAATACAACTTAAGAAAGCACCATTAGATAGAAATTTACCTGAAACCCCCATCCCCCTCATTGAGTTCAAGAACCCAAAATTATATAATGCTAGCAATCATAGCAAGGATGCCTTTGGACAAATAGGTTTATGGCTGTAAAATCACCACCACTTAGTGCATATCAAACCCCAAGTTTTATGATACCTCTATCATGGACTAGAACACCATGTTCATTTTATTCAATTAGTCAGCCTTCATATACCACCAAATTCACAAACAACTGACTAAAATGAAAATAATTCAAATTTCCTTTTTATATTGCTCCCACTTGGCCTAGAATTTCTTTTACTTCATGGCAAAGAAAATACTTTTCATATCAGTTGATAATGAGGATGAGAAGTGTAGAAAATTACTAGTATATGAGTGGACCTCTTTACTTACCACCACTGAAATCTACTATAAGTTCAAAAGAGAATTCTTGGGACCCACTTTGAAACTTATAGATGAAGAAATAGGTATATTACCCTCAATGATAAGAAATGTTCTATAAAACCTACATGTAGAGGAAGGATACTGGTTTGTGTTGATGCAAGGAGTAGTCATCCATCTATATGGGTTCACTAGGAAGTCATTCTACCTCATTATGTTACAAACTAGTTGTTTGCACTTGAATACTACAAGTAGACCATGTACATAAATGATAATTTTTGCATAGGCATAGGTCAAAAAGGAAATTTCCTCCTCCCATTCAAGTTTGAGGGAATAACCCTATCAAATAATTGGCATCATGAGAAAGTCACCCAAGTTCTGAGGGACTTAGGGCTGGTAGAATTATTGCAAAAATGGATATATGACCCCATCAATAACTTCATGGAAATATTAGAAATGATGGCACTAGGCTGGCTAACTACACAAAAATAATGGCACTAGATCCAAGCACCATGCAAAGGTCTAAATTTAATATCATACATTTGGTAGATAAGCCAGTGGAAGAATCAACTATGGAAGATTACCAAGTCAAAACGGTGGTAGAGGACATCACTCAAATTTCAATGTAGGATGAATATGGATATGCAAGGGCTCATCTAGAGACCATCTACGTCCATGGGTACTACTTCAAAGAAAAGTGTAAATTATTTGAGGAAATGATCCATGAACTAGAAATAGTGCTGAGTGAGAAAAACAATGTGGAAAAGGTATTGAAGAATGAAGCCAAAAAGTGGCAAGATAGGTTCCAAGAAATCACCAAATACAAATACGAAGCAGAAGATATCCACAAATAAAATTATGCCCTGATCAAACAACTCAAAAATTTTCAGAAAAAAATTTAGGAAGAAAGAACCAAAGCCATGGGTTTCTAAAAATATGGAGCTAAAAAAGCAAGGAGATAAATGCTTGAAGATATCATAGAGGTGAGCCTATTACTACCTATAATACTCTATTTGAGATAACTAAAAAGGGTATTAGGGATAGTGAATTATGAGTTCAAATAATTTGAATGCTTCTTACAACCCAAATTTCTTGTAACCATTAATAATCAAGCTCTAGCTATGTATGAATGGCTACCCCCAACCAAGAGTGGTCTAACACCAAGATTGTAGCTAGATACTTCTTCAAGAGGCATGGGCTTATGAACCAGGGTTGGTAACTCATCCAAGATATTAGGGATAAGACCAAAGGTATACTAAAATAGTGGGTTCTTTGGATTTTAGGATGAGGAGTCTAACCTCTTGTAAGAGGAAGAACTCAAAACTACTTTAAATACAGTCATAGAAGATAAATCCAGCATAAAAAAATGGTCAAAACATGGCAATAGTAACATGTTTTCAAGCTCATACAAGATATTACTCAAATAAAATATTACCTATATGAGTTGATATTAAGGTCAAAATCCATGTCCTATGATAATACCTCTAAATTAGAATAAATCTATCACTAGTTCATGGAGGCATCCGATCCTAAAAGGGAAACCTAAGAGTAAGCTTACAAATCTTACAACGACATGGCTACAAGGTTGCAAGACCAAAGTATTGATAGTATAACCCAGGAAAATGAAGATATTGAAGGAGGAACGAAGGATATATCCAAAGAGGAAATGAAATAGGAAGTCAAAGGAGACACAGATGAAGATACAAGAGAACAGTCCCTGAAAAATCAAAAGATCGAATGATAATGTTACATTGATATCCTTTTTTGCCATTCCCTCCATCCCTCATTTTATCTAAAATTTTTGTATCCATACTTCATCCCTCCTATTTATCCGTTTTTTTCAAGGGACTATGCTCACCCAATGGATAAAGGCTCTAAGTTATAATTTTTTTTTAGCAAATTAACTCTAGAGGTGTCAATAATGTAGGTAAAAAAGACTACATCAGGAGAAATAAGACAGTGATGAAATCCCCAAAAAATTGAAGAATTGAAACATATCATATTTCCACTAGAAAAAACCAAGAAAAATGCCAAGGGCTGAATAATATTGCGGTTTCATGACATGTCAATCTTCTGTTGACAAAAGGCAAGAAAAGGGCCAAGGGCCGAATAGTGTCAATTTTGTGATGTGTCAAGTTTTCATCTGAGAAAAGCAAGAAAATAGCCATGGGCTGAATAATGTCATGATTTCATGATATGTCAAGATTCTACCAAAAAAAGGCAAGAAAATGGTCAAAGGCCAAATAGTGTCACGATTCCGTGACATGTTGGGTTTCCATCAGAGAAAAGCAAGAAAAGGGCCAAGGGCCAAATAATATCACTATTTTGTGACATGTCAAGTTAGAGTATATTTACTAGGTATATTTAGGATATTTATTTTCTAGATATTATATTTAGAATATTTTCTAGATATTATCTTATTATTTTTTTGGAGTTATCTATCCTGGATGAGGTTAGTAAACTCCTAGTTTTTTGTGTGGCTAAGATATATTTAGTTTATTATGATCCAATGGCTCATATTGTACACCTTTGCTATTTAATACAAGGTCTTTCTCATGGAATAATAACTTCTTGAGCTTCTCTTTAATTTCTTGTGGTGCTTTGCATAACTATTTTCTTGGGCTTGAATATTTATTTTCAATATTCTCTACATGGTACTAGAGCCGGATAGATTTTTTTGCAAGCATTCAAGAATTTTTTGCAATTTTTATTTTACAGGTTTGAAGACATTTGAAGGAACATTACGAAAGTGTGGATCTTACCTTTTAGAGTTTGGCCATCGTATTATCTCACCTTGCCAATTTTATTGGGAATATTGTTTATCAAAAATTGGTTTCAAACCTTGTTTCAGGTCCCTCTTTTCAGACTCAAGCCATAGCTTTTTCACTACAAACCTGCAGTCCCGCAGTTTTCTGAAGAAGCAACTTCTGGAGGATGTTTCTCCCTCTTTCGAAATCCATTTTGGGTCAACATTTTTTTTATATTGAATGATATTTTGAGGGATTCATATTCATGTAGTCAGATCTATATTTTTGTGGATAGGATTTTTATAAAACTGTAGTTTTTTTATTGCAAACCCACGACATCGCAGTTTTCTAGAGAAGCAACTTCTGGAGGTCGTTTCTCCCTCTTCTGGAATCAGTTTTCGATCAATGTTTTTTTTATATTGACTGATTTTTCCAGGGCTTCACATTGGTGCATTAAAAATTTAGATCTTGTGGATATATTTTTTTATAAACTTATTTTTTCTTTGTGTATTTAAAAAAAAATCTTCTTTTTCAGTGGGGGGCTTTATATTCTCGTTGTAAGCCTGAATTATAAAGGTATTTTTTGAAAGGTTTTGTTGATCCTACGGACTAAATTTATAAAGTCACTTTTACCCTTGTTTTTCTGTTTTTCCACATTGTTTGGACCTTGTTATCATACCATTGTGTTCGTATAGGTGGAAACCACATATTTGTGCTTGTGGAGTCATTTTGGACTACCTTTGCGATTGTGGTGCTTCTTACTATCTTCTCTCTTATTTTGTGAGACACTTTTTTTAAGGGGGGTTTTTTATTTGGTGAATTTTTCATAGTTTGATAGCTATATTGGTGTCTTTGCAGGTTACCATGTTGGATCTTTCATTTGATCTTTCAACACTTCCCATCACTCCATGCACTGATAATGATTCATATCCTGCTTGGCGAGATATTATTGTTGAGAAATTTTGCTCAATTAAGATTTTACCATATATTCTTGGTCTTATTCCTGACCCTCTCCCTCACACACCTCAGTGGTATTTTTGGCAAGCTAGATTAAATCATGTATGCAGTATTATCATATACACCATAAATATTGTTTCTAATGATATTTTACCACCTGTAAACTGGGATTCACAGGCATCTCCCCATACATATTTTTCCATACTTTGTGCACATTTTGAGAATATATTATCTTGTGATGAAGAATCCTTGATGCATAAAGATGCTTTGGATGAGGTCAATATTTCTATGCCAGTTGAAAATATTTTGCAGGATACTGATACAACTTCAAAGACTTTGGAGTCCCTATATTCTTCTATGGATTGTCCTAATTTATTGACACTTAAAGAGGACATTTTGGATGGAATTTCTTCTCTTTTCATTGAGTCACACATTTTGGATGTTGTTTTCATATAGAGCATTTTGAGGACTTTATTGTGGTGTGCCTTCCTTTTTTTGATGAGCCACCTTGTCCTCCTACTCTTATTGCATTTGAGTCTTCTTTTGCTTCCTTTGTCTTGCATAAGGAGTCTTGTAAGACTCTCTCATAGGTATCTTTGGTTGGAATCTCTTTAGGAGATCTTGAAGACCATTATATGGCTTCTTTATCTTCTTCTCTTGTTGCTTCCATTGCTATTTTCCTTATGCAGCAAAATATTGAGTCTTTAGACTCTACACTCATTGGTTTGTTGACGACTTCTTCACTTTGATATAATTCCTAGCCTTTTTCATCATCACAAGCACAAAATTTCAAGTTTTTCCCTCATCATACCTTCTTGGAGTGGGAATATTTTTTATGAATGCCTCTTGAATTCTTTCTTCCTCATGGGAGACATTCAGTTCGACGACGAGGCATCTATACATTTTGGGACCATCACATAGATCCTTTGTAGGACTTTCTTGATGAATGTTGTCCTAGGGGGGTGTTGAAGAGGACATCTTCCTCTCCATCCTCCTTCCACATATTTCTTCATATTTCTTCTATATCTTCTAGTAGATGGTTTTTTCCCATGTGGTTTTTTAATCATCTCTCCAAAAGAGTTTTTTTATGGATATATTGTACATGAGTACCTTATCAGACCTTGTTGCAGGGACTCATATTTGTGGATATGCCACTTTTTTTATTTTGTTGATTCACTACCTACTAGTACCACCTAAGGGGGGGTGTTAGAGTATATCTTAAGTTGTTGGATATGGATATGCCCTGCATTTGGGTGTGTAATTTCATCATAGCATGGTCACACTTGATCGTCACCATTGTTGTTATATGTTGAAGTCCAATGGCATCTAAAATTTCTCTATCCACTAGAATCAAGAGCCCTCACAACTCCTCCAAAGTGTGTTACCACAAATCATATAGCTGTAAAATATTTAGCTACACAAGAACATATAAAAATCCCACTTTAGCCTATATTATTTATTTCATTCCTTTTTCTCTTTCTAATCTCTATATTTAGTGCACAATCACACCTTCTCCATATTCTCATGTGATTTCATAGAATTGTGCTTTCCACTGGTCACTCATAATTTTAAACTTACCATATAGGATGAAATGACAAGGTAACCATAAGAACATGGATCACATTCTCATGGGTACCTCATGAAATTGCACACCCAAATGCAAGGCACATTTTTAAATAATTCTTAAATTTTTAAAAATTAATGGTAAAAGGACTCAAAACCTCACTAGAAGGTTATTGGATAGATACCTATCTAGATAAACATACCTGCTACCCCTACCTCACCTCTCATAATCATTGAATGGTGGATAAAAAGTGTTATGGTTCTCTAAATATCTATTTTCTCTCTCACATAGGGTAAAAATGAATTAGTTTTTACCCCCACCCTACCTTCTAACCCTCCTCCAACTTCTATATTTTCTTTCTTTTATCCTAACTATATTTTTCATCTGTAGTTGATTCATGTCCTACTCATGTTTCTTCATGAGTATTTGATTCACCTCCAAAACTTGAGGGGGCACCCTCACTAGGTGTATAAGTGCAATTAATACCCCATTAAAGTGCTATTTTTTAATTTCTAAAAATTCATATGATTTTTGCACCATCACTCAACCTTAGTCCAATGACCATCCAAAAGTAATATAGGGGTACCTAAATCTAATCCAACCTCCACATGCATCACAAAAATATGGATCAATGTTAATCCAACAATATTTCTTTAATTCAACCAATCAAGGATGTGATATAACTTAGTCAAAATTCAAACTATAAAGTCTTAATACTAAAAACTCTTCATAATAATCATCAATCAATATGAATTCTTAAATAAACTAAAGATACAATTGTAATATCTCAATATTGTGTACAAATATCTTTTTATCTTTCAAGTAAACACGTGTCCATTGCACCTCATGATAAGATAGAATCAAAAATCCATTTTATGCACTTGTCATTAAACAATAATTAACTTATTATTTCTTTGTGCCCTTAATTGGCCAGCCTATCATATTTTATAGCCTTAACTAGCTTTTCTATCATCCTTTACAACCTTAATTAAAACTATTTATCATCTTTCATGGACTTAACTAGCCCACTTATCATTTACTACATCATTAAATGGCCTACCTATCATATTTGTAGCATTAAATACCCATTTCTCATATTTCATAGCCTTAACTAGATCATTTATCATCTATTGCAATATTAATTGACCTACATATCATCCTTGTATCCTTAATTGGACCATTTATCATAATTTTATGGCCTTAATGAGCCTACCTATAATCTATTATGATGTTAACTAGTGCACCTATCATAATTTTGAAATTAACTCACCCACTTATCTTTTCTTTCTACCTTTAATTATCTTGATTATGATATATTATAGCCTTATCTAGGCCACCTATAATATTTCTAGCCTTAACTAATTTCCCTATCATCTTTGCATCCTTTACTATACCACTTATCTTTTTTTTATGGTCTTAGATAGTTTTCCTATTATATGTTATGGCCAAAAGTATATTCCCTATCATCTTGATTGATTCACCTAAGTTTTTTTTAGTTGTCATAGGCATTTATTTTTTAATTGAGTCTCAATTTTCCATAGTTTACTATCATCACATTTCAAATAGATAAGAATAACCATAAAATTGCTACTGATTTCCATTGTAAATAAATCTAGGTTCTTAGTTACATCCCTAATAATTATGATGCACTAGAAAATACATCCACATATTGGGATGAGAAGGATTATAGGGAACCAAGGCACTGATTGCTCCCAATTTGCATGGTTTGCTAGTATAAATACCTTAGCATTCATCCACTCTAAACTCAATCACAATACTTATCAAATAAAATCAAACCCTTATAGTCCTCCCTGAAATGGTATTGATTACCGTTTGTATTGAGATAACTCCTCTTATGGAGGTTCACTTGTACAAATATTCGTTATCATAATCTAATGTTGAATTGTGCATGCATGAAGCCTAAGGTTGATACCTACCTGCATCAATTAAAGCATGGATCTCATCACTTTAAAATAATTTTATCCTACAAAGCTACCTTTATCAACATAAATTAACCCATAAAATTTAGTTTTTTCTTATTAGTATAAATTAATTCATCTCTCTCAATTTCAATTTATATAATCATTTCTAGTAATTAAGATCAAGCTATGAATTCAAGCTAATTCATCCTCTATCAATTTGAGTTCATCAATCAAAGTTAATTTAATTTATCTTTCTCTATTATTGATTTATCTATCTCTATTATTTTAGATTAACCTCTCTTCTTCAATCCAAATCATTTATTTTATTATCATTTATTTTTACTTAGATCTAGGTAATTTATGTCAAAATCCTGATAGTCATCATGGGAGATCACTTATTTTTCTATACCACCTAACTCCTTTACATGAAAGGGTATGCAATGGATGTATTTCTAACTAGGGGTATCTCTTATTGTTATATCAATTAAAAATACACTTACTTTGAAGATAGTGATAAATTCATCTAAAACACCTCCTCAATTAAGGGTGTCCATTAACAATCAAATCAAACATATCACTATGCATACCCCATAATAGACATCACATATTATAATGTCTAAGAATGCATCAATATGAAATATAATGTCCTTAAAACCTATAAGGTCTAGGTATACATCAAGATGAAATCCCTTCAAACTTCCATTTTCTAGGCACATATCAATATAAATTCCTCTACAAAAAGCTAACAAATATCCTCCAGGAAACATGAACATGAGTCCTCTAGATCCAAGAGGTATAGAAAATAATTTTTTATAAGTATCATAATATTATTTAATATGAAAATGGTATAAACATGGATGAATACCTAGTTATCTAAACAAATCAAAGCCCTAACAAGTTTAAGCACATAAAAAGTACTCTTCATATTGGTAATTGTCTAATGTATTAATACCTAGTAATCTAATAAAATCATAGATCTATCAAGTCTAGGCATATTTATATAATTCTTCATGCTAAAAATGGCCTTCGCATGATCATATCCCTACCAAGTCTAAAAACATATAAAAATAGTTCTTTGGACTAACAATATTCAAAACATGATTTAATCCCTTACAATCTAGAAAAATCAAAACCATAGCAATTCTAAGCACATATATATAATTCTTTAGAATTATAATTACCTTTGCATGATAAAATACCGAGAAATTATAGGCACATATAACCAAAAAATCCTCCAAATAAACAATTTTCTAAACACAATTGGATCCCTAGTGATCAATGTAAATCAAAATCCTAGCAATTCTATGCATATTTATATAATTATTCAATATGACAATGGCCTTAGCATGATAAAATTCTATTCTAGACACATATCAATATTAAAGTCCTTTGAACCCATAAAATCTAGATATACTTCAATATAAAATCATATAACCAATGCTAGTACAAAATCCTTCTAGGCAATGGTAATACATGCCCTCTAAAAAAGTTGATGAAAGTATTTTATGCAATACATATAATGCATCAAACCTTAAGTTTAAAACATACCTCCATTTCAACATTGAGGTATTTATAGTAGCTTTTGAAGCATTTGTTTCACAATGAAAACCTTAAAATGGGGGAAAATGTAGACACCCAATTTTGGAACATCTATCTAACTCATAATATCATTAATTCCACCAATTAATCCTCATACATTAGCCCTCTAATCAACCAAACCAAATCTACCTTTCCTAGACCTAACATTGGAGCATTTATCACTCCCAAAGGTAATTTTATCTTTAGGATATTATTATCCCTATCAAATCTCTAAAAAACTTCACAAAAACCCCACCATTACAATAGGATCAAAAATATCTTTCTAGAAATTGTATATATACATGCCTATACTACTATGAATTTGGAAAACTTGTAGGATGTGAACTTATCTCCATGATGTGAATTTTATTAAAAGTTAAAATTTCTTCAACTTTAGTGGTTCACTGTCAAACTAAATTATAGCTACAAATATGTCAAGCTACAAATTGGTCTAAACAACTTTCATGCTTAGAATTTTGATGCACTTCAAAATTCCCACTTCCTAGTAAAACATGTTGTTTACCCTAACAACATGAAATTTACCCTCAAATACCCCTACCTCGATTTTCATGCCAAGAAAATGGAAATTGATTTAATTTCCCTTTTTTTTTGAAAATTCGGGCAAACCCGATGAAATTAAAATTTTTGATAATTTTGAGCATCCAATTTTTTCCAAATCCCACGTGCACCTAATTTAAGTGCTTTTTTGGGATTTTTAATCTAATCTGGGTGAAGCCATATTCCTAATAAATTCAGGAGATCCAAATTTGTCCAAATCAGGTAAAATCCCAAATTGGCCTAACTACTTGGCCTATTTTTGCCTCCCTCCCTGGTTCCTCAACCTGCATTAGGAATTTAAACACCCAAACCCCCTAAAAAAACTAATTATGATAATTGTATAAAATATTGGTTGGAGGAGGAGATTTTAGAGCTTTTTTTGTAGGATACAATGGAGATTTCGACCTTCATATCATCATTCCTAGAGCTCTCGCACATGGCAATGCCTACTGTAAGTTTAGATATGGTTTATGCTTAATAGTAATTTGATTTTTGCATTGCTTTTCACAAATTTGGGATATCTAAATTTATCATAAAAGATTGATTGTTGATCACTGCTTTTGCATAATTAGTAATTGGATATTTTCGAGACATACGAAATCATACATAAAGTCTAAAATCTTACTAGTTAATGTTGGGGGTAACATTTTGATTGTAGATTTATCAATTTGAGTCCTAGCTAAAATGCTTTATTTTACTTGATTTAATTACTTTATTATATCTCATTATGTTTACTTCATTTAATTTTATATGTTTTGCATTAGATCCATAGATCCTTTATTTTTCATATGATTTGCTAAAATAATGAAGGGGATTTGACTATCACAGATCATGATTTATTATGATCTAAGTAAATCCTCCATCTCCAATTTCAAATTTTAGTGTTGCATTATGAAATTGCAGGTTTTTGATATTTTCGACTGATCCAATTTTTTTGACCAATTCGGACGTCAAAATTTATACTGCAAACATCCAAATTCATCCTGTAAACACCTAAATTCATATCAAAGCAAACATCTAGACCAGGTAAGGATCTAAACTTATTTTTGATACATTAGATCTATATTTTTATGTTTGATCGACATCTACATTAAACAAGAAAAATAGAAAACACCAAAACATATAATTTATTGTATTATATTCTATGCTAGTCAAAACACACAAAATAAAAGAGACAACATGTTAGCATAGACTTTCATATTTTGATTTCTATAAAATATTTACATCTTAGTTAAACTTTATCATGCTTTCTAGCTAGATATGTATACTTTATTTTCATCTAAAATTGAAGTGCATATTGTTAGGTTAGTTGCATTTTCCTAAACCCTAGGTGTGTGTAACTCAAAATGAATACATCAAATACCCACCCTACCTAGGCATAGAAACTTCCATAGAAAGTATTTCCTGGTGAACCCTCATCCCATTAATCGATAAACACCAAGGGAAGTGTGACACAAGCACTTCTCATTCGAGATGTAGATACATCATTTTCCCTCCCCCTTTTAGGTATGGATACATAATCCTAAAAGAAAGGGGTGTAAAAATTTTGGGTCTACATTCTTTGATGAACCTGGCGTGAACTACACCATCATTATCAACTTTGTTATTTTTCCTTTTCATAAACAAAAAAAAAACAAAAAAAATTCTAAATGTTAGAAAATAGTATTAAAGAGTCTTCATTTATAGACCTTAGAAAAGCACTCATAGAGCGAGAGGTTGACCTCTTCTACAAAAATTATAATATAGAATGCCAAGTGGACTTATGGAAAAACTTTGGTATCATTGATAATAGATCTGAAGAAATAAGAAAAATTAAAAGAATTGATGTTACTAAAGCCCTAGGGCCAGGTTATTACTCTCCCTATTTTGAAATAAAAATAGGTTGTGAATGTTGGCTCACAAAGAAACAAGCTAGTGTTCATTTAAACATCTATCCTTGGGATAACTATCTAGAAGAAGCATTAAATACCCATAAATTCTTAGTATACTTAGAGGACGATGAGGTAACTCTAGAACAAATAAGATGATATCACAAAGCACCTAGGGCAGTGCTTTTTGAGACTATTGTTATGAATTACAAGTTCAACCTTCTACCTCAGATACTAAGGAACTTAACCTTATCCACTTCATCTAACTTCTAGTAGATGATTTCTATTTTGAGTAAGAACACTACATGAGTCCTAAAGATCTAGAGCCCATTAATGACATTCACAAGCTCTTCAAAGAAGATTGAATCATTTAGATTTTTTATCAAAATTCTATAAATACTTGAGTTAAAGAATAGTAGATTGTTTTTGCAAGAACAAATACACACACACACACACACACACACACACATAAATAACTAAAAATAATAATAATTAGCATCGATAGGAAATATACCTAAAACTCTAAGGAATGGTAAACAAGTGACAACTGTATTTAAAGAAGAGTTGGATACTAAAAACCCAAATACTGAAACTAAAATGGAAGAAATTCTAGAAGAACAAGTAGCCCAAATAGAACAACATGATGAATATGAAATAATTAAGGTTTTTGACCCTAAAATGGGACCCCAAGGAGACATTCATTTTGAATCTATGGATCACTTTTGTGAATTTTTGAAACATAACCGATCTACTATTACCAACACATTTGAAATATAGGAATAATTTAGAAAAAATGATGTTTTAGTTGAAGATGCCTTAGAGAAGTTTTTCAAATGTGACCAAAATTGGAAACACATGAAGAGGATACCTCATTACAACATGCCACCCATATTGATCCTTCCTTATATCCTACCCAAATTATGCATCCCCAAGATACTCATCATCAAACTCAAACATCAATTGCATCACAACGCCAACCTACTTTGGTGGCCAACATAACTACTTCTACTAAAAAACAACCTTCTTCTTCCTAAAATAATACTTTTATTTTCCAACACAACATGGAAATAATGAGAAACCACAACATATTGAAACTATAGTGAAGCAATTAGCTTCACAAGTGGATCAAATAGACCCTTGTCACCCTAAATACAACTATAAGGAAATGTGTAATCAACTATTGGATCCTTATGTTGCTTCTAAACCATACCCCGAATGCTTCCCAATGCCGGTATTGCCAATTTATAAGGGGGTCGAAGATCCAATCGAGCATATTCGTATGTTTTGGATAGATTTTCATGACATTGCATATGATTATATGTTATTATTGAAACTATTTCCAAAATTTTTAGGAAGAATGGCATTAGAATGGTACAATCAATTGCCAACACATTCCCTGAGAAATTTTGAAGAAACTAGGAAGTTGTTTGTAAATAAATTTGGTGCCTACATAGAGAGGCATGTCACAATAAAATATTTGTACAATATTAAATAAGGAAAAGAAGAGAGCTTTGCATAATTTCTAGCTTGATAGAGGAAAATCTTAGGCAAACTACATTTTTATTTACCTCCAAGAAAAATGTTATAAATTTTCATCAATAATTTACAAGAGCAATTATCCTACGAGTTAGATATGGCTACTATAACATCCTTTGATAAAGCTATAGACTTGGATCGAAGGGTAGAAGCTCTAACTATAAGGGGATAGTTTAAAAGGAAATATAAAGATAAGTCATCTATAAATCAATACAAGAACAAGCATGTGGTAGGATATGGGGTTACAAATAGTAGACCTCCTTCAAATGTTAACACCACTTACACTACAAAGAATTTTGTGTTAAAATCACCCCAAAAAAATTCACAAATAAAATTCACAAGATTAAATCAACCTTCGATGATGATCTTATTGCAATTAGTAGAAAGAGGTTTAATAAAATCACCAAAGATACAACAACCTGATCCCTCCCAACCTTGGTACATACCAGACCAACATTGTAATTTCCATAAAGTTGATGGACATCCAACCAAAACTTGTAGAAGATTAAAAAACTTAGTACAAGAATTTATTGACATTGGAAAATTGGGAGTGGAAAATTCTCCACCTAGGGCTAAGCCACCAATAGAACCATAAAAGCAATAGGTGCAAAATACTAATCAAGATATAGATATGTTTCAAAATCCTTTACCAAACCATGGTAAGGAAGTTGTAAATTAGCTAGATTATAATATTGTACCTCATTAAATACATTATGTGGGAATTATTAGTAGTCACTTACCATCACAACTCTCATAGACTTCCTTTGTGCCTACTCAATCCATTGTCACAATTGAATAATTTCGAGGGAGGACAATACAATTCTCACCTTTTGACCATATAGAAAGTGAAACTGAATCTGAGGTAAGCATTAGTTCATTACATTATAATAGTTCAAAATATGAATCAAGATCAATTCTACCCATCATAGATTCATTAACTATGAAGGAACCATTTCCAATAATGATAACAACCCATCCTTCTTCACAATAAATTCTTCCTACAGAACAAACATAAAATTCTAGATCACAACTTGTTTAAGATGATCGTCCCATTCCCCACCAATCAAGCAACATTGTGGCTAGAGTTGGAACCAACACTATACAACAAGATCAAAATCAAAATCATCAACCTCAATTACCTACTAATCAACCAAATGGCATGGATCAACCATGTTTTGTTCTAAAAACACCTTATAAGGGAAATAATGTAACTTGACCTCAACAGAAAGCTCCCTTTGATATTAATGAACAACTAGCTAATACAACATCTAGGATTTTTATCTTATATCTTCTTATAACTTCATCAATTCATAGAGAAGAATTAATGAACACCTTGAGTCAAATGATGGTGCATCGGGATATGGAACCAACTGATGTAGTGAATACTATAGCTTCTCATGGAATTGATTACATCAAATTTTAGGACAAATATATACCTCCACATAATATACATATGGATAATTCCTTATACATAAAAACATTAATCAAAGATGTAGGTGTTAAGAGAGTATTAATTTATAATGATTCATATCTAAATATTTGCACCTATGAATTTTTCAAAAGGTTTAGATTTAGAAATGAAGACTTATAGAGAACTGAAATGTTTATAAAATATTTTAATTATGAAACCCAAGAGGCTTGTGGTGTCATATCTATCCCATTACAAGTTGGCCCTAGAATTTTGGATACATCTATTTTTGTTGTATCTTATCCTGCATCATACAAAATCTTTTTAGGACACCCTTGGATTAATGCAATGAGTGTAGTTCCCTCTACCTTACATCAATGTGTCAAATTCAAGTTTAAAAATCAATTGATCACCATTCATGGAGACCCTAGACCTTTCAACATGTGTGCAATGGCAAAACCTATTAATATTTTAGTTTTTCCAGCCTTATCATCATCGATTCCTATTCCAATAAGTCTTCTTCCCAAAAAATTGAACCTTTACCTTCTTCTGATACAACTACACCATCTAAAAATGATAATACTTCTATATCATATCCCCTCATACACAAAGTTTTACAAGATTTATATACCATATTAGTGCCTACAGAGCATGCCAAGTTTTTTGTACAAGACTCCATTATCTTGTCCTAATTACTACCATCCCCATAAAAAATAGGTTTACCTCTCAAACAGGGTAACATATATCATGTTGGAAGTTGTAATTTTATTTCTATAGGATGTTCTCCTAATAAAATCAACATCAAGCAAATGATCTTTATGTTCGATGAGAAAAAAATTGCTCAATGTTATTTCTCCAAAAGATATATAAAATTGAAACAAATGATGTGTGATATGGGTTACAAAGGTAAAGGTTTGGGTCATTTTGAAAATGGCATACGTGAACCATTTGAGGTTGAGGAATGGCCTACCCGATGCGGTGTAGGCTATATTCCTATAAAATATCATTATTTTACTTTTAATGATGATGATCATCTAATCACATATGATAAATATTTGTAAAATTAAAAATATTTAATGAATAATAAGAAGAAAAGACAAACTTATTTTTCTTACAATACGATTTCAATAGACCATCCAGAAATGATTGCCACTCCAGATGAGTGCATAGAAGGAGATGTATTTTTTGACATATCCTTCAAAGAAGTTATGAGAAATAGTTTCTTCTTTGATGGTTCTATCCTATGTATATCTCATATCTACACAATAGCCACACAAGAAGACATAGCCAAATTATACCTAGAAGAGCTTCAAGAAATGAGTGTTTCACCCGCTCCTTCTAACTTCGAAAGGGACTTAAATATTTTTGTAGAAGATATCTTAAAAATCAATATTGGAACAAAAAAGTAATCCTCACATGGTTAAAATTTGAGCTACCTAAATTAAATAAGAACAAATAAAATACACATTAATTCTTATGGAATACCTTGATATCTTTGCATGGATGTATACACATATGTCTGGCTTAGATCCTTATGTTGTCATGCACCACTTAGTGGTGCATCCTGACGCTAAACCTATAAAATAGAAACTTAGAAAAATGCATCCTAAAGTATCCTTGCTAGTTAAATTTGAGTTGAAAAATTTATTAGATGTTGATTTCATTCAGGCTATAGATTACTATAGTTGGATATCTAATGTCATCCTAGTAACCAAAAAAGAGGCTACTAAAATTAGAGTATGTAATGATTTCAAGAACATCAATTTTGTATTTCCTAAAGGTGATTTTCCGCTTCCTAATATGGATTAAATCATTGATTTCATAATAGTAAGTGGGATGTTATTCCTTATGGATGGATTATCTATATATAACCAAATCCGTATAGCACAAGAATATCAAACCAAAAATACTTTCATTACACCTTGGAGGAATTTTGGTTGGAACGTAATGCCATTTGGTTTAAATAATGCATGAAAAAATTATCAATGATATATGACCTACATGTTCCATGATATGATGTATGATATCTTACATGATTATGTAGAAAAAATCATAGCTCGATCCATTAAGGAAGAGGATCATATTCTTGACTTGCGATGAGTCTTTAATAGACTTCACGAATACAAAGTATTCTTAAACCCAGAGAAATGTGTGGTTGGAGTAAAATCAGGTAAATTATTGGGATTTATTGTGTCTATGTAAGTAATAGAGATAGATCCTATCAAAATCAAGGTAATTATTGATATACCACCACCAAAAACCTTGACAAAGCTTAGATGTTTATAAGGTGAGCTCCAATATATCCGTCGTTTCATTGACAAATTGGTAGATAAATGTCAACCTTTTATTGAGTTACTTAAGAAATATTCATTTTTCAAATGGTATGAAGAATGCCAAGAATTCATTGAAGCTCTTAAGACATATTTTCTTACACCACCAGTAATCATTCCTCCTAGGCTCGAACATCATTTTATTCTATATATTTCTACCTCAAAACTTACTTTAGGGACAATGCTAGCACAACATCATGAGGATAAGAAATAAAGAGCTATTTATTACATAATTATAACCTTGATAAGTTATGAAACTCATTATACTCCTTTAGAAAAACTCTATCTAGTTGTTGTGTTTTCTACACAGAAACTGTACCATTATATGCTTAGTCAAAAAACCTTTGTCATAGCAAAATTTGATCCATTAAAATACTTGATAAGCAGACCTTATCTATCAGGACACACAACAAATGGGTTCTATATTTGAGTGATTTTGATCTAACCTTTATTGGACAAAATTCCTTTAAAGGGTAAGTCATAGCTGATCAACTTGCCACTGCTCCGCTTGAATCTACTCAACCTTTAATGATAGATTTTTCAGATGAGTGCATTAACCTAGAAATCAAACCTATAAATTTATGGACTCTATTTTTTGATGGATCCCATTGCATGAGTGGCATAGGTGCAATAATTATATTAGTATCTTCCCATAAATAACTTATCTCATTATTGTTTAAACTCTAATTTTATTGTAAAAATAATACAATAGAATATGAAGCCTTGATTCTTGGGTTACGAGTAACTTTATCCTTGAATATTAAAACTTTGTTAGTTTTTGGAGACTCACAACTCATAAATCAAATCAATAATGTTTATCAAACCTGAGATGAGAAAATCTACCCTTATAAAAAAGGTTTATGTTAGTAAGTCTTGCTACTTGCTTTGAGTTGGTGAAACCCTTAGTTGGTTGTTTTGAGATTGATGGTTGAGTTGCTTCCATAGAGGTTGTTTTGATCAAGTTAATGCTTTACTTGATACATGATTTGGGATTACTCCATTGAGATTTATTTGAGCAATTTATTCTTTGCATTGGTGATTTATGTTGGTGGTTGTTTTGTTCAAATATATTTGGAGGGAAATGGATGTCTACTAGTTTCCTTTTCATGTACTTGATTGGTTGAATGCTTCAAGGTTAATGTTGAGTTGAATGATGTTGGTTAAAACTTGTCTATAAGCATTGTTGTTAAAGCCCTAATTGGTTGAGAAAAGATATTGGTTGTGGAAAGAACATGAGTATCATTGTTATATGAGATATTGCATGGTTGGCAATTGTTGGGTTGTATTTCATGTTCTTGAGAAAAGCATACTACATCTATATTATTCTTTTGATATTGATATTGAGTTGAGATTGATATTGGGAGTTAAGTATAGAACATATTGAGTCTCTAACAATTCTCTTTATGTTTCTATGAGATTTGAGATTGAGATTGGGATTTAAGTATAGAACATATTGAGTCTCTAACAATTCTCTTTATGTTTCTATGAGGTTTATGAATCACATTGGGTCTCTAACAATTCTCTTTGTGGGTTCATGCTAAGCAAGTTTTTCTTGGTGAACTTGCTAATTTGGACAAGTTCTAGTGAGGACTTGTGAGCTGATTTGGACAGGTTCTAGTGAGGACTTGTGAGTTGATTTGGACAAGTTCTAGGGAGGACTTGTGAGCTAATTTGGACAGGTCCTAGTAGAGGACTTAAGGATAGATTTGAAGTGGTTATTTGAGAAGAACCTAAGGATAGTTTTGACAAGTCTTTGAGAAGGCTTGTGTGCAGCAAAGATTGATTTGTTCAAGCTTTATGAGTTGAGCTTAGGACAGGACTGACGAGTGAGGAAGACTTGTGCTAGATCGGCGACTATGTTTAGTACGAGGTTGATGAGTTGTTGTGGAGGTGATCAATGAGGACAAAGGTATCTTGAGGCTGAGCATTGAGGACGGGTCTTACGTGGAAAGGAGTTCCATGTGCTAGAAAAATAAGAGGTAGGTGATCTTATGAAGTATCATTTCCAGAGTTGAAGGGAAGGACTCTCTTTTAGGAAGGAAGCTCATAAATTCGTGAGGAGGGGAAGGATTCTCCTTTGGGTAGGAGTCTCATAAATTCATGAGGAGGGGAAGGATTCTCCTTTGGGAAGGAGGCTCATAAATTCATGAGGAGGGGAAGGATTCTCCTTTGGGCAAGAGGCTCACAAATTCTTGAGTAGGGGAAGGTTTATCCTTTGGGGTGAGGCTCATAAACATTTTAATTGGGAAGGATTCCCAAAGAACTTTGAGAAAGCTTTTTAGAGAAAAGTTTTGTGGAGGTAGCCCATGTTGGGTGAACCATGTTAAAATTGGTGTCTCATTGTGTGTTGCTTTATGCATTGCTTTGATATTGCTATTGGTTCATTGCTTTGTGAAGTTGAAGTTAAATAGATAAAGTAAAAAAATGTCTTATAATGTTCACCCCTCCCTCTCAGTATAAGCTTGTGTTCTTCAATTGGTATCAGAGCGGGTTCCTTCAGAAAGTTTAACAGCTTGAAGAAAAATATTGTAAAGAACACAATGGAATCTACAAGTGGTAATGCATCACCTATTCTTGATGGGGCATATTTTGGGCTTTGGAGTGCTAGGATGAAGGTTCATATTATGGCTCTTGGAAATGAAGTTTGGGAAGTGATTGAGGATGAGTATACCATTCCCAAGAATGATCTTTCTACTAAGGAAGAGAGGCTCCTACATCATAGCAATTCAAATGCAATGAATGCAATCTGAAGGGTTTACGGAAGGTAGATCTTACCAAGGTGATTCACTACAAGACGGGTAGTGAAATGTGGAAACCATTGAAGGTGGTTCATATAGGTGATGCAAATGTCCGAAAGGCCAATTTGAGACACTTCAAATGTATGTTTGAATAATTCAAGATGAATGATCAAGAAAATATTAGTGACTATATTCTTCGTATGGATGAGATTGTTAACTCTATGAAGGAACTAGGTCTTGAGCTTGCTGAAAATGATATTTGTGATAAGATTTTCAGGTCTCTTCCAAATAGATTTAGTGAAAATATTTCTACTATTGAGGAAGCTAAGGATTTGGATAAGTTGAAAAAGGATGAGCTTCATAGTAAACTTGCAGCATTTGAGTTGAGAACTCAAGTGAAGGTTGATGTTAATAAGGAGGTAGCTTTCAAGGCTACCAAGAAATCCAAGGGTAAAGAGCTTCAAGATAGTGATGAGTCTTCTAGTGATGAAGAGACATATTACAGCAAGAAGGGCAAGTTATCAAGAAAGCACAAAGGTATGAAATATGTAAAGTGTTTCAATTGTGGAAATTTTGGTCATTATGCTACTAATTGTACTGGTGCTGAGGATGAAAGTGATGAAGATAAATGGGATTATAAGAGCAAGGATTCTAAAAGGCACAGGAATCAAAGGAAGAATAAATATGAGCAAATAAATCAAGGAAAGAGGTACTCTCACAAACACAAGAAAATTTTCCACCTAGAAAAGGCATGTAAGTGTTCTAGTAGTGATAGTGAAAGTTCTTCAAGTGATGTTGGAAATGAGATGTTGTTCCTAATAGAAAAAGAAGAAGAAAAGAAACATAGATTTGTCCTTATGAAATGTTTTAGATGTGGAAATTTTGGACATCTTGAGGATGATTGCACAAATGATGGATTGATTTCTAGTTATACTATGTATGAGGATGCTTCAGAAATCATACATAAAGTCTAAAATCTTGAGGATGATCACTGCTTTTGCATAATTAGTAATTGGATATTTTCGAGACATACGAAATCATACATAAAGTCTAAAATCTTACTAGTTAATGTTGGGGGTAACATTTTGATTGTAGATTTATCAATTTGAGTCCTAGCTAAAATGCTTTATTTTACTTGATTTAATTACTTTATTATATCTCATTATGTTTACTTCATTTAATTTTATAAGTTTTGCATTAGATCCATAGATCCTTTATTTTTCACATGATTTGCTAAAATAATGAAGGGGATTTGGTATCACTGAGATCATGATTTATTATGATCTAAGTAAATCCTCCATCTCTAATTTCAAATTTTAGTGTTGCATTATGAAATTGCAGGTTTTTGATATATTCAGTGATCCAATTTTTTTGACCAATTCGGACGTCAAAATTTATACTGCAAACATCCAAATTCATCCTGTAAACACCTAAATTCATATCAAAGCAAACATCTAGACCAGGTAAGGATCTAAACTTATTTTTGATACATTAGATCTATATTTTTATGTTTGATCGACATCTACATTAAACAAGAAAAATAGAAAACACCAAAACATATAATTTATTGTATTATATTCTATGCTAGTCAAAACACACAAAATAAAAGAGACAACATGTTAGCATAGACTTTCATATTTTGATTTCTATAAAATATTTACATCTTAGTTAAACTTTATCATGCTTTCTAGCTAGATATGTATACTTTATTTTCATCTAAAATTGAAGTGCATATTGTTAGGTTAGTTGCATTTTCCTAAACCCTAGGTGTGTGTAACTCAAAATGAATACATCAAATACCCACCCTACCTAGGCATAGAAACTTCCATAGAAAGTATTTCCTGGTGAACCCTCATCCCATTAATCGATAAACACCAAGGGAAGTGTGACACAAGCACTTCTCATTCGAGATGTAGATACATCATTTTCCCTCCCCCTTTTAGGTATGGATACATAATCCTAAAAGAAAGGGGTGTAAAAATTTTGGGTCTACATTCTTTGATGAACCTGGCGTGAACTACACCATCATTATCAACTTTGTTATTTTTCCTTTTCATAAACAAAAAAAAAACAAAAAAAATTCTAAATGTTAGAAAATAGTATTAAAGAGTCTTCATTTATAGACCTTAGAAAAGCACTCATAGAGCGAGAGGTTGACCTCTTCTACAAAAATTATAATATAGAATGCCAAGTGGACTTATGGAAAAACTTTGGTATCATTGATAATAGATCTGAAGAAATAAGAAAAATTAAAAGAATTGATGTTACTAAAGCCCTAGGGCCAGGTTATTACTCTCCCTATTTTGAAATAAAAATAGGTTGTGAATGTTGGCTCACAAAGAAACAAGCTAGTGTTCATTTAAACATCTATCCTTGGGATAACTATCTAGAAGAAGCATTAAATACCCATAAATTCTTAGTATACTTAGAGGACGATGAGGTAACTCTAGAACAAATAAGATGATATCACAAAGCACCTAGGGCAGTGCTTTTTGAGACTATTGTTATGAATTACAAGTTCAACCTTCTACCTCAGATACTAAGGAACTTAACCTTATCCACTTCATCTAACTTCTAGTAGATGATTTCTATTTTGAGTAAGAACACTACATGAGTCCTAAAGATCTAGAGCCCATTAATGACATTCACAAGCTCTTCAAAGAAGATTGAATCATTTAGATTTTTTATCAAAATTCTATAAATACTTGAGTTAAAGAATAGTAGATTGTTTTTGCAAGAACAAATACACACACACACACACACACACACACATAAATAACTAAAAATAATAATAATTAGCATCGATAGGAAATATACCTAAAACTCTAAGGAATGGTAAAAAAGTGACAACTGTATTTAAAGAAGAGTTGGATACTAAAAACCCAAATACTTGAAACTAAAATGGAAGAAATTCCAGGAAGAACAAGTAGCCCAAATAGAACAACATGATGAATATGAAATAATTAAGGTTTTTGACCCCAAAATGGGACCCCAAGGAGACATTCATTTTGAATCTATGGATCACTTTTGTGAATTTTTGAAACATAACCGATCTACTATTACCAACACATTTGAAATAGAAGAACAAGTTAGAAAAAATGATGTTTTAGTTGAAGATGCCTTAGAGAAGTTTTTCAAATGTGACCAAAATTGGAAACACATGAAGAGGATACCTCATTACAACATGCCACCCATATTGATCCTTCCTTATATCCTACCCAAATTATGCATCCCCAAGATACTCATCATCAAACTCAAACATCAATTGCATCACAACGCCAACCTACTTTGGTGGCCAACATAACTACTTCTACTCAAAAAAAACCTTCTTCTTCCTAAAATAATACTTTTATTTTCCAACACAACATGGAAATAATGAGAAACCACAACATATTGAAACTATAGTGAAGCAATTAGCTTCACAAGTGGATCAAATAGACCCTTGTCACCCTAAATACAACTATAAGGAAATGTGTAATCAACTATTGGATCCTTATGTTGCTTCTAAACCATACCCCGAATGCTTCCCAATGCCGGTATTGCCAATTTATAAGGGGGTCGAAGATCCAATCGAGCATATTCGTATGTTTTGGATAGATTTTCATGACATTGCATATGATTATATGTTATTATTGAAACTATTTCCAAAATTTTTAGGAAGAATGGCATTAGAATGGTACAATCAATTGCCAACACATTCCCTGAGAAATTTTGAAGAAACTAGGAAGTTGTTTGTAAATAAATTTGGTGCCTACATAGAGAGGCATGTCACAATAAAATATTTGTACAATATTAAATAAGGAAAAGAAGAGAGCTTTGCATAATTTCTAGCTTGATAGAGGAAAATCTTAGGCAAACTACATTTTTATTTACCTCCAAGAAAAATGTTATAAATTTTCATCAATAATTTACAAGAGCAATTATCCTACGAGTTAGATATGGCTACTATAACATCCTTTGATAAAGCTATAGACTTGGATCGAAGGGTAGAAGCTCTAACTATAAGGGGATAGTTTAAAAGGAAATATAAAGATAAGTCATCTATAAATCAATACAAGAACAAGCATGTGGTAGGATATGGGGTTACAAATAGTAGACCTCCTTCAAATGTTAACACCACTTACACTACAAAGAATTTTGTGTTAAAATCACCCCAAAAAAATTCACAAATAAAATTCACAAGATTAAATCAACCTTCGATGATGATCTTATTGCAATTAGTAGAAAGAGGTTTAATAAAATCACCAAAGATACAACAACCTGATCCCTCCCAACCTTGGTACATACCAGACCAACATTGTAATTTCCATAAAGTTGATGGACATCCAACCAAAACTTGTAGAAGATTAAAAAACTTAGTACAAGAATTTATTGACATTGGAAAATTGGGAGTGGAAAATTCTCCACCTAGGGCTAAGCCACCAATAGAACCATAAAAGCAATAGGTGCAAAATACTAATCAAGATATAGATATGTTTCAAAATCCTTTACCAAACCATGGTAAGGAAGTTGTAAATTAGCTAGATTATAATATTGTACCTCATTAAATACATTATGTGGGAATTATTAGTAGTCACTTACCATCACAACTCTCATAGACTTCCTTTGTGCCTACTCAATCCATTGTCACAATTGAATAATTTCGAGGGAGGACAATACAATTCTCACCTTTTGACCATATAGAAAGTGAAACTGAATCTGAGGTAAGCATTAGTTCATTACATTATAATAGTTCAAAATATGAATCAAGATCAATTCTACCCATCATAGATTCATTAACTATGAAGGAACCATTTCCAATAATGATAACAACCCATCCTTCTTCACAATAAATTCTTCCTACAGAACAAACATAAAATTCTAGATCACAACTTGTTTAAGATGATCGTCCCATTCCCCACCAATCAAGCAACATTGTGGCTAGAGTTGGAACCAACACTATAAAACAAGCTCAAACTCAAAATTATCAACCTCAATTACCTACAAATCAACCAAATGACACAGATTAACCATATTTTATTCTAAAATCACCTTATAAGGGAAATAATGTAACTTGACCTCAACAGAAAGCTCCCTTTGATATTAATGAACAACTAGCTAATACAACATCTAGGATTTTTATCTTATATCTTCTTATAACTTCATCAATTCATAGAGAAGAATTAATGAACACCTTGAGTCAAATGATGGTGCATCGGGATATGGAACCAACTGATGTAGTGAATACTATAGCTTCTCATGGAATTGATTACATCAAATTTTAGGACAAATATATACCTCCACATAATATACATATGGATAATTCCTTATACATAAAAACATTAATCAAAGATGTAGGTGTTAAGAGAGTATTAATTTATAATGATTCATATCTAAATATTTGCACCTATGAATTTTTCAAAAGGTTTAGATTTAGAAATGAAGACTTATAGAGAACTGAAATGTTTATAAAATATTTTAATTATGAAACCCAAGAGGCTTGTGGTGTCATATCTATCCCATTACAAGTTGGCCCTAGAATTTTGGATACATCTATTTTTGTTGTATCTTATCCTGCATCATACAAAATCTTTTTAGGACACCCTTGGATTAATGCAATGAGTGTAGTTCCCTCTACCTTACATCAATGTGTCAAATTCAAGTTTAAAAATCAATTGATCACCATTCATGGAGACCCTAGACCTTTCAACATGTGTGCAATGGCAAAACCTATTAATATTTTAGTTTTTCCAGCCTTATCATCATCGATTCCTATTCCAATAAGTCTTCTTCCCAAAAAATTGAACCTTTACCTTCTTCTGATACAACTACACCATCTAAAAATGATAATACTTCTATATCATATCCCCTCATACACAAAGTTTTACAAGATTTATATACCATATTAGTGCCTACAGAGCATGCCAAGTTTTTTGTACAAGACTCCATTATCTTGTCCTAATTACTACCATCCCCATAAAAAATAGGTTTACCTCTCAAACAGGGTAACATATATCATGTTGGAAGTTGTAATTTTATTTCTATAGGATGTTCTCCTAATAAAATCAACATCAAGCAAATGATCTTTATGTTCGATGAGAAAAAAATTGCTCAATGTTATTTCTCCAAAAGATATATAAAATTGAAACAAATGATGTGTGATATGGGTTACAAAGGTAAAGGTTTGGGTCATTTTGAAAATGGCATACGTGAACCATTTGAGGTTGAGGAATGGCCTACCCGATGCGGTGTAGGCTATATTCCTATAAAATATCATTATTTTACTTTTAATGATGATGATCATCTAATCACATATGATAAATATTTGTAAAATTAAAAATATTTAATGAATAATAAGAAGAAAAGACAAACTTATTTTTCTTACAATACGATTTCAATAGACCATCCAGAAATGATTGCCACTCCAGATGAGTGCATAGAAGGAGATGTATTTTTTGACATATCCTTCAAAGAAGTTATGAGAAATAGTTTCTTCTTTGATGGTTCTATCCTATGTATATCTCATATCTACACAATAGCCACACAAGAAGACATAGCCAAATTATACCTAGAAGAGCTTCAAGAAATGAGTGTTTCACCCGCTCCTTCTAACTTCGAAAGGGACTTAAATATTTTTGTAGAAGATATCTTAAAAATCAATATTGGAACAAAAAAGTAATCCTCACATGGTTAAAATTTGAGCTACCTAAATTAAATAAGAACAAATAAAATACACATTAATTCTTATGGAATACCTTGATATCTTTGCATGGATGTATACACATATGTCTGGCTTAGATCCTTATGTTGTCATGCACCACTTAGTGGTGCATCCTGACGCTAAACCTATAAAATAGAAACTTAGAAAAATGCATCCTAAAGTATCCTTGCTAGTTAAATTTGAGTTGAAAAATTTATTAGATGTTGATTTCATTCAGGCTATAGATTACTATAGTTGGATATCTAATGTCATCCTAGTAACCAAAAAAGAGGCTACTAAAATTAGAGTATGTAATGATTTCAAGAACATCAATTTTGTATTTCCTAAAGGTGATTTTCCGCTTCCTAATATGGATTAAATCATTGATTTCATAATAGTAAGTGGGATGTTATTCCTTATGGATGGATTATCTATATATAACCAAATCCGTATAGCACAAGAATATCAAACCAAAAATACTTTCATTACACCTTGGAGGAATTTTGGTTGGAACGTAATGCCATTTGGTTTAAATAATGCATGAAAAAATTATCAATGATATATGACCTACATGTTCCATGATATGATGTATGATATCTTACATGATTATGTAGAAAAAATCATAGCTCGATCCATTAAGGAAGAGGATCATATTCTTGACTTGCGATGAGTCTTTAATAGACTTCACGAATACAAAGTATTCTTAAACCCAGAGAAATGTGTGGTTGGAGTAAAATCAGGTAAATTATTGGGATTTATTGTGTCTATGTAAGTAATAGAGATAGATCCTATCAAAATCAAGGTAATTATTGATATACCACCACCAAAAACCTTGACAAAGCTTAGATGTTTATAAGGTGAGCTCCAATATATCCGTCGTTTCATTGACAAATTGGTAGATAAATGTCAACCTTTTATTGAGTTACTTAAGAAATATTCATTTTTCAAATGGTATGAAGAATGCCAAGAATTCATTGAAGCTCTTAAGACATATTTTCTTACACCACCAGTAATCATTCCTCCTAGGCTCGAACATCATTTTATTCTATATATTTCTACCTCAAAACTTACTTTAGGGACAATGCTAGCACAACATCATGAGGATAAGAAATAAAGAGCTATTTATTACATAATTATAACCTTGATAAGTTATGAAACTCATTATACTCCTTTAGAAAAACTCTATCTAGTTGTTGTGTTTTCTACACAGAAACTGTACCATTATATGCTTAGTCAAAAAACCTTTGTCATAGCAAAATTTGATCCATTAAAATACTTGATAAGCAGACCTTATCTATCAGGACACACAACAAATGGGTTCTATATTTGAGTGATTTTGATCTAACCTTTATTGGACAAAATTCCTTTAAAGGGTAAGTCATAGCTGATCAACTTGCCACTGCTCCGCTTGAATCTAC
This sequence comes from Wollemia nobilis, assembly GCA_028583015.1. Lineage (NCBI taxonomy): Eukaryota > Viridiplantae > Streptophyta > Pinopsida > Araucariales > Araucariaceae > Wollemia > Wollemia nobilis. Next base: position 34,090 of record JAQPPZ010000688.1, on the reverse strand, counting down.
TCAACCTTTAATGATAGATTTTTCAGATGAGTGCATTAACCTAGAAATCAAACCTATAAATTTATGGACTCTATTTTTTGATGGATCCCATTGCATGAGTGGCATAGGTGCAATAATTATATTAGTATCTTCCCATAAATAACTTATCTCATTATTGTTTAAACTCTAATTTTATTGTAAAAATAATACAATAGAATATGAAGCCTTGATTCTTGGGTTACGAGTAACTTTATCCTTGAATATTAAAACTTTGTTAGTTTTTGGAGACTCACAACTCATAAATCAAATCAATAATGTTTATCAAACCTGAGATGAGAAAATCTACCCTTATAAAAAAGGTTTATGTTAGTAAGTCTTGCTACTTGCTTTGAGTTGGTGAAACCCTTAGTTGGTTGTTTTGAGATTGATGGTTGAGTTGCTTCCATAGAGGTTGTTTTGATCAAGTTAATGCTTTACTTGATACATGATTTGGGATTACTCCATTGAGATTTATTTGAGCAATTTATTCTTTGCATTGGTGATTTATGTTGGTGGTTGTTTTGTTCAAATATATTTGGAGGGAAATGGATGTCTACTAGTTTCCTTTTCATGTCTTGATTGGTTGAATGCTTCAAGGTTAATGTTGAGTTGAATGATGTTGGTTAAAACTTGTCTATAAGCATTGTTGTTAAAGCCCTAATTGGTTGAGAAAAGATATTGGTTGTGGAAAGAACATGAGTATCATTGTTATATGAGATATTGCATGGTTGGCAATTGTTGGGTTGTATTTCATGTTCTTGAGAAAAGCATACTACATCTATATTATTCTTTTGATATTGATATTGAGTTGAGATTGATATTGGGAGTTAAGTATAGAACATATTGAGTCTCTAACAATTCTCTTTATGTTTCTATGAGATTTGAGATTGAGATTGGGATTTAAGTATAGAACATATTGAGTCTCTAACAATTCTCTTTATGTTTCTATGAGGTTTATGAATCACATTGGGTCTCTAACAATTCTCTTTGTGGGTTCATGCTAAGCAAGTTTTTCTTGGTGAACTTGCTAATTTGGACAGGTTCTAGTGAGGACTTGTGAGCTGATTTGGACAGGTTCTAGTGAGGACTTGTGAGTTGATTTGGACAAGTTCTAGGGAGGACTTGTGAGCTAATTTGGACAGGTCCTAGTAGAGGACTTAAGGATAGATTTGAAGTGGTTATTTGAGAAGAACCTAAGGATAGTTTTGACAAGTCTTTGAGAAGGCTTGTGTGCAGCAAAGATTGATTTGTTCAAGCTTTATGAGTTGAGCTTGGGACGGACTCGACGAGTGAGGAAGACTTGTGCTAGATCGGCCGACTATGTTTAGTACGAGGTTGATGAGTTGTTGTGGAGGTGATCAATGAGGACAAAGGTATCTTGAGGCTGAGCATTGAGGACAGGTCTTCTGTGGAAAGGAGTTCCATGTGCTAGAAAAATAAGAGGTAGGTGATCTTCTGAAGTATCATTTCCAGAGTTGAAGGGAAGGACTCTCTTTTAGGAAGGAAGCTCATAAATTCGTGAGGAGGGGAAGGATTCTCCTTTGGGTAGGAGTCTCATAAATTCATGAGGAGGGGAAGGATTCTCCTTTGGGAAGGAGGCTCATAAATTCATGAGGAGGGGAAGGATTCTCCTTTGGGCAAGAGGCTCACAAATTCTTGAGTAGGGGAAGGTTTATCCTTTGGGCTGAGGCTCATAAACATTTTAATTGGGAAGGATTCCCAAAGAACTTTGAGAAAGCTTTTTAGAGAAAAGTTTTGTGGAGGTAGCCCATGTTGGGTGAACCATGTTAAAATTGGTGTCTCATTGTGTGTTGCTTTATGCATTGCTTTGATATTGCTATTGGTTCATTGCTTTGTGAAGTTGAAGTTAAATAGATAAAGTAAAAAGATGTCTTATCTTGTTCACCCCTCCCTCTCAGTATAAGCTCGTGTTCTTCAATTGGTATCAGAGCGGGTTCCTTCAGAAAGTTTAACAGCTTGAAGAAAAATATTGTAAAGAACACAATGGAATCTACAAGTGGTAATGCATCACCTATTCTTGATGGGGCATATTTTGGGCTTTGGAGTGCTAGGATGAAGGTTCATATTATGGCTCTTGGAAATGAAGTTTGGGAAGTGATTGAGGATGAGTATACCATTCCCAAGAATGATCTTTCTACTAAGGAAGAGAGGCTCCTACATCATAGCAATTCAAATGCAATGAATGCAATCTCGAAGGGTTTACGGAAGGTAGATCTTACCAAGGTGATTCACTACAAGACGGGTAGTGAAATGTGGAAACCATTGAAGGTGGTTCATATAGGTGATGCAAATGTCCGAAAGGCCAATTTGAGACACTTCAAATGTATGTTTGAATAATTCAAGATGAATGATCAAGAAAATATTAGTGACTATATTCTTCGTATGGATGAGATTGTTAACTCTATGAAGGAACTAGGTCTTGAGCTTGCTGAAAATGATATTTGTGATAAGATTTTGAGGTCTCTTCCAAATAGATTTAGTGAAAATATTTCTACTATTGAGGAAGCTAAGGATTTGGATAAGTTGAAAAAGGATGAGCTTCATAGTATACTTGCAGCATTTGAGTTGAGAACTCAAGTGAAGGTTGATGTTAATAAGGAGGTAGCTTTCAAGGCTACCAAGAAATCCAAGGGTAAAGAGCTTCAAGATAGTGATGAGTCTTCTAGTGATGAAGAGACATATTACAGCAAGAAGGGCAAGTTATCAAGAAAGCACAAAGGTATGAAATATGTAAAGTGTTTCAATTGTGGAAATTTTGGTCATTATGCTACTAATTGTACTGGTGCTGAGGATGAAAGTGATGAAGATAAATGGGATTATAAGAGCAAGGATTCTAAAAGGCACAGGAATCAAAGGAAGAATAAATATGAGCAAATAAATCAAGGAAAGAGGTACTCTCACAAACACAAGAAAATTTTCCACCTAGAAAAGGCATGTAAGTGTTCTAGTAGTGATAGTGAAAGTTCTTCAAGTGATGTTGGAAATGAGATGTTGTTCCTAATAGAAAAAGAAGAAGAAAAGAAACATAGATTTGTCCTTATGAAATGTTTTAGATGTGGAAATTTTGGACATCTTGAGGATGATTGCACAAATGATGGATTGATTTCTAGTTATACTATGTATGAGGATGCTTCAGAAATCATACATAAAGTCTAAAATCTTGAGGATGATCACTGCTTTTGCATAATTAGTAATTGGATATTTTCGAGACATACGAAATCATACATAAAGTCTAAAATCTTACTAGTTAATGTTGGGGGTAACATTTTGATTGTAGATTTATCAATTTGAGTCCTAGCTAAAATGCTTTATTTTACTTGATTTAATTACTTTATTATATCTCATTATGTTTACTTCATTTAATTTTATAAGTTTTGCATTAGATCCATAGATCCTTTATTTTTCATATGATTTGCTAAAATAATCAAGGGGAGTTGATCATCCGAGATCATGATTTATTATGATCTAAGTAAATCCTCCATCTCTAATTTCAAATTTTAGTGTTGCATTATGAAATTGCAGGTTTTTGATATATTTGATTGATCCAATTTTTTTGACCAATTCGGACGTCAAAATTTATATCGCAAACATCCAAATTCATCCTGTAAACACCTAAATTCATATGAAAGCAAACATCTAGACCAGGTAAGGATCTAAACTTATTTTTGATACATTAGATCTATATTTTTATGTTTGATCGACATCTACATTAAACAAGAAAAATAGAAAACACCAAAACATATAATTTATTGTATTATATTCTATGCTAGTCAAAACACACAAAATAAAAGAGACAACATGTTAGCATAGACTTTCATATTTTGATTTCTATAAAATATTTACATCTTAGTTAAACTTTATCATGCTTTCTAGCTAGATATGTATACTTTATTTTCATCTAAAATTGAAGTGCATATTGTTAGGTTAGTTGCATTTTCCTAAACCCTAGGTGTGTGTAACTCAAAATGAATACATCAAATACCCACCCTACCTAGGCATAGAAACTTCCATAGAAAGTATTTCCTGGTGAACCCTCATCCCATTAATCGATAAACACCAAGGGAAGTGTGACACAAGCACTTCTCATTCGAGATGTAGATACATCATTTTCCCTCCCCCTTTTAGGTATGGATACATAATCCTAAAAGAAAGGGGTGTAAAAATTTTGGGTCTACATTCTTTGATGAACCTGGCGTGAACTACACCATCATTATCAACTTTGTTATTTTTCCTTTTCATAAACAAAAAAAAAACAAAAAAAATTCTAAATGTTAGAAAATAGTATTAAAGAGTCTTCATTTATAGACCTTAGAAAAGCACTCATAGAGCGAGAGGTTGACCTCTTCTACAAAAATTATAATATAGAATGCCAAGTGGACTTATGGAAAAACTTTGGTATCATTGATAATAGATCTGAAGAAATAAGAAAAATTAAAAGAATTGATGTTACTAAAGCCCTAGGGCCAGGTTATTACTCTCCCTATTTTGAAATAAAAATAGGTTGTGAATGTTGGCTCACAAAGAAACAAGCTAGTGTTCATTTAAACATCTATCCTTGGGATAACTATCTAGAAGAAGCATTAAATACCCATAAATTCTTAGTATACTTAGAGGACGATGAGGTAACTCTAGAACAAATAAGATGATATCACAAAGCACCTAGGGCAGTGCTTTTTGAGACTATTGTTATGAATTACAAGTTCAACCTTCTACCTCAGATACTAAGGAACTTAACCTTATCCACTTCATCTAACTTCTAGTAGATGATTTCTATTTTGAGTAAGAACACTACATGAGTCCTAAAGATCTAGAGCCCATTAATGACATTCACAAGCTCTTCAAAGAAGATTGAATCATTTAGATTTTTTATCAAAATTCTATAAATACTTGAGTTAAAGAATAGTAGATTGTTTTTGCAAGAACAAATACACACACACACACACACACACACATAAATAACTAAAAATAATAATAATTAGCATCGATAGGAAATATACCTAAAACTCTAAGGAATGGTAAACAAGTGACAACTGTATTTAAAGAAGAGTTGGATACTAAAAACCCAAATACTGAAACTAAAATGAAAGAAATTCCAGAAGAACAAGTAGCCCAAATAGAACAACATGATGAATATGAAATAATTAAGGTTTTTGACCCCAAAATGGGACCCCAAGGAGACATTCATTTTGAATCTATGGATCACTTTTGTGAATTTTTGAAACATAACCGATCTACTATTACCAACACATTTGAAATATAAGAACAAGTTAGAAAAAATGATGTTTCAGTTGAAGATGCCTTAGAGAAGTTTTTCAAATGTGACCAAAATTGGAAACCTATGAAGAGGATACCTCATTACAACATGCCACCCATATTGATCCTTCCTTATATCCTACCCAAATTATGCATCCCCAAGATACTCATCATCAAACTCAAACATCAATTGCATCACAACGCCAACCTACTTTGGTGGCCAACATAACTACTTCTACTCAAAAAAAACCTTCTTCTTCCTAAAATAATACTTTTATTTTCCAACACAACATGGAAATAATGAGAAACCACAACATATTGAAACTATAGTGAAGCAATTAGCTTCACAAGTGGATCAAATAGACCCTTGTCACCCTAAATACAACTATAAGGAAATGTGTAATCAACTATTGGATCCTTATGTTGCTTCTAAACCATACCCCGAATGCTTCCCAATGCCGGTATTGCCAATTTATAAGGGGGTCGAAGATCCAATCGAGCATATTCGTATGTTTTGGATAGATTTTCATGACATTGCATATGATTATATGTTATTATTGAAACTATTTCCAAAATTTTTAGGAAGAATGGCATTAGAATGGTACAATCAATTGCCAACACATTCCCTGAGAAATTTTGAAGAAACTAGGAAGTTGTTTGTAAATAAATTTGGTGCCTACATAGAGAGGCATGTCACAATAAAATATTTGTACAATATTAAATAAGGAAAAGAAGAGAGCTTTGCATAATTTCTAGCTTGATAGAGGAAAATCTTAGGCAAACTACATTTTTATTTACCTCCAAGAAAAATGTTATAAATTTTCATCAATAATTTACAAGAGCAATTATCCTACGAGTTAGATATGGCTACTATAACATCCTTTGATAAAGCTATAGACTTGGATCGAAGGGTAGAAGCTCTAACTATAAGGGGATAGTTTAAAAGGAAATATAAAGATAAGTCATCTATAAATCAATACAAGAACAAGCATGTGGTAGGATATGGGGTTACAAATAGTAGACCTCCTTCAAATGTTAACACCACTTACACTACAAAGAATTTTGTGTTAAAATCACCCCAAAAAAATTCACAAATAAAATTCACAAGATTAAATCAACCTTCGATGATGATCTTATTGCAATTAGTAGAAAGAGGTTTAATAAAATCACCAAAGATACAACAACCTGATCCCTCCCAACCTTGGTACATACCAGACCAACATTGTAATTTCCATAAAGTTGATGGACATCCAACCAAAACTTGTAGAAGATTAAAAAACTTAGTACAAGAATTTATTGACATTGGAAAATTGGGAGTGGAAAATTCTCCACCTAGGGCTAAGCCACCAATAGAACCATAAAAGCAATAGGTGCAAAATACTAATCAAGATATAGATATGTTTCAAAATCCTTTACCAAACCATGGTAAGGAAGTTGTAAATTAGCTAGATTATAATATTGTACCTCATTAAATACATTATGTGGGAATTATTAGTAGTCACTTACCATCACAACTCTCATAGACTTCCTTTGTGCCTACTCAATCCATTGTCACAATTGAATAATTTCGAGGGAGGACAATACAATTCTCACCTTTTGACCATATAGAAAGTGAAACTGAATCTGAGGTAAGCATTAGTTCATTACATTATAATAGTTCAAAATATGAATCAAGATCAATTCTACCCATCATAGATTCATTAACTATGAAGGAACCATTTCCAATAATGATAACAACCCATCCTTCTTCACAATAAATTCTTCCTACAGAACAAACATAAAATTCTAGATCACAACTTGTTTAAGATGATCGTCCCATTCCCCACCAATCAAGCAACATTGTGGCTAGAGTTGGAACCAACACTATAAAACAAGCTCAAACTCAAAATTATCAACCTCAATTACCTACAAATCAACCAAATGACACAGATTAACCATATTTTATTCTAAAATCACCTTATAAGGGAAATAATGTAACTTGACCTCAACAGAAAGCTCCCTTTGATATTAATGAACAACTAGCTAATACAACATCTAGGATTTTTATCTTATATCTTCTTATAACTTCATCAATTCATAGAGAAGAATTAATGAACACCTTGAGTCAAATGATGGTGCATCGGGATATGGAACCAACTGATGTAGTGAATACTATAGCTTCTCATGGAATTGATTACATCAAATTTTAGGACAAATATATACCTCCACATAATATACATATGGATAATTCCTTATACATAAAAACATTAATCAAAGATGTAGGTGTTAAGAGAGTATTAATTTATAATGATTCATATCTAAATATTTGCACCTATGAATTTTTCAAAAGGTTTAGATTTAGAAATGAAGACTTATAGAGAACTGAAATGTTTATAAAATATTTTAATTATGAAACCCAAGAGGCTTGTGGTGTCATATCTATCCCATTACAAGTTGGCCCTAGAATTTTGGATACATCTATTTTTGTTGTATCTTATCCTGCATCATACAAAATCTTTTTAGGACACCCTTGGATTAATGCAATGAGTGTAGTTCCCTCTACCTTACATCAATGTGTCAAATTCAAGTTTAAAAATCAATTGATCACCATTCATGGAGACCCTAGACCTTTCAACATGTGTGCAATGGCAAAACCTATTAATATTTTAGTTTTTCCAGCCTTATCATCATCGATTCCTATTCCAATAAGTCTTCTTCCCAAAAAATTGAACCTTTACCTTCTTCTGATACAACTACACCATCTAAAAATGATAATACTTCTATATCATATCCCCTCATACACAAAGTTTTACAAGATTTATATACCATATTAGTGCCTACAGAGCATGCCAAGTTTTTTGTACAAGACTCCATTATCTTGTCCTAATTACTACCATCCCCATAAAAAATAGGTTTACCTCTCAAACAGGGTAACATATATCATGTTGGAAGTTGTAATTTTATTTCTATAGGATGTTCTCCTAATAAAATCAACATCAAGCAAATGATCTTTATGTTCGATGAGAAAAAAATTGCTCAATGTTATTTCTCCAAAAGATATATAAAATTGAAACAAATGATGTGTGATATGGGTTACAAAGGTAAAGGTTTGGGTCATTTTGAAAATGGCATACGTGAACCATTTGAGGTTGAGGAATGGCCTACCCGATGCGGTGTAGGCTATATTCCTATAAAATATCATTATTTTACTTTTAATGATGATGATCATCTAATCACATATGATAAATATTTGTAAAATTAAAAATATTTAATGAATAATAAGAAGAAAAGACAAACTTATTTTTCTTACAATACGATTTCAATAGACCATCCAGAAATGATTGCCACTCCAGATGAGTGCATAGAAGGAGATGTATTTTTTGACATATCCTTCAAAGAAGTTATGAGAAATAGTTTCTTCTTTGATGGTTCTATCCTATGTATATCTCATATCTACACAATAGCCACACAAGAAGACATAGCCAAATTATACCTAGAAGAGCTTCAAGAAATGAGTGTTTCACCCGCTCCTTCTAACTTCGAAAGGGACTTAAATATTTTTGTAGAAGATATCTTAAAAATCAATATTGGAACAAAAAAGTAATCCTCACATGGTTAAAATTTGAGCTACCTAAATTAAATAAGAACAAATAAAATACACATTAATTCTTATGGAATACCTTGATATCTTTGCATGGATGTATACACATATGTCTGGCTTAGATCCTTATGTTGTCATGCACCACTTAGTGGTGCATCCTGACGCTAAACCTATAAAATAGAAACTTAGAAAAATGCATCCTAAAGTATCCTTGCTAGTTAAATTTGAGTTGAAAAATTTATTAGATGTTGATTTCATTCAGGCTATAGATTACTATAGTTGGATATCTAATGTCATCCTAGTAACCAAAAAAGAGGCTACTAAAATTAGAGTATGTAATGATTTCAAGAACATCAATTTTGTATTTCCTAAAGGTGATTTTCCGCTTCCTAATATGGATTAAATCATTGATTTCATAATAGTAAGTGGGATGTTATTCCTTATGGATGGATTATCTATATATAACCAAATCCGTATAGCACAAGAATATCAAACCAAAAATACTTTCATTACACCTTGGAGGAATTTTGGTTGGAACGTAATGCCATTTGGTTTAAATAATGCATGAAAAAATTATCAATGATATATGACCTACATGTTCCATGATATGATGTATGATATCTTACATGATTATGTAGAAAAAATCATAGCTCGATCCATTAAGGAAGAGGATCATATTCTTGACTTGCGATGAGTCTTTAATAGACTTCACGAATACAAAGTATTCTTAAACCCAGAGAAATGTGTGGTTGGAGTAAAATCAGGTAAATTATTGGGATTTATTGTGTCTATGTAAGTAATAGAGATAGATCCTATCAAAATCAAGGTAATTATTGATATACCACCACCAAAAACCTTGACAAAGCTTAGATGTTTATAAGGTGAGCTCCAATATATCCGTCGTTTCATTGACAAATTGGTAGATAAATGTCAACCTTTTATTGAGTTACTTAAGAAATATTCATTTTTCAAATGGTATGAAGAATGCCAAGAATTCATTGAAGCTCTTAAGACATATTTTCTTACACCACCAGTAATCATTCCTCCTAGGCTCGAACATCATTTTATTCTATATATTTCTACCTCAAAACTTACTTTAGGGACAATGCTAGCACAACATCATGAGGATAAGAAATAAAGAGCTATTTATTACATAATTATAACCTTGATAAGTTATGAAACTCATTATACTCCTTTAGAAAAACTCTATCTAGTTGTTGTGTTTTCTACACAGAAACTGTACCATTATATGCTTAGTCAAAAAACCTTTGTCATAGCAAAATTTGATCCATTAAAATACTTGATAAGCAGACCTTATCTATCAGGACACACAACAAATGGGTTCTATATTTGAGTGATTTTGATCTAACCTTTATTGGACAAAATTCCTTTAAAGGGTAAGTCATAGCTGATCAACTTGCCACTGCTCCGCTTGAATCTACTCAACCTTTAATGATAGATTTTTCAGATGAGTGCATTAACCTAGAAATCAAACCTATAAATTTATGGACTCTATTTTTTGATGGATCCCATTGCATGAGTGGCATAGGTGCAATAATTATATTAGTATCTTCCCATAAATAACTTATCTCATTATTGTTTAAACTCTAATTTTATTGTAAAAATAATACAATAGAATATGAAGCCTTGATTCTTGGGTTACGAGTAACTTTATCCTTGAATATTAAAACTTTGTTAGTTTTTGGAGACTCACAACTCATAAATCAAATCAATAATGTTTATCAAACCTGAGATGAGAAAATCTACCCTTATAAAAAAGGTTTATGTTAGTAAGTCTTGCTACTTGCTTTGAGTTGGTGAAACCCTTAGTTGGTTGTTTTGAGATTGATGGTTGAGTTGCTTCCATAGAGGTTGTTTTGATCAAGTTAATGCTTTACTTGATACATGATTTGGGATTACTCCATTGAGATTTATTTGAGCAATTTATTCTTTGCATTGGTGATTTATGTTGGTGGTTGTTTTGTTCAAATATATTTGGAGGGAAATGGATGTCTACTAGTTTCCTTTTCATGTACTTGATTGGTTGAATGCTTCAAGGTTAATGTTGAGTTGAATGATGTTGGTTAAAACTTGTCTATAAGCATTGTTGTTAAAGCCCTAATTGGTTGAGAAAAGATATTGGTTGTGGAAAGAACATGAGTATCATTGTTATATGAGATATTGCATGGTTGGCAATTGTTGGGTTGTATTTCATGTTCTTGAGAAAAGCATACTACATCTATATTATTCTTTTGAGATTGATATTGAGTTGAGATTGATATTGGGAGTTAAGTATAGAACATATTGAGTCTCTAACAATTCTCTTTATGTTTCTATGAGATTTGAGATTGAGATTGGGATTTAAGTATAGAACATATTGAGTCTCTAACAATTCTCTTTATGTTTCTATGAGGTTTATGAATCACATTGGGTCTCTAACAATTCTCTTTGTGGGTTCATGCTAAGCAAGTTTTTCTTGGTGAACTTGCTAATTTGGACAGGTTCTAGTGAGGACTTGTGAGCTGATTTGGACAGGTTCTAGTGAGGACTTGTGAGTTGATTTGGACAAGTTCTAGGGAGGACTTGTGAGCTAATTTGGACAGGTCCTAGTAGAGGACTTAAGGATAGATTTGAAGTGGTTATTTGAGAAGAACCTAAGGATAGTTTTGACAAGTCTTTGAGAAGGCTTGTGTGCAGCAAAGATTGATTTGTTCAAGCTTTATGAGTTGAGCTTAGGACAGACCTGACAGAGTGAGGAAGACTTGTGCTAGATCGACTGACTATGTTTAGTACAGGTTGATGAGTTGTTGTGGAGGTGATCAATGAGGACAAAGGTATCTTGAGGCTGAGCATTGAGGACAGGTCTTCTGTGGAAAGGAGTTCCATGTGCTAGAAAAATAAGAGGTAGGTGATCTTCTGAAGTATCATTTCCAGAGTTGAAGGGAAGGACTCTCTTTTAGGAAGGAAGCTCATAAATTCGTGAGGAGGGGAAGGATTCTCCTTTGGGTAGGAGGCTCATAAATTCATGAGGAGGGGAAGGATTCTCCTTTGGGAAGGAGGCTCATAAATTCATGAGGAGGGGAAGGATTCTCCTTTGGGCAAGAGGCTCACAAATTCTTGAGTAGGGGAAGGTTTATCCTTTGGGGTTGAGGCTCATAAACATTTTAATTGGGAAGGATTCCCAAAGAACTTTGAGAAAGCTTTTTAGAGAAAAGTTTTGTGGAGGTAGCCCATGTTGGGTGAACCATGTTAAAATTGGTGTCTCATTGTGTGTTGCTTTATGCATTGCTTTGATATTGCTATTGGTTCATTGCTTTGTGAAGTTGAAGTTAAATAGATAAAGTAAAAAAATGTCTTATCTTGTTCACCCCTCCCTCTCGGTATAAGCTTGTGTTCTTCAATTGGTATCAGAGCGGGTTCCTTCGAGAAAGTTTAACAGCTTGAAGAAAAATATTGTAAAGAACACAATGGAATCTACAAGTGGTAATGCATCACCTATTCTTGATGGGGCATATTTTGGGCTTTGGAGTGCTAGGATGAAGGTTCATATTATGGCTCTTGGAAATGAAGTTTGGGAAGTGATTGAGGATGAGTATACCATTCCCAAGAATGATCTTTCTACTAAGGAAGAGAGGCTCCTACATCATAGCAATTCAAATGCAATGAATGCAATCCTGAAGGGTTTACAGAAGGTAGATCTTACCAAGGTGATTCACTACAAGACAGGTAGTGAAATGTGGAAACCATTGAAGGTGGTTCATATAGGTGATGCAAATGTCCGAAAGGCCAATTTGAGACACTTCAAATGTATGTTTGAATAATTCAAGATGAATGATCAAGAAAATATTAGTGACTATATTCTTCGTATGGATGAGATTGTTAACTCTATGAAGGAACTAGGTCTTGAGCTTGCTGAAAATGATATTTGTGATAAGATTTTGAGGTCTCTTCCAAATAGATTTAGTGAAAATATTTCTACTATTGAGGAAGCTAAGGATTTGGATAAGTTGAAAAAGGATGAGCTTCATAGTATACTTGCAGCATTTGAGTTGAGAACTCAAGTGAAGGTTGATGTTAATAAGGAGGTAGCTTTCAAGGCTACCAAGAAATCCAAGGGTAAAGAGCTTCAAGATAGTGATGAGTCTTCTAGTGATGAAGAGACATATTACAGCAAGAAGGGCAAGTTATCAAGAAAGCACAAAGGTATGAAATATGTAAAGTGTTTCAATTGTGGAAATTTTGGTCATTATGCTACTAATTGTACTGGTGCTGAGGATGAAAGTGATGAAGATAAATGGGATTATAAGAGCAAGGATTCTAAAAGGCACAGGAATCAAAGGAAGAATAAATATGAGCAAATAAATCAAGGAAAGAGGTACTCTCACAAACACAAGAAAATTTTCCACCTAGAAAAGGCATGTAAGTGTTCTAGTAGTGATAGTGAAAGTTCTTCAAGTGATGTTGGAAATGAGATGTTGTTCCTAATAGAAAAAGAAGAAGAAAAGAAACATAGATTTGTCCTTATGAAATGTTTTAGATGTGGAAATTTTGGACATCTTGAGGATGATTGCACAAATGATGGATTGATTTCTAGTTATACTATGTATGAGGATGCTTCAGAAATCATACATAAAGTCTAAAATCTTGAGGATGATCACTGCTTTTGCATAATTAGTAATTGGATATTTTCGAGACATACGAAATCATACATAAAGTCTAAAATCTTACTAGTTAATGTTGGGGGTAACATTTTGATTGTAGATTTATCAATTTGAGTCCTAGCTAAAATGCTTTATTTTACTTGATTTAATTACTTTATTATATCTCATTATGTTTACTTCATTTAATTTTATAAGTTTTGCATTAGATCCATACATCCTTTATTTTTCACATGATTTGCTAAAATAATGAAGGGGATTTGACTGTCACAGATCATGATTTATTATGATCTAAGTAAATCCTCCATCTCCAATTTCAAATTTTAGTGTTGCATTATGAAATTGCAGGTTTTTGATATTTTCGACTGATCCAATTTTTTTGACCAATTCGGACGTCAAAATTTATACTGCAAACATCCAAATTCATCCTGTAAACACCTAAATTCATATCAAAGCAAACATCTAGACCAGGTAAGGATCTAAACTTATTTTTGATACATTAGATCTATATTTTTATGTTTGATCGACATCTACATTAAACAAGAAAAATAGAAAACACCAAAACATATAATTTATTGTATTATATTCTATGCTAGTCAAAACACACAAAATAAAAGAGACAACATGTTAGCATAGACTTTCATATTTTGATTTCTATAAAATATTTACATCTTAGTTAAACTTTATCATGCTTTCTAGCTAGATATGTATACTTTATTTTCATCTAAAATTGAAGTGCATATTGTTAGGTTAGTTGCATTTTCCTAAACCCTAGGTGTGTGTAACTCAAAATGAATACATCAAATACCCACCCTACCTAGGCATAGAAACTTCCATAGAAAGTATTTCCTGGTGAACCCTCATCCCATTAATCGATAAACACCAAGGGAAGTGTGACACAAGCACTTCTCATTCGAGATGTAGATACATCATTTTCCCTCCCCCTTTTAGGTATGGATACATAATCCTAAAAGAAAGGGGTGTAAAAATTTTGGGTCTACATTCTTTGATGAACCTGGCGTGAACTACACCATCATTATCAACTTTGTTATTTTTCCTTTTCATAAACAAAAAAAAAACAAAAAAAATTCTAAATGTTAGAAAATAGTATTAAAGAGTCTTCATTTATAGACCTTAGAAAAGCACTCATAGAGCGAGAGGTTGACCTCTTCTACAAAAATTATAATATAGAATGCCAAGTGGACTTATGGAAAAACTTTGGTATCATTGATAATAGATCTGAAGAAATAAGAAAAATTAAAAGAATTGATGTTACTAAAGCCCTAGGGCCAGGTTATTACTCTCCCTATTTTGAAATAAAAATAGGTTGTGAATGTTGGCTCACAAAGAAACAAGCTAGTGTTCATTTAAACATCTATCCTTGGGATAACTATCTAGAAGAAGCATTAAATACCCATAAATTCTTAGTATACTTAGAGGACGATGAGGTAACTCTAGAACAAATAAGATGATATCACAAAGCACCTAGGGCAGTGCTTTTTGAGACTATTGTTATGAATTACAAGTTCAACCTTCTACCTCAGATACTAAGGAACTTAACCTTATCCACTTCATCTAACTTCTAGTAGATGATTTCTATTTTGAGTAAGAACACTACATGAGTCCTAAAGATCTAGAGCCCATTAATGACATTCACAAGCTCTTCAAAGAAGATTGAATCATTTAGATTTTTTATCAAAATTCTATAAATACTTGAGTTAAAGAATAGTAGATTGTTTTTGCAAGAACAAATACACACACACACACACACACACACATAAATAACTAAAAATAATAATAATTAGCATCGATAGGAAATATACCTAAAACTCTAAGGAATGGTAAACAAGTGACAACTGTATTTAAAGAAGAGTTGGATACTAAAAACCCAAATACTGAAACTAAAATGAAAGAAATTCCAGAAGAACAAGTAGCCCAAATAGAACAACATGATGAATATGAAATAATTAAGGTTTTTGACCCCAAAATGGGACCCCAAGGAGACATTCATTTTGAATCTATGGATCACTTTTGTGAATTTTTGAAACATAACCGATCTACTATTACCAACACATTTGAAATAGAAGAACAAGTTAGAAAAAATGATGTTTTAGTTGAAGATGCCTTAGAGAAGTTTTTCAAATGTGACCAAAATTGGAAACCTATGAAGAGGATACCTCATTACAACATGCCACCCATATTGATCCTTCCTTATATCCTACCCAAATTATGCATCCCCAAGATACTCATCATCAAACTCAAACATCAATTGCATCACAACGCCAACCTACTTTGGTGGCCAACATAACTACTTCTACTCAAAAAAAACCTTCTTCTTCCTAAAATAATACTTTTATTTTCCAACACAACATGGAAATAATGAGAAACCACAACATATTGAAACTATAGTGAAGCAATTAGCTTCACAAGTGGATCAAATAGACCCTTGTCACCCTAAATACAACTATAAGGAAATGTGTAATCAACTATTGGATCCTTATGTTGCTTCTAAACCATACCCCGAATGCTTCCCAATGCCGGTATTGCCAATTTATAAGGGGGTCGAAGATCCAATCGAGCATATTCGTATGTTTTGGATAGATTTTCATGACATTGCATATGATTATATGTTATTATTGAAACTATTTCCAAAATTTTTAGGAAGAATGGCATTAGAATGGTACAATCAATTGCCAACACATTCCCTGAGAAATTTTGAAGAAACTAGGAAGTTGTTTGTAAATAAATTTGGTGCCTACATAGAGAGGCATGTCACAATAAAATATTTGTACAATATTAAATAAGGAAAAGAAGAGAGCTTTGCATAATTTCTAGCTTGATAGAGGAAAATCTTAGGCAAACTACATTTTTATTTACCTCCAAGAAAAATGTTATAAATTTTCATCAATAATTTACAAGAGCAATTATCCTACGAGTTAGATATGGCTACTATAACATCCTTTGATAAAGCTATAGACTTGGATCGAAGGGTAGAAGCTCTAACTATAAGGGGATAGTTTAAAAGGAAATATAAAGATAAGTCATCTATAAATCAATACAAGAACAAGCATGTGGTAGGATATGGGGTTACAAATAGTAGACCTCCTTCAAATGTTAACACCACTTACACTACAAAGAATTTTGTGTTAAAATCACCCCAAAAAAATTCACAAATAAAATTCACAAGATTAAATCAACCTTCGATGATGATCTTATTGCAATTAGTAGAAAGAGGTTTAATAAAATCACCAAAGATACAACAACCTGATCCCTCCCAACCTTGGTACATACCAGACCAACATTGTAATTTCCATAAAGTTGATGGACATCCAACCAAAACTTGTAGAAGATTAAAAAACTTAGTACAAGAATTTATTGACATTGGAAAATTGGGAGTGGAAAATTCTCCACCTAGGGCTAAGCCACCAATAGAACCATAAAAGCAATAGGTGCAAAATACTAATCAAGATATAGATATGTTTCAAAATCCTTTACCAAACCATGGTAAGGAAGTTGTAAATTAGCTAGATTATAATATTGTACCTCATTAAATACATTATGTGGGAATTATTAGTAGTCACTTACCATCACAACTCTCATAGACTTCCTTTGTGCCTACTCAATCCATTGTCACAATTGAATAATTTCGAGGGAGGACAATACAATTCTCACCTTTTGACCATATAGAAAGTGAAACTGAATCTGAGGTAAGCATTAGTTCATTACATTATAATAGTTCAAAATATGAATCAAGATCAATTCTACCCATCATAGATTCATTAACTATGAAGGAACCATTTCCAATAATGATAACAACCCATCCTTCTTCACAATAAATTCTTCCTACAGAACAAACATAAAATTCTAGATCACAACTTGTTTAAGATGATCGTCCCATTCCCCACCAATCAAGCAACATTGTGGCTAGAGTTGGAACCAACACTATAAAACAAGCTCAAACTCAAAATTATCAACCTCAATTACCTACAAATCAACCAAATGACACAGATTAACCATATTTTATTCTAAAATCACCTTATAAGGGAAATAATGTAACTTGACCTCAACAGAAAGCTCCCTTTGATATTAATGAACAACTAGCTAATACAACATCTAGGATTTTTATCTTATATCTTCTTATAACTTCATCAATTCATAGAGAAGAATTAATGAACACCTTGAGTCAAATGATGGTGCATCGGGATATGGAACCAACTGATGTAGTGAATACTATAGCTTCTCATGGAATTGATTACATCAAATTTTAGGACAAATATATACCTCCACATAATATACATATGGATAATTCCTTATACATAAAAACATTAATCAAAGATGTAGGTGTTAAGAGAGTATTAATTTATAATGATTCATATCTAAATATTTGCACCTATGAATTTTTCAAAAGGTTTAGATTTAGAAATGAAGACTTATAGAGAACTGAAATGTTTATAAAATATTTTAATTATGAAACCCAAGAGGCTTGTGGTGTCATATCTATCCCATTACAAGTTGGCCCTAGAATTTTGGATACATCTATTTTTGTTGTATCTTATCCTGCATCATACAAAATCTTTTTAGGACACCCTTGGATTAATGCAATGAGTGTAGTTCCCTCTACCTTACATCAATGTGTCAAATTCAAGTTTAAAAATCAATTGATCACCATTCATGGAGACCCTAGACCTTTCAACATGTGTGCAATGGCAAAACCTATTAATATTTTAGTTTTTCCAGCCTTATCATCATCGATTCCTATTCCAATAAGTCTTCTTCCCAAAAAATTGAACCTTTACCTTCTTCTGATACAACTACACCATCTAAAAATGATAATACTTCTATATCATATCCCCTCATACACAAAGTTTTACAAGATTTATATACCATATTAGTGCCTACAGAGCATGCCAAGTTTTTTGTACAAGACTCCATTATCTTGTCCTAATTACTACCATCCCCATAAAAAATAGGTTTACCTCTCAAACAGGGTAACATATATCATGTTGGAAGTTGTAATTTTATTTCTATAGGATGTTCTCCTAATAAAATCAACATCAAGAAAATGATCTTTATGTTCGATGAGAAAAAAATTGCTCAATGTTATTTCTCCAAAAGATATATAAAATTGAAACAAATGATGTGTGATATGGGTTACAAAGGTAAAGGTTTGGGTCATTTTGAAAATGGCATACGTGAACCATTTGAGGTTGAGGAATGGCCTACCCGATGCGGTGTAGGCTATATTCCTATAAAATATCATTATTTTACTTTTAATGATGATGATCATCTAATCACATATGATAAATATTTGTAAAATTAAAAATATTTAATGAATAATAAGAAGAAAAGACAAACTTATTTTTCTTACAATACGATTTCAATAGACCATCCAGAAATGATTGCCACTCCAGATGAGTGCATAGAAGGAGATGTATTTTTTGACATATCCTTCAAAGAAGTTATGAGAAATAGTTTCTTCTTTGATGGTTCTATCCTATGTATATCTCATATCTACACAATAGCCACACAAGAAGACATAGCCAAATTATACCTAGAAGAGCTTCAAGAAATGAGTGTTTCACCCGCTCCTTCTAACTTCGAAAGGGACTTAAATATTTTTGTAGAAGATATCTTAAAAATCAATATTGGAACAAAAAAGTAATCCTCACATGGTTAAAATTTGAGCTACCTAAATTAAATAAGAACAAATAAAATACACATTAATTCTTATGGAATACCTTGATATCTTTGCATGGATGTATACACATATGTCTGGCTTAGATCCTTATGTTGTCATGCACCACTTAGTGGTGCATCCTGACGCTAAACCTATAAAATAGAAACTTAGAAAAATGCATCCTAAAGTATCCTTGCTAGTTAAATTTGAGTTGAAAAATTTATTAGATGTTGATTTCATTCAGGCTATAGATTACTATAGTTGGATATCTAATGTCATCCTAGTAACCAAAAAAGAGGCTACTAAAATTAGAGTATGTAATGATTTCAAGAACATCAATTTTGTATTTCCTAAAGGTGATTTTCCGCTTCCTAATATGGATTAAATCATTGATTTCATAATAGTAAGTGGGATGTTATTCCTTATGGATGGATTATCTATATATAACCAAATCCGTATAGCACAAGAATATCAAACCAAAAATACTTTCATTACACCTTGGAGGAATTTTGGTTGGAACGTAATGCCATTTGGTTTAAATAATGCATGAAAAAATTATCAATGATATATGACCTACATGTTCCATGATATGATGTATGATATCTTACATGATTATGTAGAAAAAATCATAGCTCGATCCATTAAGGAAGAGGATCATATTCTTGACTTGCGATGAGTCTTTAATAGACTTCACGAATACAAAGTATTCTTAAACCCAGAGAAATGTGTGGTTGGAGTAAAATCAGGTAAATTATTGGGATTTATTGTGTCTATGTAAGTAATAGAGATAGATCCTATCAAAATCAAGGTAATTATTGATATACCACCACCAAAAACCTTGACAAAGCTTAGATGTTTATAAGGTGAGCTCCAATATATCCGTCGTTTCATTGACAAATTGGTAGATAAATGTCAACCTTTTATTGAGTTACTTAAGAAATATTCATTTTTCAAATGGTATGAAGAATGCCAAGAATTCATTGAAGCTCTTAAGACATATTTTCTTACACCACCAGTAATCATTCCTCCTAGGCTCGAACATCATTTTATTCTATATATTTCTACCTCAAAACTTACTTTAGGGACAATGCTAGCACAACATCATGAGGATAAGAAATAAAGAGCTATTTATTACATAATTATAACCTTGATAAGTTATGAAACTCATTATACTCCTTTAGAAAAACTCTATCTAGTTGTTGTGTTTTCTACACAGAAACTGTACCATTATATGCTTAGTCAAAAAACCTTTGTCATAGCAAAATTTGATCCATTAAAATACTTGATAAGCAGACCTTATCTATCAGGACACACAACAAATGGGTTCTATATTTGAGTGATTTTGATCTAACCTTTATTGGACAAAATTCCTTTAAAGGGTAAGTCATAGCTGATCAACTTGCCACTGCTCCGCTTGAATCTACTCAACCTTTAATGATAGATTTTTCAGATGAGTGCATTAACCTAGAAATCAAACCTATAAATTTATGGACTCTATTTTTTGATGGATCCCATTGCATGAGTGGCATAGGTGCAATAATTATATTAGTATCTTCCCATAAATAACTTATCTCATTATTGTTTAAACTCTAATTTTATTGTAAAAATAATACAATAGAATATGAAGCCTTGATTCTTGGGTTACGAGTAACTTTATCCTTGAATATTAAAACTTTGTTAGTTTTTGGAGACTCACAACTCATAAATCAAATCAATAATGTTTATCAAACCTGAGATGAGAAAATCTACCCTTATAAAAAAGGTTTATGTTAGTAAGTCTTGCTACTTGCTTTGAGTTGGTGAAACCCTTAGTTGGTTGTTTTGAGATTGATGGTTGAGTTGCTTCCATAGAGGTTGTTTTGATCAAGTTAATGCTTTACTTGATACATGATTTGGGATTACTCCATTGAGATTTATTTGAGCAATTTATTCTTTGCATTGGTGATTTATGTTGGTGGTTGTTTTGTTCAAATATATTTGGAGGGAAATGGATGTCTACTAGTTTCCTTTTCATGTAGTTGATTGGTTGAATGCTTCAAGGTTAATGTTGAGTTGAATGATGTTGGTTAAAACTTGTCTATAAGCATTGTTGTTAAAGCCCTAATTGGTTGAGAAAAGATATTGGTTGTGGAAAGAACATGAGTATCATTGTTATATGAGATATTGCATGGTTGGCAATTGTTGGGTTGTATTTCATGTTCTTGAGAAAAGCATACTACATCTATATTATTCTTTTGAGATTGATATTGAGTTGAGATTGATATTGGGAGTTAAGTATAGAACATATTGAGTCTCTAACAATTCTCTTTATGTTTCTATGAGATTTGAGATTGAGATTGGGATTTAAGTATAGAACATATTGAGTCTCTAACAATTCTCTTTATGTTTCTATGAGGTTTATGAATCACATTGGGTCTCTAACAATTCTCTTTGTGGGTTCATGCTAAGCAAGTTTTTCTTGGTGAACTTGCTAATTTGGACAGGTTCTAGTGAGGACTTGTGAGCTGATTTGGACAGGTTCTAGTGAGGACTTGTGAGTTGATTTGGACAAGTTCTAGGGAGGACTTGTGAGCTAATTTGGACAGGTCCTAGTAGAGGACTTAAGGATAGATTTGAAGTGGTTATTTGAGAAGAACCTAAGGATAGTTTTGACAAGTCTTTGAGAAGGCTTGTGTGCAGCAAAGATTGATTTGTTCAAGCTTTATGAGTTGAGCTTAGGACAGACCTGACAGAGTGAGGAAGACTTGTGCTAGATCGACTGACTATGTTTAGTACAGGTTGATGAGTTGTTGTGGAGGTGATCAATGAGGACAAAGGTATCTTGAGGCTGAGCATTGAGGACAGGTCTTCTGTGGAAAGGAGTTCCATGTGCTAGAAAAATAAGAGGTAGGTGATCTTCTGAAGTATCATTTCCAGAGTTGAAGGGAAGGACTCTCTTTTAGGAAGGAAGCTCATAAATTCGTGAGGAGGGGAAGGATTCTCCTTTGGGTAGGAGGCTCATAAATTCATGAGGAGGGGAAGGATTCTCCTTTGGGAAGGAGGCTCATAAATTCATGAGGAGGGGAAGGATTCTCCTTTGGGCAAGAGGCTCACAAATTCTTGAGTAGGGGAAGGTTTATCCTTTGGGGCTGAGGCTCATAAACATTTTAATTGGGAAGGATTCCCAAAGAACTTTGAGAAAGCTTTTTAGAGAAAAGTTTTGTGGAGGTAGCCCATGTTGGGTGAACCATGTTAAAATTGGTGTCTCATTGTGTGTTGCTTTATGCATTGCTTTGATATTGCTATTGGTTCATTGCTTTGTGAAGTTGAAGTTAAATAGATAAAGTAAAAAAATGTCTTATATTGTTCACCCCTCCCTCTCAGTATAAGCTTGTGTTCTTCAATTGGTATCGGAGCGGGTTCCTTCGGAAAGTTTAACGACTTGAAGAAAAATATTGTAAAGAACACAATGGAATCTACAAGTGGTAATGCATCACCTATTCTTGATGGGGCATATTTTGGGCTTTGGAGTGCTAGGATGAAGGTTCATATTATGGCTCTTGGAAATGAAGTTTGGGAAGTGATTGAGGATGAGTATACCATTCCCAAGAATGATCTTTCTACTAAGGAAGAGAGGCTCCTACATCATAGCAATTCAAATGCAATGAATGCAATCTCGAAGGGTTTACAGAAGGTAGATCTTACCAAGGTGATTCACTACAAGACAGGTAGTGAAATGTGGAAACCATTGAAGGTGGTTCATATAGGTGATGCAAATGTCCGAAAGGCCAATTTGAGACACTTCAAATGTATGTTTGAATAATTCAAGATGAATGATCAAGAAAATATTAGTGACTATATTCTTCGTATGGATGAGATTGTTAACTCTATGAAGGAACTAGGTCTTGAGCTTGCTGAAAATGATATTTGTGATAAGATTTTGAGGTCTCTTCCAAATAGATTTAGTGAAAATATTTCTACTATTGAGGAAGCTAAGGATTTGGATAAGTTGAAAAAGGATGAGCTTCATAGTATACTTGCAGCATTTGAGTTGAGAACTCAAGTGAAGGTTGATGTTAATAAGGAGGTAGCTTTCAAGGCTACCAAGAAATCCAAGGGTAAAGAGCTTCAAGATAGTGATGAGTCTTCTAGTGATGAAGAGACATATTACAGCAAGAAGGGCAAGTTATCAAGAAAGCACAAAGGTATGAAATATGTAAAGTGTTTCAATTGTGGAAATTTTGGTCATTATGCTACTAATTGTACTGGTGCTGAGGATGAAAGTGATGAAGATAAATGGGATTATAAGAGCAAGGATTCTAAAAGGCACAGGAATCAAAGGAAGAATAAATATGAGCAAATAAATCAAGGAAAGAGGTACTCTCACAAACACAAGAAAATTTTCCACCTAGAAAAGGCATGTAAGTGTTCTAGTAGTGATAGTGAAAGTTCTTCAAGTGATGTTGGAAATGAGATGTTGTTCCTAATAGAAAAAGAAGAAGAAAAGAAACATAGATTTGTCCTTATGAAATGTTTTAGATGTGGAAATTTTGGACATCTTGAGGATGATTGCACAAATGATGGATTGATTTCTAGTTATACTATGTATGAGGATGCTTCAGAAATCATACATAAAGTCTAAAATCTTGAGGATGATCACTGCTTTTGCATAATTAGTAATTGGATATTTTCGAGACATACGAAATCATACATAAAGTCTAAAATCTTACTAGTTAATGTTGGGGGTAACATTTTGATTGTAGATTTATCAATTTGAGTCCTAGCTAAAATGCTTTATTTTACTTGATTTAATTACTTTATTATATCTCATTATGTTTACTTCATTTAATTTTATAAGTTTTGCATTAGATCCATACATCCTTTATTTTTCACATGATTTGCTAAAATAATGAAGGGGATTTGACTGTCACAGATCATGATTTATTATGATCTAAGTAAATCCTCCATCTCCAATTTCAAATTTTAGTGTTGCATTATGAAATTGCAGGTTTTTGATATTTTCGACTGATCCAATTTTTTTGACCAATTCGGACGTCAAAATTTATACTGCAAACATCCAAATTCATCCTGTAAACACCTAAATTCATATCAAAGCAAACATCTAGACCAGGTAAGGATCTAAACTTATTTTTGATACATTAGATCTATATTTTTATGTTTGATCGACATCTACATTAAACAAGAAAAATAGAAAACACCAAAACATATAATTTATTGTATTATATTCTATGCTAGTCAAAACACACAAAATAAAAGAGACAACATGTTAGCATAGACTTTCATATTTTGATTTCTATAAAATATTTACATCTTAGTTAAACTTTATCATGCTTTCTAGCTAGATATGTATACTTTATTTTCATCTAAAATTGAAGTGCATATTGTTAGGTTAGTTGCATTTTCCTAAACCCTAGGTGTGTGTAACTCAAAATGAATACATCAAATACCCACCCTACCTAGGCATAGAAACTTCCATAGAAAGTATTTCCTGGTGAACCCTCATCCCATTAATCGATAAACACCAAGGGAAGTGTGACACAAGCACTTCTCATTCGAGATGTAGATACATCATTTTCCCTCCCCCTTTTAGGTATGGATACATAATCCTAAAAGAAAGGGGTGTAAAAATTTTGGGTCTACATTCTTTGATGAACCTGGCGTGAACTACACCATCATTATCAACTTTGTTATTTTTCCTTTTCATAAACAAAAAAAAAACAAAAAAAATTCTAAATGTTAGAAAATAGTATTAAAGAGTCTTCATTTATAGACCTTAGAAAAGCACTCATAGAGCGAGAGGTTGACCTCTTCTACAAAAATTATAATATAGAATGCCAAGTGGACTTATGGAAAAACTTTGGTATCATTGATAATAGATCTGAAGAAATAAGAAAAATTAAAAGAATTGATGTTACTAAAGCCCTAGGGCCAGGTTATTACTCTCCCTATTTTGAAATAAAAATAGGTTGTGAATGTTGGCTCACAAAGAAACAAGCTAGTGTTCATTTAAACATCTATCCTTGGGATAACTATCTAGAAGAAGCATTAAATACCCATAAATTCTTAGTATACTTAGAGGACGATGAGGTAACTCTAGAACAAATAAGATGATATCACAAAGCACCTAGGGCAGTGCTTTTTGAGACTATTGTTATGAATTACAAGTTCAACCTTCTACCTCAGATACTAAGGAACTTAACCTTATCCACTTCATCTAACTTCTAGTAGATGATTTCTATTTTGAGTAAGAACACTACATGAGTCCTAAAGATCTAGAGCCCATTAATGACATTCACAAGCTCTTCAAAGAAGATTGAATCATTTAGATTTTTTATCAAAATTCTATAAATACTTGAGTTAAAGAATAGTAGATTGTTTTTGCAAGAACAAATACACACACACACACACACACACACATAAATAACTAAAAATAATAATAATTAGCATCGATAGGAAATATACCTAAAACTCTAAGGAATGGTAAACAAGTGACAACTGTATTTAAAGAAGAGTTGGATACTAAAAACCCAAATACTTGAAACTAAAATGGAAGAAATTCCAGGAAGAACAAGTAGCCCAAATAGAACAACATGATGAAGATGAAATAATTAAGGTTTTTGACCCCAAAATGGGACCCCAAGGAGACATTCATTTTGAATCTATGGATCACTTTTGTGAATTTTTGAAACATAACCGATCTACTATTACCAACACATTTGAAATATAGGAATAATTTAGAAAAAATGATGTTTTAGTTGAAGATGCCTTAGAGAAGTTTTTCAAATGTGACCAAAATTGGAAACCTATGAAGAGGATACCTCATTACAACATGCCACCCATATTGATCCTTCCTTATATCCTACCCAAATTATGCATCCCCAAGATACTCATCATCAAACTCAAACATCAATTGCATCACAACGCCAACCTACTTTGGTGGCCAACATAACTACTTCTACTCAAAAAAAACCTTCTTCTTCCTAAAATAATACTTTTATTTTCCAACACAACATGGAAATAATGAGAAACCACAACATATTGAAACTATAGTGAAGCAATTAGCTTCACAAGTGGATCAAATAGACCCTTGTCACCCTAAATACAACTATAAGGAAATGTGTAATCAACTATTGGATCCTTATGTTGCTTCTAAACCATACCCCGAATGCTTCCCAATGCCGGTATTGCCAATTTATAAGGGGGTCGAAGATCCAATCGAGCATATTCGTATGTTTTGGATAGATTTTCATGACATTGCATATGATTATATGTTATTATTGAAACTATTTCCAAAATTTTTAGGAAGAATGGCATTAGAATGGTACAATCAATTGCCAACACATTCCCTGAGAAATTTTGAAGAAACTAGGAAGTTGTTTGTAAATAAATTTGGTGCCTACATAGAGAGGCATGTCACAATAAAATATTTGTACAATATTAAATAAGGAAAAGAAGAGAGCTTTGCATAATTTCTAGCTTGATAGAGGAAAATCTTAGGCAAACTACATTTTTATTTACCTCCAAGAAAAATGTTATAAATTTTCATCAATAATTTACAAGAGCAATTATCCTACGAGTTAGATATGGCTACTATAACATCCTTTGATAAAGCTATAGACTTGGATCGAAGGGTAGAAGCTCTAACTATAAGGGGATAGTTTAAAAGGAAATATAAAGATAAGTCATCTATAAATCAATACAAGAACAAGCATGTGGTAGGATATGGGGTTACAAATAGTAGACCTCCTTCAAATGTTAACACCACTTACACTACAAAGAATTTTGTGTTAAAATCACCCCAAAAAAATTCACAAATAAAATTCACAAGATTAAATCAACCTTCGATGATGATCTTATTGCAATTAGTAGAAAGAGGTTTAATAAAATCACCAAAGATACAACAACCTGATCCCTCCCAACCTTGGTACATACCAGACCAACATTGTAATTTCCATAAAGTTGATGGACATCCAACCAAAACTTGTAGAAGATTAAAAAACTTAGTACAAGAATTTATTGACATTGGAAAATTGGGAGTGGAAAATTCTCCACCTAGGGCTAAGCCACCAATAGAACCATAAAAGCAATAGGTGCAAAATACTAATCAAGATATAGATATGTTTCAAAATCCTTTACCAAACCATGGTAAGGAAGTTGTAAATTAGCTAGATTATAATATTGTACCTCATTAAATACATTATGTGGGAATTATTAGTAGTCACTTACCATCACAACTCTCATAGACTTCCTTTGTGCCTACTCAATCCATTGTCACAATTGAATAATTTCGAGGGAGGACAATACAATTCTCACCTTTTGACCATATAGAAAGTGAAACTGAATCTGAGGTAAGCATTAGTTCATTACATTATAATAGTTCAAAATATGAATCAAGATCAATTCTACCCATCATAGATTCATTAACTATGAAGGAACCATTTCCAATAATGATAACAACCCATCCTTCTTCACAATAAATTCTTCCTACAGAACAAACATAAAATTCTAGATCACAACTTGTTTAAGATGATCGTCCCATTCCCCACCAATCAAGCAACATTGTGGCTAGAGTTGGAACCAACACTATAAAACAAGCTCAAACTCAAAATTATCAACCTCAATTACCTACAAATCAACCAAATGACACAGATTAACCATATTTTATTCTAAAATCACCTTATAAGGGAAATAATGTAACTTGACCTCAACAGAAAGCTCCCTTTGATATTAATGAACAACTAGCTAATACAACATCTAGGATTTTTATCTTATATCTTCTTATAACTTCATCAATTCATAGAGAAGAATTAATGAACACCTTGAGTCAAATGATGGTGCATCGGGATATGGAACCAACTGATGTAGTGAATACTATAGCTTCTCATGGAATTGATTACATCAAATTTTAGGACAAATATATACCTCCACATAATATACATATGGATAATTCCTTATACATAAAAACATTAATCAAAGATGTAGGTGTTAAGAGAGTATTAATTTATAATGATTCATATCTAAATATTTGCACCTATGAATTTTTCAAAAGGTTTAGATTTAGAAATGAAGACTTATAGAGAACTGAAATGTTTATAAAATATTTTAATTATGAAACCCAAGAGGCTTGTGGTGTCATATCTATCCCATTACAAGTTGGCCCTAGAATTTTGGATACATCTATTTTTGTTGTATCTTATCCTGCATCATACAAAATCTTTTTAGGACACCCTTGGATTAATGCAATGAGTGTAGTTCCCTCTACCTTACATCAATGTGTCAAATTCAAGTTTAAAAATCAATTGATCACCATTCATGGAGACCCTAGACCTTTCAACATGTGTGCAATGGCAAAACCTATTAATATTTTAGTTTTTCCAGCCTTATCATCATCGATTCCTATTCCAATAAGTCTTCTTCCCAAAAAATTGAACCTTTACCTTCTTCTGATACAACTACACCATCTAAAAATGATAATACTTCTATATCATATCCCCTCATACACAAAGTTTTACAAGATTTATATACCATATTAGTGCCTACAGAGCATGCCAAGTTTTTTGTACAAGACTCCATTATCTTGTCCTAATTACTACCATCCCCATAAAAAATAGGTTTACCTCTCAAACAGGGTAACATATATCATGTTGGAAGTTGTAATTTTATTTCTATAGGATGTTCTCCTAATAAAATCAACATCAAGCAAATGATCTTTATGTTCGATGAGAAAAAAATTGCTCAATGTTATTTCTCCAAAAGATATATAAAATTGAAACAAATGATGTGTGATATGGGTTACAAAGGTAAAGGTTTGGGTCATTTTGAAAATGGCATACGTGAACCATTTGAGGTTGAGGAATGGCCTACCCGATGCGGTGTAGGCTATATTCCTATAAAATATCATTATTTTACTTTTAATGATGATGATCATCTAATCACATATGATAAATATTTGTAAAATTAAAAATATTTAATGAATAATAAGAAGAAAAGACAAACTTATTTTTCTTACAATACGATTTCAATAGACCATCCAGAAATGATTGCCACTCCAGATGAGTGCATAGAAGGAGATGTATTTTTTGACATATCCTTCAAAGAAGTTATGAGAAATAGTTTCTTCTTTGATGGTTCTATCCTATGTATATCTCATATCTACACAATAGCCACACAAGAAGACATAGCCAAATTATACCTAGAAGAGCTTCAAGAAATGAGTGTTTCACCCGCTCCTTCTAACTTCGAAAGGGACTTAAATATTTTTGTAGAAGATATCTTAAAAATCAATATTGGAACAAAAAAGTAATCCTCACATGGTTAAAATTTGAGCTACCTAAATTAAATAAGAACAAATAAAATACACATTAATTCTTATGGAATACCTTGATATCTTTGCATGGATGTATACACATATGTCTGGCTTAGATCCTTATGTTGTCATGCACCACTTAGTGGTGCATCCTGACACTAAACCTATAAAATAGAAACTTAGAAAAATGCATCCTAAAGTATCCTTGCTAGTTAAATTTGAGTTGAAAAATTTATTAGATGTTGATTTCATTCAGGCTATAGATTACTATAGTTGGATATCTAATGTCATCCTAGTAACCAAAAAAGAGGCTACTAAAATTAGAGTATGTAATGATTTCAAGAACATCAATTTTGTATTTCCTAAAGGTGATTTTCCGCTTCCTAATATGGATTAAATCATTGATTTCATAATAGTAAGTGGGATGTTATTCCTTATGGATGGATTATCTATATATAACCAAATCCGTATAGCACAAGAATATCAAACCAAAAATACTTTCATTACACCTTGGAGGAATTTTGGTTGGAACGTAATGCCATTTGGTTTAAATAATGCATGAAAAAATTATCAATGATATATGACCTACATGTTCCATGATATGATGTATGATATCTTACATGATTATGTAGAAAAAATCATAGCTCGATCCATTAAGGAAGAGGATCATATTCTTGACTTGCGATGAGTCTTTAATAGACTTCACGAATACAAAGTATTCTTAAACCCAGAGAAATGTGTGGTTGGAGTAAAATCAGGTAAATTATTGGGATTTATTGTGTCTATGTAAGTAATAGAGATAGATCCTATCAAAATCAAGGTAATTATTGATATACCACCACCAAAAACCTTGACAAAGCTTAGATGTTTATAAGGTGAGCTCCAATATATCCGTCGTTTCATTGACAAATTGGTAGATAAATGTCAACCTTTTATTGAGTTACTTAAGAAATATTCATTTTTCAAATGGTATGAAGAATGCCAAGAATTCATTGAAGCTCTTAAGACATATTTTCTTACACCACCAGTAATCATTCCTCCTAGGCTCGAACATCATTTTATTCTATATATTTCTACCTCAAAACTTACTTTAGGGACAATGCTAGCACAACATCATGAGGATAAGAAATAAAGAGCTATTTATTACATAATTATAACCTTGATAAGTTATGAAACTCATTATACTCCTTTAGAAAAACTCTATCTAGTTGTTGTGTTTTCTACACAGAAACTGTACCATTATATGCTTAGTCAAAAAACCTTTGTCATAGCAAAATTTGATCCATTAAAATACTTGATAAGCAGACCTTATCTATCAGGACACACAACAAATGGGTTCTATATTTGAGTGATTTTGATCTAACCTTTATTGGACAAAATTCCTTTAAAGGGTAAGTCATAGCTGATCAACTTGCCACTGCTCCGCTTGAATCTACTCAACCTTTAATGATAGATTTTTCAGATGAGTGCATTAACCTAGAAATCAAACCTATAAATTTATGGACTCTATTTTTTGATGGATCCCATTGCATGAGTGGCATAGGTGCAATAATTATATTAGTATCTTCCCATAAATAACTTATCTCATTATTGTTTAAACTCTAATTTTATTGTAAAAATAATACAATAGAATATGAAGCCTTGATTCTTGGGTTACGAGTAACTTTATCCTTGAATATTAAAACTTTGTTAGTTTTTGGAGACTCACAACTCATAAATCAAATCAATAATGTTTATCAAACCTGAGATGAGAAAATCTACCCTTATAAAAAAGGTTTATGTTAGTAAGTCTTGCTACTTGCTTTGAGTTGGTGAAACCCTTAGTTGGTTGTTTTGAGATTGATGGTTGAGTTGCTTCCATAGAGGTTGTTTTGATCAAGTTAATGCTTTACTTGATACATGATTTGGGATTACTCCATTGAGATTTATTTGAGCAATTTATTCTTTGCATTGGTGATTTATGTTGGTGGTTGTTTTGTTCAAATATATTTGGAGGGAAATGGATGTCTACTAGTTTCCTTTTCATGTACTGATTGGTTGAATGCTTCAAGGTTAATGTTGAGTTGAATGATGTTGGTTAAAACTTGTCTATAAGCATTGTTGTTAAAGCCCTAATTGGTTGAGAAAAGATATTGGTTGTGGAAAGAACATGAGTATCATTGTTATATGAGATATTGCATGGTTGGCAATTGTTGGGTTGTATTTCATGTTCTTGAGAAAAGCATACTACATCTATATTATTCTTTTGAGATTGATATTGAGTTGAGATTGATATTGGGAGTTAAGTATAGAACATATTGAGTCTCTAACAATTCTCTTTATGTTTCTATGAGATTTGAGATTGAGATTGGGATTTAAGTATAGAACATATTGAGTCTCTAACAATTCTCTTTATGTTTCTATGAGGTTTATGAATCACATTGGGTCTCTAACAATTCTCTTTGTGGGTTCATGCTAAGCAAGTTTTTCTTGGTGAACTTGCTAATTTGGACGAGTTCTAGTGAGGACTTGTGAGCTGATTTGGACAGGTTCTAGTGAGGACTTGTGAGTTGATTTGGACAAGTTCTAGGGAGGACTTGTGAGCTAATTTGGACAGGTCCTAGTAGAGGACTTAAGGATAGATTTGAAGTGGTTATTTGAGAAGAACCTAAGGATAGTTTTGACAAGTATTTGAGAAGGCTTGTGTGCAGCAAAGATTGATTTGTTCAAGCTTTATGAGTTGAGCTTAGAGACAGGACTGACGAGTGAGGAAGACTTGTGCTAGATCGACCGACTATGTTTAGTACGAGGTTGATGAGTTGTTGTGGAGGTGATCAATGAGGACAAAGGTATCTTGAGGCTGAGCATTGAGGACAGGTCTTACGTGGAAAGGAGTTCCATGTGCTAGAAAAATAAGAGGTAGGTGATCTTCCGAAGTATCATTTCCAGAGTTGAAGGGAAGGACTCTCTTTTAGGAAGGAAGCTCATAAATTCGTGAGGAGGGGAAGGATTCTCCTTTGGGTAGGAGGCTCATAAATTCATGAGGAGGGGAAGGATTCTCCTTTGGGAAGGAGGCTCATAAATTCATGAGGAGGGGAAGGATTCTCCTTTGGGCAGGAGGCTCATAAATTCTTGAGTAGGGGAAGGTTTATCCTTTGGGTGAGGCTCATAAACATTGTAATTGGGAAGGATTCCCAAAGAACTTTGAGAAAGCTTTTTAGAGAAAAGTTTTGTGGAGGTAGCCCATGTTGGGTGAACCATGTTAAAATTGGTGTCTCATTGTGTGTTGCTTTATGCATTGCTTTGATATTGCTATTGGTTCATTGCTTTGTGAAGTTGAAGTTAAATAGATAAAGTAAAAAAATGTCTTATACTGTTCACCCCTCCCTCTCAGTATAAGCTTGTGTTCTTCAATTGGTATCAGAGCGGGTTCCTTCAGAAAGTTTAACAGCTTGAAGAAAAATATTGTAAAGAACACAATGGAATCTACAAGTGGTAATGCATCACCTATTCTTGATGGGGCATATTTTGGGCTTTGGAGTGCTAGGATGAAGGTTCATATTATGGCTCTTGGAAATGAAGTTTGGGAAGTGATTGAGGATGAGTATACCATTCCCAAGAATGATCTTTCTACTAAGGAAGAGAGGCTCCTACATCATAGCAATTCAAATGCAATGAATGCAATCTGAAGGGTTTACGGAAGGTAGATCTTACCAAGGTGATTCACTACAAGACGAGGTAGTGAAATGTGGAAACCATTGAAGGTGGTTCATATAGGTGATGCAAATGTCCGAAAGGCCAATTTGAGACACTTCAAATGTATGTTTGAATAATTCAAGATGAATGATCAAGAAAATATTAGTGACTATATTCTTCGTATGGATGAGATTGTTAACTCTATGAAGGAACTAGGTCTTGAGCTTGCTGAAAATGATATTTGTGATAAGATTTTGAGGTCTCTTCCAAATAGATTTAGTGAAAATATTTCTACTATTGAGGAAGCTAAGGATTTGGATAAGTTGAAAAAGGATGAGCTTCATAGTAAACTTCGAGCATTTGAGTTGAGAACTCAAGTGAAGGTTGATGTTAATAAGGAGGTAGCTTTCAAGGCTACCAAGAAATCCAAGGGTAAAGAGCTTCAAGATAGTGATGAGTCTTCTAGTGATGAAGAGACATATTACAGACAAGAAGGGCAAGTTATCAAGAAAGCACAAAGGTATGAAATATGTAAAGTGTTTCAATTGTGGAAATTTTGGTCATTATGCTACTAATTGTACTGGTGCTGAGGATGAAAGTGATGAAGATAAATGGGATTATAAGAGCAAGGATTCTAAAAGGCACAGGAATCAAAGGAAGAATAAATATGAGCAAATAAATCAAGGAAAGAGGTACTCTCACAAACACAAGAAAATTTTCCACCTAGAAAAGGCAAGTAAGTGTTCTAGTAGTGATAGTGAAAGTTCTTCAAGTGATGTTGGAAATGAGATGTTGTTCCTAATAGAAAAAGAAGAAGAAAAGAAACATAGATTTGTCCTTATGAAATGTTTTAGATGTGGAAATTTTGGACATCTTGAGGATGATTGCACAAATGATGGATT